>CAUJNA010000353.1:92500-142045 GCA_963377175.1 Effrenium voratum | reverse complement strand
ACTCACTCCACTCACTCCACTCACTCCACTCACTCCACTCACTCCACTCACTCCACTCACTCCACTCACTCTACTCACTCCACTCACTCCACTCACTCCACTCACTCCACTCACTCCACTCACTCCACTCACCACCACTCACCACCACTCACCACCACTCACCACCACTCACCACCACTCACCTCCACTCACCACCACTCACCACCACTCACCACCACTCACCACCACTCACCACCACTCACCACCACTCACTCACTCACTCACTCACTCACTCACTCACTCACTCACTCACTCACTCACTCACTCACCACCACTCACTCACCACCACTCACTCACTCACTCACTCACTCACTCACTCACTCACTCACTCACTCACTCACTCACTCACTCACTCACTCACTCACTCACTCACGCACAACCAGCACAAACATCACAAAACATTATCCTTTCCCTCTCTCTCTCTCCCACACACACACACACTGAATGGACCCACACCCACACAGAGACACACATACACACAGAACTGGCACACTGCGAAAAGCCATCCCTGCAAACACACCTCCCCTGAGCGATTCACTGACATCGTTTCTTTCCCATCCTGGCCAGCATCACAACACACATTAGCTTTGGTAGCAGCAACACCCTTCCACAGCCAAATTCCTTTCAATGTTGATGTTCAGGAGGTGATTTCACACCGCGCCCCGGTCGCCAGGAGCCGGTGATCGTGAGGCAAGCCTCATCCCGCCCCAGGGCCCCTGCCTGGATCCCTATGTAGCATGCCGCCGGCTCCGGCAGGACTTGCGATGATGAAGCCCTGGGAGGACTCTGCGAAGTCGCCTTCCAAAAGTCCTTCCTCATGGGACATCACTGACGATCCGTCCACGTCAGTCCAAGGTGAGAAGGCATGTGCAGGTCGGTTCCACCTATGTCGGGCCCTTTAAGCTAATCATTCGGCGTGATACAGGATTTCCCATGTTCAGCCCCAGCCTGCATGGCGCGGTCTCGGGCCTCGGACCAAGCCTGGCAGCATGATGGACATCCAGTATGTGTCCGAACTGGCTACAGGGCCCTTCCAATCCATAGGTGGCCCTTGGTGTCGTCTTAGCATGGTCCCTAGCAAGTCCTAGTCTTGTCTCATGCCCCCAACTGACCACGAAGGCCAAGCAATCTCGGCATTATTGCTAAGGCCACTACCTGATTGAGGCGCGGCAGGAAGTTTCCTCAGCTAGCAAATGCAAGACATTGAGTGACCCTGCATGGGTTTTTACCAATGGCTTCTGCGATGGTACACACAGAAGTCCTTTAAAGTGCACGCTGGAACCCGTTTATTAGAACGCGTTTGGGGTGTAGCGAAAGGACTTGCAACTCGAGTAAGCAACAGAACACCGACCCGTGACTTGATCTCGAGTCAGCCGAGCAGCTTCCCAGGACTTTCTTGGGGCCATCGCCCTGCTGAGTCACTGACCTGAGCAAGCGGCAACTGTTTGAGCACTGTGATTGATGACAACTGGGAAGTATCCCTAAGCCTGCATCCTTCTTCGAAACTTGCGATGGCTTCCGAGCTACCTACAACAAGCTGTGCACACTAGACATCCTCCTGACATCTGATCCAGGTTTCCTCTGAGAGCAAGGCCCAAATGGGCAGTCCTCCGAGAACGGCGACTCTAGGATAAGGTTCTCGAAGAACAAGTTCTCGTTCTGGCGAGAAAAAAGAATGTGCCCTCCCGGGTCGTTTTTGTGCCCCTGCCTTGGAGTGCGTGGAGAAGTAGTGATTCAAATGCTTTTCCAGCTGAAAGTCCCGATACTTTCCTGCAATGCGTCTGTCGGCCATTGGCAGCCCAGGCACTGTGCACACATTGGGAGACAATTGTCTGCGCACAAGAAAACAAAAGGTGTTGAAGCTTCTGTGAGAAGGATAACGTCTGTCATGGACACTAGATGAATTACGTGTCTATAGTATATATTTCTATACACATGCATGTATTGCATATGAATTGTACCTGTATATTGTAAACACATTCTAATTTATATTTGTATGTCCTTAAACATTAACAACACGCACAATACGCCGTAGAAACATGCACGTTGATCAACCGGTCCGGTCCAGTCCTTTCACGTCGGTCAGTTTCTGCCAGGTCCATTCGCTGGTCGCCGGCCAATCCTTCATGAGCCCCATGACAACCACTGGCTGCTGGTGGCGGAACTGGCTTTCGAACAACTCCAGGCTAAAGTCCATGATGTCCACCTACCCGATCATCGTGAGGCCGGTCGGAGGGTACCCCGAAGATGACTTTCCTCTTGCAGGGAGCCTGGGGAAGGCTTCGTGGAACTGGTGGGAGGGGCCTCAGCATAAGCCAAATGGCTAAACTAAGATTGTTTTGGAAAGTAATATACACAACCTGTCCAAGCAGCCAAAAAGGTGAACCACAACATGTCGTTGTTTGCCGGAACCCAAACGGAAAGAGCCAAACAATCTCATCAATTTCACCGCACAAACTTAATCTCAAATAGCGTGGCTGTTCAACAAAATAGCAACACGGGGTGTAACTTTCAGATTAACATTGAAACGATTCCGAATCTTGAGCTCTGGGCAAACTTGCTTGCAACATAGATTCTGCAGTTTTGCTTGGCGCTCAAATGGCAGTTGCTCAAACAAACATCGGCCACTGTACCTCTGCGGGCTTCTGTCCAGTTGCATCTTGCCTTCAACGAGTCCAAACCACCCGTTCTTTGTGTTTGGTGGCTCAGGGCCGAGGCCACTACTCGCAACGCGGGAGACATGGAAATCTATGCCGATGCAATCAATGCCTACGCGAGCCTTACTTGGTGCGACCCAACGGGATGGTTTGTTTGCCTTGTTGCCCATGTGTGTGTTCAAGCCTTATGTGCGATCCAATCGCGACCGTGCCCAGCACAGGTGGGTTTTCCAGGGTCTAGGCATTGAGGCTTCACCTTGGCAACAATCTTCGGCAGAGCCTTGGTGACATACCGCTGGAGCTCGCCGCTGCCTCGGGCGATACGTCTCAAAGTGGTTGGATGGGGCCGCATTTTGCTTGTTTCATACCTGGTTTGTCACCGTGCAAAAGATGAACATGCATGAACGCATGCATGTATTCCATGGAGAAGCTCTGTGCTGGCAATTCGAGGCTATTGCTTTCCCTCTGCCGCTCGATTTTGAGATGTGGGCAGGGTTCTGGTTCTGGCTGTTTAGTCACTGAAACAGGGTGGGGCTTGCATAGGCAGTGTCCCCCTTCCCCATGGCTTAAGCAGGGTTAGGAATGGTGGACATGACGCTTTGTCCTACCTCCAGTCAGCCAAAGACCATCCCTGACCCGCCAAAACTAACCCCGAAGCGGTACAATACCGATCGAACTCATAAACAGCAAGGACTCTGCCCTGAAGCAACCTGAAGCAGCTGAAATAGCCCCAAATCTGCCGGCGATTCAAGCAACCAAGCAACGCAGCAGCCAAGCAACACAGCAAGCAAACAAGCAACAAAGCAGAAAACAGCCAAGCAGCCAAGCGATGAAAGCATTCAAGCAGCCAAGAAACAAAGCAAGCAGACAACCAACCAATCGCCTGCCAGCATGAAGGACGTACCAAGGCTGGAAAGAAAGCGCTTTCCCTTTGGATGGGGATTTACAAAACTATTTTGGGGAAATCATCCCGCGCAACCACTTTGGAAACCTAGGAAAGACAGGCGACCTGCAGGTACAACCATAAACGGCCAGATTGGGAGACGCAGCAGGAAAACTTGAAGGGTGCCCCTCATCCGTCCACTGAAACCATCTGGCACAACATCGGCTTTTTGTGTCCTTGTGCAAGTGGGCCATGCCACCAATAGACTGAAGCAACCGATAAATCACATAGTTGACATATGTTGACATATGTTGACATATTTGGCTTTCTGTCAGTGACATATTTACATAGTGGTGCATCCTCTTATTTCCGGGCGTCCGGTGCTCCACTTCACGTTTGCATGGCACGCTAAATATCGCAAGTACGCTAATCCCATATAATGGGTAAAGTTACAGTGTGTCTCCTCCCCGCGGCTTCAACTGGGCCCTTCCCCCCCCCCCCGGGCCCCACAGTGATTGCCTGGCCTAGCTCGTACTCCGGGCCAAGGCTGGTGCCTTTCCGTCCCGTCCAGGACTTAGGCGCCCAGGGGTTAAGATCCTCCCACCATGCGCCGTTCACGGCCTTGAGAAGTAGCACAACTTTGGTGCACTTCATGGGAACTTCTCACGGTTCCGTGGCAAAGGGCCATTCTTGCGACCAACCGAATTTTTGACGGGCTGTGAAAATGAAATGCGGCACCTCTGCGGGCAGTAGGATTTCGGGGGCAAGGGATGAACAAATCATAAGGTCACAAAAGGATCTTCGGAACACAACCCTGACAACATTTAGCTGGTGACATGGTAGTGGCCTGTGACCCAAAGTTGACTCTAGGTTCAAATTAGTGACCTATGTGGGACGCCTTGAAAAACACCCAAGATGAAGCCGACCAATCGGAAAGAGCCAACATGTTCGTTTTTAGCATGCTTGCAATTGCCTTTAGCAGTCTCACTATATTTGTCCTTGAGCCGACGCAGCACGACGCCGACTTGGCAGCTGCAAGCGCTGCATTTGTCATGCGCTTCAGGGCAGAAAATTGGGAAGGTACCCCTTTGGGAGTTGTTCCGCAAGGCAAACCAAGTTGGCGTGTGAGACCCCCAATTCAAAATGTGCGCTTTGGATTGATTTTCGTTTAACCAACCCCAAAAATGGTTATTACCCTCAACCAGACTCTAACTAAGGTCAGTGAAGGCGCAAGCGGGCGGCACCAGGTCCAAAGGACGCTTCGGCTCCGGCTCGGGCTCGGCACCTATCGGCAAGTCTGAGGCCTGAAACAGCCAACAGCATATTAACACGATACTCGTTCTAGATTGCAAAGCATCTCAGGTGGCATCTCCAGCAACCCCTGGAACCATTCCGGAACCCTAGCCTAAAGCCGCTTCGAATCACTCGGGAGTCCATAGCTTTCAGCTGTTGGAGAAAACATGAAATATGTTATTTGATTGGTCTCCCCATGTCTCCCCCGTTCCAAGTGTTTGTTTTTTTTTTCAATTTCTACGTTGAGATATTTGAGGCCAAACACAACACCAAATCCAAAGGACAAATGGAGGTGATGCAAATCCCGCAGTCCCTGCAGTAGCACAAACGTTGGCTACCATTCGCGACGCCCATTCATTGGCATTGACAAAGGGATCGGAATCTCTTGCTTGTACCTTCAACGCTTCACTGCCTGCGGCGAAGGGGTCGTACTCGTCGTTGGCTGTGGCCACAGCCTGTCCATGTTTCCGGGATACTACCCAATTTGAACAAATGCTGCAAATTTCACTCCAAATCGTACATCGGCCTGAGAGGCCTGTGGCGGTGGAGGCGGCGGAGGCAATGGCATCGGGTGAGACGCGTTCGTCTGCTCCTCACGGGGACGTCTGGAAGGCAAGCCAAAATCCTTGCTGAAATGCTACTTCCCGGATTGACTCACCTGCAAATCAAAACGGAAACCCGACAAGCATTCTTCTAGAGCATTCCACTTTTACTTTCTTTGGGAGCATCATCTTGAGGATCCATGTTCAGTCGCAGTGAATCTCTGCGGCTAATAGTAGCGCACACAAAGGTGTTTCTGTTCAACTGCATATCATCATGTGAGGCTGATATGGTGCTGCTGTGCCTCTTTCGTGCAACCACCCAAGTATCAGGGGATGTTGGCTCCAGGATGTGTGTCTATGGTGTGCATGTGGTACCCCCATTTTTTCCAAACGAACACTCGGTGCGCCACACCATCAAAGCATGGAAACAGTCACTCATTTGTGCTCTGCAGCATTTGAAACATGCACATCATGTGGTTTTTGAGGCCCAATTAGTCAGTCAGCCCATCGTTTGAGTGGAATCGAAGCTTTAAAGCACTTCAACAACCAAGATCGCGAAGGACGCTTGGCCGACCAAGCTTCTTAATAATTGAGAACCAACATTGTTTCCAAAGCCAGCAATAAGTGATCTCCAAGTAAAAGACCTACAGCACATCATGGCTTTCACTTGTTTCATCCCCCGAACCGGTGCCCTCACCGTAAAATGTGCAGGACAGGGATCGGGCCGGCCTCTGGACTGGGCGCCTCAACGCATTCCGTTGGCTTTTGAAAAAAAAAAATGATTGTTTACCTTCTTGAGTTGATACCCTTCTCAGCGCTTCCGGTCGAGCTCTTTGGTGGTGCCATTTTGAGACACACGTCTGTGTCCTTAAATTGGGGATCCTCTTCTGGAGGCATACAGTAGTATAAAGGACACACTCATGACACCACGAGGTCTCGTTGTTTGGAACATACTCCTGCATCGGGGGTAGTGGAGTTCGAGTAGGCTGACACCATAACTGTGACACTTCCCAATTTCTGCGACCTTAAACAAGCCTTGATCTCCAAAAGCCAGGGACTTGGATTGCATATTGAAGTCATCCTTGCCAAACAGTCTACAATTGCTCTTTGTACACCGACCGCTTGAAGGGGAGTAGGATTTAGCAATGCAACGGCAATCCACGGGATTTATCCCTCATCCTGGGCACTCTGCAAGCTTGGCATTGCTTGCCTTGGTACTACGTGCTCACTAAACAAAGATTGGTTCCATGTTGGTTGCCCACTGAAGTGGACCACAAAGGGATCCTGAATTGACCGTGGCATCATGAGATCCCGTTCCTTCTGAACTTCTGTTGGCTGAACAATGTCATGGCTAGAGGTACTTACTACGTAGTATGTCTGGCTGCCGTCCATTTCTGAATTGCCCACCTGAGCCATTCCAAAGTCCGAATCGATCTCCACCGTGGTGGCAACCATCTTGCCGGTGGCCGGGTCCCATTCCTGGCGCTCAAACGGGCAAAAGCGATCCATCAGCTGCGAGCGCAAACCCGGCGGCACTGCGAAAACCTCGTGCTTCTGCCTTGCCGGTGTAGACGCCTGCAGCACTCATCCGGTTTCGGCTTCCCTGCGACCTCCATGGAAGACTGGCACTATCCAAAGGACTGGCATGTGTGACAATTGCACAGATCGAGTGGAAGTTTGCCCAAATGCTAAGGTGCCAGCTGGCGCAGGAACCGGGCCAGGGGTAGCTGGAGTCGCGGGGGTGAAGCCAATGCCTCCAGGCGGGCACAGCAAGAAACTCAAAAACCTATTCCAAGCATGGCCTATCTTGAGCACCACTCCACATTGCAAAGTCCAAACACAATTTCGCCCAAGCTTTGAGCTCCCTGCCAGCCCTTGTTGCTGTCGGGACCTGCAACAAGCATTAGCCAGCACCAGTGCGGACCACCTAGCTGGCCACGTGTCCCGCTCAAATCTTGCGGCGTTGGCTGTCTAGACAACCAACCTGTCCCAATTTTACGACTGGCTACTGGCTGCTGTTTGTGTATTCAAAAGATCATTTGCTAAGGTGCGGACCAGCGAGGGAGGACCTCAATACACATCCATAATCTTGCAAGTTGGGTCAACCAAATTGTGTGTGGTGGGCATGCTTCCTGCATTTTCTATGAACAGCAAACGTTGACCGCCTCCGCCCACGCGGCTGCAAGACTATCGAACGTGGTGAGAGGATTCTAAGAACGACCCACAGCGAGGATACCTAGCGCCTACGTAGTAAAGACGCGCACTGGGGAAATGTATTAAGGCTGCCAGGGTGTGTGTGTGTGTGTGTATGCTGTGGAGGCTGACTGCGAAAGATGGCTGTTCTGTTGCAAGGTGCTGGAAACTGCTGAGCCAAGTCTCAAACCACATTGATCGATGCAGCGCTATTGTGGCAACAAAGCTCACGCACGAAAGGACCAGGTGCAGCTCACGTGCCAAAACCTTGCAGAATCTGACCACTGAAACTTGCTCGAACTCCGAGAAAAACAAGCTGCTGCCGGCTCATGCTGTTCTCACTCTTACGAGCTGCTCAAAACCGTGTCCCCAAGAACAAGCACTAATATTGATCAGGACATGCTCGGACAAATTCCTGGATGTACGAGTGTCATATATATATATAATATGTATATAATTATTCATAACATCATACATACACATGAATGTACCATCGCAAGCTCTACAGATTCAAATGCACTGCGTGCTGAGCGTGTGTGTGTGTGTGTCTCTCTCTCTCTCTCTTTCAATCACGCCAAAGTGCGATGCCATCTTTTGACGAAAGTCTGAGACCTCTGCCGGGACTTGGAGGCATCTTGGCTCTTGTGGTCACTGCCGGCCTAAGCCAGCGAACTCGCACTTCAAAAAAGCTTCCCTATTGACAACAGCGCAGCCTTGAGCCCCAGGCAAAGGCATATGAGACTGTGCCTGAAGGAAGGCAAGGGATCTCATCCATGGTGTGCATGTGGCGTGGGGGTGGAATGGTGGAATTCCAACAATTATGTTTGGCGCAGCTTGCAGAATTGCTTAGCTGTTCGTGACCAGGGACGTGCGCAAAAAGTCGCTCATGCACCATGCCGCTGGTAAGTTGCCGACTGCCCATGGCGCTATTCCTGGCATGGTTGCAAGAATGAAGCCCCAGAGTGACATGCGCACATGTTCAAACTGTCTTGATTACAGGACCTTACAGTATCTTGATAGGAATGCTGTGGACCTGAGGGCACGCCGGGCGGCATTTTTTAGAGTTTTCATACCTGCGCCCAGGCAGGCGGCGGCGCCTCAAAGGCGAGTTTCAGCTTTGGGAACTCGTAGCGCCAGCTGTGCAGCCAAATCGGAGGGTCGAGGCGCGGCTTTGGCTCCTCCCCATCTAACAGCCGCTGGTAATACTCGCAGGCGAGGCAGAAACGCCGCACATCGCGGCGCATCATCTCCTGAGAACTGGGGCCTCCGAAAACCTCCGGCGGCTCGTCAGTTATTGCGCCTCCGTAGAGGGGGTCGTTGCAAATGGGCCAGCCCCCATACTGCAAGTGGCACCGAATCTGGTGCAGTCGCCCAGTGAGGGGCTGGACTGCCACTGTGGATGTGCCATCTTCATGAGGCCACACTTGGCTGATCAACGTCTCTGCTGGCTTGCCATCGGGAGAAACCAAAGCCATCTGCTTGGCGTTTTCCACGTGACGGATCAAGTTGGCACATATCCTTTGTCCGGCACTTGGTGTTCCCAACACCCTCGCCAAATAGGTCTTTCGTACCTTGCGCTGTGAGATGGTGCGCTGTATTCGAGAAGCGGCCTTCTTGTGCTTGGCGAAGCAAAGAACGCCCGATACGGGTTTGTCAATTCGGTGGGCTGGCATCAGCTTGCCATGGCCTGCTGCTTCCAGCATGCCCAGCAGGGACAGCCTCACACTTCCTCCCATTGGATTTGGGAAAATATCCACACCTGCAGGTTTCGAAACTACGAAAAAGTCCTGATCTTCATGAATGATTGAAATGTTAACGGTTGCAGTTGCTCTTTCATGCACATGAATCATGAGGCGCACCCGGTCTTCCTTGTGCACCAAATGACTCTCATTGATCTGCTCCAGTTCCACATGCTGCCATCTGCACCGCTCAACCTGAACCTTCCCAAGTTTCATCTGTTCCAGCCACCAGTCCGGGGATATCCGCTCGAAGATCGGCAGCAAAGCTTCGCCGCTCGTATTCACACGCGCAGCACGCAGTGCGTCTCCAAGCCGCTGTCCGGCGATGCATTTCAACCTCTGGCGAACTTGCACGTCGTAAGGAGGGACGTATTGGATCCCCGATTCGACCAGCGGAAGGATGGCGCAAAGAAAGCCAGGACAGCAAACACATAGAGCACAAACCAAAGAGCGCACACGCCTTGGGGTTGACTTGCCCATTGTACTGTGCTCGAGCCAGGCATTGAACTTGAGCCGCAAATTGAAGGCAATAAGCATAATATAAGCAACAACCTTTATTTGCTATACAAACAGCGACTGATCTGTGCTGGGCTCTGTTTCAACGCAAGCAGCATTGACAAAATCGGACAAACGCGTACATGTGTAGGCAGCCCTACAAAGGTTGGTTTTAGTCAGTGTTCAATGGTGGATGGCGATTGATCTATTGCAGAAAAACGGCTGGTTCAAGCTTGGCTGCCGCAACATCCCATGATTCAACATCCCACATGATTCAGCAAAACTTGGCAAAAATCCAAGCAAATGAGGGGTGCTGAGCAAATGGTAACGTGAGAGTTGATGCACATTTGAGCTTTGATCAATGGTGGCAAACCTTGCCCAAACCCTAGGCCAAACGACTTCACATGGCCAGGGTCGTACTTATGTGGGGCCAGAATTTTGATCAACCCGGATCACGTCAATAGAGAATATGCGTATTGATGTGTGGCAGCTGATCAATATGCCTGGTTCTGGACGACGCCGTCTTTGCAAAAAAAAACAAAAACAACTCTTTGGCAAACCGTTCGCGCTCCATCGCCGCGCCCTTTTGTTTGCAGCGAGCGCTCCAGAGCCATCGTCGCTGCTGCAGGTACGTTGCAAACGCTGTGGACACGCCGTTCCCTTCTGTTGGCAGGCTTGCAGCGCAAAGTGAAAGCCGTCAAGTCACGATCATTCGCCCGTTTCAGCTGTGCTTGGCGGGAATGCCCCGTCCTGGTTCCAATGTGAAGGACTTTGCAACAAGCTCCATGGCTTTGCGGCGGACTTTCGCGGATCTTTCGCGGAACTTGCTGCAAAATGGCTCAGCCAACGTTTTGGTTTTGCACCACTCCCAGCACAAGCAGGGAATCAAGGATGCAAATAAATGAAGGTGCTGCGCATCGCCCTGTCTACAAGGCCATAGGGGGTCTGCAAACATTGCATGCAAGCACGGCTCCAAGAAGCCTTCGCTAGCCGTTCGCAGACAAACAATTATCTTTATTCTCTTTCGCAAACTCCTTCGCTATAGCTCTCCACGTATATGTATATATATAGCATTAAGACATTGCATTCCCTCCCAGCAGTATCATTAGCAACTGTGCTCCATCAAAGCATGCAATGGCTCAGGTTTTCACAGAGCCCGAAACCTGATTTTAAAAGCTTACAAACTGCTCTCAGGCTCTAGAGTCCGGATTGAGATTCAAAATAAGAAAGCAAGAACGCTACAAAGCTTTTGGACAGGGCTTTGAGTGGTTTTTTTGGTGTTTTTTTTTTTGGAACATTCCAAAGCCAAGCGTCAGAAATTCGGAGGCGGAGAGAAAATAGAAACGGCCTAAACATTTTGCATATCCTGATTGCGGAAAAGCACAAGACTTTTCTCATATCACACAAACCCCAAAACCTTGACAATCACTAGACATCGTCATTTTTTTTGAGTTTCCTTTATCTTCCCACCTGATTCACATATTCAATATGTTTCTCTCAGTTTGCTCCAGCAAAGTTTCCGGAACCCGCCCTTGAAATGCCTACACTATTGATCTCAGAAGCTTGTTTATCTTTCTCCTGCTTCACTGTAACACTCCGCGTGCAGGTCTAATATGTCTAGCTGTGTGGGGGCTGGATAGTTCTGCTGGCCACTGCGCAACCCAAATTCATGACGCATCTTGGTTGTAAGCCTAACGCGTGAACACTTTGGTACCCACCCCAAAATAAAAGCGAATATCAAGATTAGAAGTGCTGCACTGGTTTTCAAGAGGCCTCATATTTACCCACAAAAATTCACCTCAACAAAGCAAAGCCCTTTCCCCTGGTTCCGAACCGGAGTCGCGCACCCAAGCCTGGAGATGGTGCAGGAGGCGGCGGCCTTGCGCCAAAATCCGCTTGGGTCGAACAAACACGGGTTGGATGTGCTTCGAGGCCACTTTGCTACGACTCAGTTTGAGGTCTTCAAAAGGCCCACAAACCCTTTAGAAACTGTGAAAGGAGGCCCGTTGCAGATTCAACTCTTGGGGCCGTGCGTTCCACCGAATTTCTTTACCCCCCGCAGGCTCACTTGGCGCCCAGCCCATTTGTTCTGCAAAATGCTTACGAATGTGTGCGGCTGAACGTGTGTGTGAAATCTCTTGGCTCATGGAGCCTGAGGGCCACTGCTTTTTCACTTCTCTTACGAGCAGATTGTGTGGAGACACCAGCACTGCTTCTCCACCAACGAAGCTGGCAATGCGTGGTGAAGGTATCTGCTTGCGACGCCACAGTGACGTATCTGCGATGTGACAACCTTTGTGATTTGCTGTCGCTTTGCCTTTCCAACCCCTTCGTTCCGGCTTGATGCGGACCCTCCGAAGCTCAGCACCGCCTGCAGCATGCGTTGCAGTCAGTGCAAAAGCGTGGGTGGGTGGGTGGGTGGGTGGGTGGGTGGGTGGGTGGGCGGGTGTATGGGAGTGTGTGTGTGTGTGTGTGCGCGTTTGCGTCTGCCTGTCAGGCCGGCTGCCTGCCTGGCCGGCCGCTTGGCCAGCATTTTGTTTGTTTGTTTGTTTGCTTGCTTGTTTGTTTGTTTGCTTCATTGTTTGTTTGTTTGTTTGTTTGCTGGCTTGTTTGTTTGTTTGCTGGTGTGTGTTGTGCTTGCTTGCTTGTTTGCTTGTTTGCTTGTTTGCTTGTTTGCTTGTTTGCTTGCTTGCTTGTTTCCTTGCTTCTTTGCTTCTTTGTTTCTTTGCTTGTTTGCTTGTTTGTTTGCTTGTTTGCTTGCTTGTTTGCTTCTTTGTTTGTTTGTGTGTTTACTGGCTTGTTTGTTTGTTTGCTGGTGTGTGTTGTGTTTGCTTGTTTGCTTGTTTGCTTGTTTGCTTGTTTCCTTGCTTCTTTGCTTCTTTGTTTCTTTGCTTGTTTGCTTGTTGGTTGGTTTGGTTGGATTGGTTGGATTGGTTGGTTGTTTTGTGTTGCAATAGTATTGTTCTTGCTTTTGCTTTTGCCGCTGTCTCTCCGTTTCTGAATATGCGATGCGCTTGTAAGACTGTCTGTCTGCTTGTGTGTTTGTGCATGCGTGTGTGTGTGTGTGTGTGTCTTTCTGTTTGGGTTGATGAGGTGCAGAAACAGTCATCGGCCTCTGAGCGCCAAATCGGCACAACTCGATAAGGCGTCAGAGGGACAAAATGTAGGCGAAGCTTGGAAAACACAACCTGAGAAGAAATATTTTCAGGGACCGCCACAGAGATGGCTCCCGGGCAGTTTGCAGCGCAGTATTGCAGATTGGCAGCCGTACCCAAGGCACCAAACACTCCCAACACAAAATGCATCCCTTCATCATCAACTGGCCTCCCCCGCGTGCACAGCGGAACCAAGATACTGAAGTCTTGGCGCATCCCCAGCGAGCACTTTAGCGCATTGTCTCGCTGTCATACACCCAGCGAGTGCGTTGCACTTGCTGGGAGCGTTGGCCTGAAAGATGCCAGGTCACTGCCAGGAGGCGGCGAAATGCCGGCCTTGGGAAAACATGTTCCCCGAGGGCAGATCCTGCGCATGTGCGCCCCACACTCGGCCAACAGTGTGCAGAAGGTAAAACTTCTTGGGTAGGGCCACACAGCGCAAACATCGCAACTCCCAACAAAGCCCGGCAACGCGTGAGTTGCGCACAGGCCACATCCAATATCCACAAATTCAAGCTCTGTAGAACCCGCTCCCTGTTTTCAGGACCTGCGCTGCACTTGTAAGACTGTCTGTCTGCTTGTGTGTTTGTGCATGCGGGTGTGTGTGTGTGTCTTGCTGTTTGGGTTGATGCATCGGCCTCTGAGCGCCAAATCGGCACAACTCGACAAGGCGTCAGAGAGACAAAATGAAGGCGAAGCTTGGAAAACACAACCTGAGGGGAAAGATTTTCAGGGACCGCCACAGAGATGGCTACCGGGCAGTTTGCAGTGCAGTATTGCAGATTGGCAGCCGTACCCAAGGCACCAAACACTCCCAACACAAAATGCATCATCCACTGGCCTCCCCCGCATGCACAGCGGAACCAAGATACTGAAGCCTTGGCGCATCCCCAGCGAGCACTTTAGCGCATTGTCTCGCTGTCATACACCCAGCAAGTGCGTTGCACTTGCTGGGAGCGTTGGCCTGAAAGATGCCAGGTCACTGCCAGGAGGCGGCGAAATGCCGGCCTTGGGAAAACATGTTCCCCGAGGGCAGATCCTGCGCATGTGCGCCCCACACTCGGCCAGCAGTGTGCAGAAGGTAAACTTCTTGGGTAGGGCCACGCAGCACCCACAGATGCCAGCAGCAAGCGGCGCACGCTTCGAAGACATACACACACACACACAACACACACACACACGCATGCCCGGCAATCTCCCCGTCTTTCTGAAGTATGCCCATGTCACACAGGAAACAGGGACTGTAAGACCTGTTTGTGTGCCTGCAAGCTACGTTTGCGAGGGGTGAAATAGTCCACGCTCCCTTACCGCAAGCGACAGCGAGTCATAAAGTATTCAAAAGATAAACAAACACCAGGGGTGACATGATGACATGGACACCAAAATCAAAGCACACCTCAGCTGATGAATTTATCCTAGGGCTTCGCCATCACCAGCTGCGCTGGACGGTCGGACCAACCCACACACCGCGCGCCCACCCAAGCACGCGAGCGAACCTACGCGCGCAAGAGGCTGCAAGGTTGCTTGCCCAACCCCCCTTGACACTGAGCACGCACTCACCCGCCCTAGCTTGAGTGCATGTGCGCCTGCTTGCGTCCGGCTTGCGTCCGGCGCGCGCGCACCGCGGGTCTCACACCGAAAGCCAATCAGACCAACAAATGCATCCCCGGCAGCCCGTCCCAGCCCCACAGAGACCCGTGAAAATGAAGAAAAACACAGTATGCGCATGTATGTGCGATGTTTTCCGCGCAGCGGCGGCAGCCGCGCTTGCGCGAGAAAAAAAACGCGCACTCGATCGCAGACTTGCCCGCCATGTCTGCCTGCCGCCAAGGTGAGAGTAGGGGGGCCATTTTTGAAGGGTTCGAGCGATGCAGGGATGCTGGAACGCCCAGATGCTGGTGATGCAGGAATGCCGGGGATGCTGGCTGGCAGAGCTTGCGAGGATGCAGAGGATGTTGGCGGGGATGCTGGCGACTGTCCGGGGCGATCTGCACGGCATTTACAGTGTTTTTTGAAGGTCGGGCAACGTGGCATCAGAAGCCCGTCGCAAGGCCAGGGAGGCTGGGGATGCTTCGGGGTCCAAGTGTTTGGGCCGGCCTGCGTGCAGGTGATGTACGGGTAGGGTTGCCCTCGCTCTTCGAGCTCGAAGACACACAGCGCAGCTGGATTTTGAAGCAACTGAAATGTTGGGGGCCTCACAGGATTGACAACATGGATTCAGCATGATTCAGGCATGGGTCAGTAACCGGTGCCTGAGCACCAAACAACGCTAGCCTCAAGCACACAAGCGGGTAAGCGACCCTGTAGTTCTGCAACTTGCACTGAGTTCGTGCGCACAGTTGAGATTGTAGAAATAATGGCGAAAGCAGACAACCACTGGATGAATAGCGCAGAACCCAGGTGGTGATTTCCACCACGGGAAGCCCCAACTTCCGGAGCCTTGAGCGCCAAACAAGGTCTCCCGGGGGCTCTGTTGTGAACTGTGACAACTTCGTTCTCAGGGAGCGGCGGAGGCAGCGGCAATGGCTGCGAGGGCCTGGGAAAGCCCCCCCCCATGTCCGCCCCCGAACCGTGGACTACCAATCCTTGTCGGTGCCAGCGAAAACTGGGTATGGTCCGGGTACACTTTGCTCCAAAAAGATCCCCATAGAGATGCTTGAGACACAACAACTTGCCACGAAATGTTCCAAGGGCTGTTTCCGATTCGCACTGTCGGCGCAGTCAGGTAGCTACTTAGACCCGGCAGAGTCCTCGCCAGAGTCCTCGCGGACACCAGACTAGGCCAATTGTCATGTCGAAGTGGCTCTTTGAAGTTCATGGCCATGCATTGGGGACAGCAAGTTCGCTCGGGAGCCCAAACTTGGGCTGTGGGATGCACGGATCGACAAACCTGGTCCATTTCCAAACCACAAGTAGGTGGTGCAAGCCCGAGCAAAAACCAGCCCCCATCCATCACGGCACTCGCAGGCCGGAGCGAGCTGAGGCGGTGCACGCTAGCAACATTCCAGGTTTGTCGACATGACGACGGGCAAATGCTAACTAGTGTACAATTCTAATTAAATGTTTATGACAAAATTGGACCCGCAAGCTGCCGAGAGACTACCAGGGCATATATCCGTGGCACTCAGGCATCTGTTGATAGCACTCCATCTCGGCTTCTGCATTTGGGTTCACCTGACACATGTTGTCGCGAGTGCAAGGAATAAGTCTTTGCACAAATTCCAGGGACAAGGTGTCTTCTTATTGAATTGTTGAAGGTCGAGCTGAAACTGCTCGCCCAATCAGGGTGGGTGTGCGCAGAAACAGTGACTTCTCATGGCTGCCACGCCAGGTCCTCTTTATAGTCGTCCCCAACAGGGTCTCTACCTTCTGACACACAGCCAGGCAACCAACGCTGTAGCATGGAAACTGCACAGTTCTCTCTCTCTCTCTCTCTCTCTATATATATATATATATCTAGCCTCGCAACAGTAAATTTCCGACAACTGCTATGTCATCTGCTTTCAGCGCATTTGCTGATTCGAGTGGTTGTTTCACTGCATGGGCGTACGCGGGTGATAGACAGTGTTTGCCTGCGTGGCTCTACGGAGCGGAACAATAATACAGGGGGAGAGACGAGGGGCAAACGACTCTCAGCCACCAGGCCGGGTCGTCAAGGACTTGACTCACGCAAGCCGCGCAAGGGACGCTCGACGATCTGCGATCTCAACGTCAAAAAGTATCTCTCTCCCTCTCTCCCCGGGCACCCGTCTACGTTCTAGCTGGGGATTCCGGCAAGTTGGATTTTGGATTTTTGAAATTTAGGCACCCAATAACCTTGAAAGATCAATGCTTGGATCCTATGTCTCTTGGAAACAAGGACATGTTTATATTAAATATGCTCGTTGCCCCGGCATTTTGCAGCAAACATGCACACCTGGTGCCAAGTTAAATATGGCTCGCGACCCACCACCCCCCCTCCGAAGTCTGAGGCTACCACAGCGGCGACGGCAAGGCGCTTGGCTGCGTCTGTGGCCTAGCCGGCTGGCCACGCTCCAGCGGAGCAACAAACACATGACACTCAAAAGAAAGGCTGTAAGGGCCCCAAATGCAAAGCTGGCTTCAGCCAAAGCCACCCAGCCACTCAGCATGACTGCATCGGCTAAGGTCAGTGCCAGCGCAAGGGATCCACATCGTACCTGTTGCTGAATACAATGTGTTCTGCCTCTTGTGTAAGTATCGAAGATTCTATGCGCCAGAAAGCCAGTCCACGCCCCTTCGGTGGCGTCTTTTCGCATACATTGGCGATTTGCATTCACTTAGGCAGATCGTGTTTTCTCTGGGGCACTTCTGGCAAATACTGCGATAGAGGAACTCCTCTTGTCCACGATACCTCAAGCACTGACAGCAACGGCTCAAGCTGCATTCTGGGCGTTCTAGGTCCAGCCAGTGCCAAACAATATGACAGTCTCTGATAGAAACAATCGCGACTTGACCATGTCACCTTCCCGTTTTTGAGGGAGGGCATGGCCCTGAAAACGTAGAAAGTCCATGGGTCGTTTGCCTTTCGTAGCGATCTTGGGCTGTTGCTTCTCCAGGAGGTAATCAACCTTCATCACGTTGTCCGGCTTGTAAATCGCGTAGAGCTCCACAATGCGCTTTCGGTACCTCACAAAAGCGCATCGAGGCATCTGAAAACCCAGGGGTGGATATGCAATGATCATGAACAAGTATGAAAAGCATCTTTTCGACGTCAGTTTGGGCAGGTTTCTGTCGCTTGATTCCATTCTGCTCTGAGGTGCTTCAATCCCCAAAGAATCCGACACGTCCCGGGGCACTCTGCCAGCGACATGGTGTTCTTCATGCCACCCCCAAGGCTTGGGGGACCTATGCCTGGAAACTCAGTTTCGCCGCACAGGGTGAATGCTCAAAACCGGCAGTTCCCAAGAATCTCTCCTGGTCGCTGGCAGTTTAACTTCCTGTTCAACACCCTCAACGTCACCTCCAACACATTCCCAACCAGTTGAGCCGATACCTCCACATGAAGCCGGGGGCGGACGCTGAATTGGCGTCAAAAGTACGAGCCTTGCATCGCCATCGGAGCCGCCTGGACCAAGTTGCTCCGTGAACAAAATAATGATCAGGAACTGGCAAACTGGCACCAGCTGTCGCTTGTCATGGGCAATGGGTAACTTGCGGTAACTTGCATACTGCGCGTGGAAGCCGCGTGAAGTCTCTGTTTGCTTCGGGAGGGGAGGGAACCCAATGGAATAGGATCCACATTCAGATGTTTGATGGGTTGGCTTAGGGCCAAGGGCTCGTTTTATTCAGGATTTAGGTTTGAACTGGGGCCCATTCAGTTCGGATTTGACTCGGTTTAGAGGTTAGCTAGGATACATTTCGGGCTGGAATAGATTGGGTTTTGATTAGTTTATTTTGGATTACGGTGAGTGTGTTTTGGGCTGGCTTAGGGTTCATTTAGGCCGTTGTGGTTTCCCTTGCTGGAAACCTTGAGCTCGCTCATTCCCAGAACCCATGTTGATTCCCTACTGAGAACCAGCAAGATTAATCGCTTGTGCTTAGCCAAGGGTTGCTATGCGTTGAGCGCGCGGGAGGACTAAGGTGGATTCTTGCCCAAGGCAGGGCTTCGGCGTTTCCACTCATTAGAAGCAAAGGCTGAAGTACTTCAAGCCTTGTGGGCCCTCGTAGGTGAGACCCCAAACGAGCCAAGTTGCCCTAGTTTCCCTTTTCAACCACCCTAAAGGCGAACCAACTCCACACAAAAAAGGAAAATAAATGGGGAGGGATCGTCCAGCCATTGAATAGCCTCTCTTGGAGGCATGGGTGGGGATATGATGGCGCCAAGGAGAGTTATATCCCAAACAACACCGGATACCGAATCCGGAAAACAAAGCCACAACACAAATCAAACCACACAAACCCTATGTTGTCCGCTCTCTCATGTTATATTCTTGCCTGCGGGAACCAGTTCAACCGAGAACAGCTGCTTTTTCAAGGGTGAACCGTTTCCAAAAAGGGAAGATCCAGTGGCCATTTCTCCTAACTTCCCTTTTGAGGTTGGTTTAAAGGGAAATCGGAAACGAAAGGGAAACCGCCCATTTTGGGGTTCCGATCTCCATGGAACTCTCTTTGACAAGCCAACCACTCTAAGTTTATGGGTGAAAACTGGTTTTGAGCTCTGCGTGGCTTTGATCACACCGGACGAAACAAAACTGGCGTGCTTTCTATTTGTTCCACTTTGGCTCGTGTTCCATTTCCATTTGTGTCCTGCATCACGGGTCCCAGCAGCGGCGGGCCGGGCATTCCAGGAGCCTCACGCCAAACACGCCGCTTGACTTCGGCATGTAAAAAGACCAAGGTCGTCTTTCCAAAATGCATTCAGACTGTCTAGGGGCTAGGGTTGGTGGGCCTCTTATGACACACGCTAGCCGCTAGATTCGCGCCTGCAGACCGGGCTGATGCCATGGTGCCTGCGTGGGTGTCAAACCTTCTACAAGCCGCGGCCAAAATGCGTCCCGCCCCATTGGCATGAAATATAATGAAAACAACTTACCTGGGAATAAATAATTCGGATGATTACGAAGGAAGTAATTTTCCACCCCGAATCCATCTGAAGGGGCTTGCACATCCTAAGTGGACGGGAAAGACAAGTTCAAACTCTTGACTGTGGCTTTCGGCTCTTTTCAAAGCGGCTGAGCACTCGCATAGCCAGGAACCTCCGGCTCGCAGCTACGCAACCTATCCGAGTCTCAGAATGTCAGGCTGGTCAATCTCACTCCGCGGACCTCAAGCACCGAACACGTGCAAGTTACCTGAGAACGTGTAACTCGCATCCACCCAAAACGGTTGGTGATGGTCCGCTTCAACCATCCCAATCATGGAATCCAGTTTGACACACAGCCACATGCAGCAGTAATTCAAACCACAGCTTGGGAGGAGATTGCGCCTGCTGCATAGTTGGTCGGTGCCGCTTTGATGTTGCCGTACTTTTCGTAGATGTCTCGCATCCTCCTTTTGTGCTCCTGGAGTCTGCCACGATTGAATTGATGTCCGTCTAGGCTTGCTGCGACTTTTCACAGGATAGTCAGTCATCGGTTCCTCCTCTTCCTCTTGTCGCAACTTTGACCGGAATTCTCCTCCATCCTGCTTTGGCACTGAGTCAAGAAGCACCGAATGTTCAAGCCTTCAAAAGACCAAACCTCCCTTGCATGTCGGTTGCTTTCATTTCAGGCGCCTGCCTTGTCCGATCTGGACTTATCGCCAGCCTTTCACGCAAGAGATCTGATCTGCCAAAAACATGTCCAGCCAGCGATGAATCTGACTTCAAGTTTGCAAAACATCGTCACGCGTGTACAATGACTGTGGCCGCAACCCGTGAGTCGGGGTGGTGGTCCCGTCTTCTCGACTCATCCTTGGCGGGGCTTGCAAGATCCAGTGCTTGCATCGCACATGCCAAGCCCAGCCTCCGTCGGACGTCGAGAGTAGGTCTTGCTGTAGGAGCACACCTCAGCCACTCACGGGCCGCGTGGCAGCCACAGGCTCTCTATCCAGCGCAAAGCCATGGACAATTTAACATTACGGGTCATAACTTCGTTTTTTTTCCCCCGAGCTACACTGCAAGACTGCAAGACTGCGAGCCTTCGCGGAACACTGCCCACAAAGAATGTCAGACACGATTCGCAGCTTCAAGGCTCCAACAGCTTCCTCTCTGGCTCTTTCTCGCAGGGCCTGGCTGATGCATGACTGGCTGGCCCGCGTTGAACCTGGAGGGGGCCTTAAAAAAAGGCTCTAAACATGGGTAAGATGGGTGGTTTTACTTCTGGTTTCCCCTTGAACACTATCTGCGGTTTTGGGCGAACACGAAGTAGCCCAGGGAAGCAAATGAGCACAAAGTAGATCACGATGTACCCAAAGCACCCGGAAACACAACTGGGGTGAAGCTGTGGATGATGACCGGGTTGAGGAAGTGACGGTTGACAAAGGAGAAGTATGGGGATATTTGAAATCAAGTTGAAGAGGATTAAGTTCAATACCAAGCCCAAGTAGAACAGCGCGACCCACCGAGCACCTCCTACACCCAGCCGCCCGCGGCCCCGACCCTTTTCGGCTCGAGGACGAAGAAGGCTGCCAGTGAATGGCGCTCGAGCGTGAGTCCTATTCCCACTTGACGGGAGGTAAAAACTTGAGCCAAACGGCCATTCGGCCGTTTTGCCATATGAAGAAACAACACGTGAACAAAACACACCCCCCTCATCCGATATCTGGACGAGAGAAAGGATGCGAGACAGTTGAGTTCACGACGAAAGGGACCAACCAAAAATGCCGGTGTCAACTCAGAGGTGAGCCAAACGGCATCACCTGGGCCCCAGTTAAAATCCCGCCACCACCCCGAATTATCGGAGGAACCATACGAAGATTCCTCTCGTGCCGTTCATGCATTGTCATGGGACAACAACCGTTAGGGTCCGCAGCTGTCCAAAGCGCAGCTGTTGTACAAACGACAGCCTCAGCCTTCCCTTGTTGTTGCAGCTTCCGTTTGTGCGCACTGGCAGGTTGCAGGCAGAACCGATGCGTCCTTGATGCGTTATGCGCCAACCCTGGGCTAGGGCTAGGCCATCATGGCTAAAAAGCACTTAAAGTCGAAGAGGAATGCCAAAGCCGACGCGAAGGGCAAACCTTGAGTGAATATGATCCGGCGGCTTAACTCGGGGCCTGTTGGGCTACGTTGTTTCAACGTGTCTGCTAGCGGGCAGAGGCTGTGCTTGCAGGCGCGTGGGATTTCATCTCGCAGCTGCGCGCTGCATGTTTTTGCTTCGGGGGGTCGGCCTGTGCCATCAAGCCGGCGTTGGGGGGAGTTGCAAACAGACAGGGAGGGCGAGCTGACGAAACTCCAAATGTTGCCATGGATCTCTGGGATCTCTGAGTGGATAGCTTGGAACGCTACACCTTTCAAAACAATTAAGTCGCAACAAGCCAGCCCAAAGGCAGCGCCTGGATGCTGAGCGCATAGCTGGCATTGTTTTTTTTGTTTTTTTCGCTTGTGTCATGCAAGTGTGCTTATAAGCGTGCGCGCTGTCGTTTCTCATCATACATATTTTTTGGGAAAGAACCCTGTTTTGGGGGCACCCCTAACCCTTCCCCCCCTTTCTTGGTGGCGCCCCTAACCCTTTTCCCTTTTTGGGGGCACCCCTAACCCTTTTCCCTTCCCTAGCCGTTTTTGGGGGCACTGTGTCATGGCAACCCTGTAGAAGCCCGGTGGCCGCGTGTCCCCCCCCCAAAAAAAAACGAGGGGTCCTCGCCCACTTCCCTCGTTAAAATGTCAACTTGGGACGTTGGACGTTTGTTGGTTGGTGTCTTCCCCAAAACGGGGCTAGAGAAACTAAGGACTTTCGCAAGCGGGTTGTTTTCAGAAAATGACACCTTCGGGCACCTGACAAGTGTGTTCGGCATTTTGTTGGAGTGTATGTACTTAAATTTGGCAACCGGAATGCCAAACACACTTATTGACTTGTTTTGCTCCTGCACGACATAAAGCCCATGAAGCCTTCGACGTTCTTTGACTCGGGGGGTCTAAAAAGTTGCGAAGGTCCAGAGCCAAACCAAAAGTGTGCATTTGAGACTGGGGTCAGTTCTTTTCGGATCCCTGAAGCCGGACCCAGGCTTATTGAAAAAAAAGGGCTGGAATACGACATTTTCAGAAACTGCTGAAATTTTCTGATTCCGGGGAGCTGGAAACAGAAAAAAACAGAAAATCGATTTTTCTGATTCCGGAAAATTCCGGGGAGCTGGAATCAGAAAATGTCAGACAATTCCATTTTTTCTGATTTCGGGGAGCTGGAATCAGAAAATTTCAGAAAATCTGATTTGTCTGATTCCGGGGAGCTGCAACAGAACATTTCATATTTTTTCTGATTTCGGGGGGCTGAAATCAGAAAAAAAACAAGAAATTCAACCATGTTCTGATTCCAGGATTCCAGGAGCTGGAATCAGACAATTTCCGAAAATTTTGATTTGTTCTGATTCCGGGGAATTCCGGGAGCTGGAATCAGACAATTTCAGACCATTCCGCTTTTTTCTCAATTCGGGGAGCTGGAATCAGAAAATATCTGATTTTTTTGTTTTTTCCTGATCCCGGGAAACTTGAATTTTCTGAGGATACCGGGAGCTAGGGTCAGAACATTTCAGAAAATTGTGATTTTTCTGATTCCGGGGAGCTGGAATCAGACAATGTCGAAATTGTCTGATTCCCGAGAGCTGAATTTTCTGAAATTGTCTGATTCCAGAGAGCTGGAATCAGCAAAAAATCAGAATGACAATTCTGACTCCAGAGGGCTGAATCAGACATTTTCAAAAAATTATGCAATTGTCTGATTCCCGAGTGCTGAATCAGAAAATTTCAGAATTTCGGGCCAGCAAGTGTTTTTCAAGATAAGTGTTGCGAGCGTTCTTTTTACAAAAAAAAAGACTCACAACACTTGTTGGCTTGACATTTCGGGCGGCAGTCAGACAAATCTGATTCCGGCCCCGCCCAACTTTTTGATTCAGCTCTCTGGATTCAGAAAATTTCGGAATTTTCTGTTGTTTTCTGCTTCAGCTCTCTGGAGTCAGAAAGTTTCAGAATTTTCATGTTTTTTCCGATTCAGCCCTCGGGAATGTTTTTTTCTGAAATGTTCTGATTCAGCTCGGGGATCAGACAATTGCAGAATTTCTAGAAAATTCTAAAGTTTCTGATTCCGGGATTCCGGAAAAACAGAAAATTGCAGAAAAACATGTTTTTTCTGATTCCGGGGGGCAAAGACTTTCATTTTCTGGACAAAACAAGTAGGCGGGGCCGGAGTGGGAATTTTCTGATTGTGGTCCGACATTTTGAGCCAACAGGTGTTGTGGGCATTTTTCTGAAAGTCTCTGATTCCAGCTCCCGGAATCCCGGAATCAGACAATTTTAGAAAAAACTATAAATTTCTGAGTCCGGGGACAACCAAAAACTGAACTTTTCTGCTTTTTTGATTCCAGCTCCCGGAATCCTAGAATCAGAAAAAACAGTTTTTTCTTAAATTTTCTGATTCCAGCTCCCGGAATCCCGGAATCAGAAAAGGTCAGATTTTCTGTTTTTTTTTTCTGATTCCAGCTCCCCGGAATCAGGAAAAAACAGAATTGTCTGATTCCAGCTCCCCGGAATCAGAAAAATGAGAATTTTCTGAAACTTGATGATTCTAGCCGGAATCCCGGAATCAGACAATTTCAGAATTTCTGATTCCAGCTCCCTGGGTTCAGAAAAATGAGAACTGTCTTTGATTCCAGCTCCCGGTCGAAAAAGTTTGATTCCAGCTCCCGGATTCAGACAAGTTATGTTTTTCTGATTCCAGCTCCCGGTCAGATTTTGTTGATTCCAGCTCCCGGATTCAAATAATTTCGGAGTTTTCTGGATTTGCGTTTCTGATTCCAATGGGTTCAACAAATCTGACTGGGTAAAGAGTTGCTGCTGCAGACTCACGGTCACCCCATGTTAAGTGTGGTTGCGTGTTGTCATCTATCGGGCACATGTTTTGAAATAAGTGTGTACGGCCTTTGCTTTTGAAGAGTTGTTGGGCTCAAAAAACAAGGGAATCGGAAAACACACTTGTTGGGTCCAAAAACACCCCACTCACGAAAGTCCTTATAAGAGAAACACTCAGTTTGCAAATAAAAGTGTGGGAATCGGTTTTTTTTGTTTTTTTTTCGCAGCCGCGGTTTGGCGAGAAACAGCCGCGATTTGGCGAGAACAGCCGCGATTTGTAGGTCCCCTTTTTTTACCCGTGACAATGTCTGTTTTGGGGTTGTGTTGACAGGAAACTTTGTGGGAATTGTGTTTTTGTTTTTCCGCAGCCGCGGTTTGGCGAGAAACAGCCGCGATTTGGCGAGAACAGCCGCGATTTGGATTTGGCAAGAACAGCCGCGATTTGTAGGTCCCCTTTTCTTTATCCGTGACCATGTCTGTTTTGGGGCTGTGTTGACAGGAAACTTTCTGGTAATGGTCCAGGGGTCAGACACTATATTTGAGCTCGGGCATTCCTACAAATCATGGCTGGGCTCTACAAATCATGGCTGAGCTCTACAAATCACTGCATGCTCCGCCCTTTTCAACACATAGTTGGGCCTACAAAAAGTAGCTGATGTGATGCTACAAGACATAGCTGAGGCCTACAATCGCAAGTGCGTGAGAGAAGCACGCGTCCTAGTTGGTGACCCGTGGCATTTTGCTTTCAAGTGTAAATCCGTGTGGGGATTTCCACATGGCAAAAGGTGTAAGGACTTTCGTGAGTGGGGTGTTTTTGGACCCAACAAGTGTGAATGGCGCCTCCCTCTTCAAAAACAAAGGCCGTACACACTTATTGCAAAAATTGTGCCCGATAGATGACAACACACAACCACACTTAACATAGTGACCGTGAGTCTGCAGCAGCAACTCTTTACCCAGTCAGATTTGTTGAGCCCGTTGGAAATAGACAGATTGAAAAATCCAGAAAATTCCGAAATTATTTGAATCCGGGAGCTGGAATCAACAAAATCTGACCGGGAGCTGGAATCAGAAAAACATAACTTGTCTGAATCCGGGAGCTGGAATCAAACAAATCCGACCGGGAGCTGGAATCAAAGACAGTTCTCATTTTTCTGAACCCAGGGAGCTGGAATCAGACATTCTGAAATTTCCTGATTCCGGATTTTTGTTTGATTCTAGGATTCCGGGAGCTGGAACCAGAGATTTTCAGAAAAGCGCCCACATCAGAAAGTTCCCACTCCGGCCCCGCCCACTTGTTTTGTCCAGAAAATGAAAGTCTTAGCCCCCCGGAATCAGAAAAAACACGTTTTCTGAAATGTGTTCTGAATCCAGCTCCGGAATCCCGGAATCAGAAAACTTTAGAATTTTCTAGAAATTCTGAACATTTCAGAAAATTTCATTCCCGAGGGCTGAATCGAAAAAAACCGACAATTCTGAAACTTTCTGACTCCAGTGAGCTGAAGCAGAAAACAACAGAAAATTCTGAAATTTTCTGAATCCAGAGAGCTGAATCAAAAAGTTGGGCGGGGCCGGAATCAGAATTTTCTGACTGCCGCCCGAAATTTCAAGCCAACAAGTGTTGTGAGCGTTTTTTTTCAAGAAAGATAAGTGTTGCGAGCGTTCTTTTAGTAAATTTCGGAGCCGCAATCAGACAAGTTTGATTCCGGCCCCGCCCATTTTTTCAGACAGTTTCAGAAAATGTCACTCCTCACTCTCAGGAATCAGAAAATTTCATATTTTTCGTTTTTTTTTAAAACAAATTTTCTGATTCAGCACTCGGGAACCAGACAATTTCAGAATTTTCTAAAAAATCTGATTCAGCTTTTTGGAGTCAGAATTGTCATTCTGTTTTTTTCTGATTCCAGCCCTCTGGAATCAGACAATTTCAGAAGATTCAGCTCTCGGGAATCAGAAAAACCAGAATTGTCTGTTTTTTTCTGATTCCAGCTCCCCGGAATCAGAAAATTTCAGCAGTTTCTGAAAATGTCGTATTCCAGCCCTTTTTTTTCAATAAGCCTGGGTCCGGCTTCAGGGATCCGAAAAGAACTGACCCCAGTCTCAAATGCACACTTTTGGTTTGGCTCTGGACCTTCCAAACTTTTTAGACCCCCCGAGTCAAAGAACATCGAAGGCTTCATGGCTTTATGTCGCGCAGGAGCAAAACAAATCAACAAGTGTGTTTGGCGTTCCGGTTGCCAAATTTAAGCACATGCACTCCCAAAAAGCCCAACAAAACGCCGAACACACTTGTCCGGTGCCCGAAGGTATCATTTTCTGAAAACAACCCGCTCGCGAAAGTCCTTAAAACGGTGACCGCGAATCGGCTTTGCGTTCCACTTCGAGTGGCGAGACGCGCGAACGACATATCCGACGCCGTGTCGTTTGCGTCTAGAAACGCGCATTTTTGATAAAACAAATGTGTGCGTAAACATGCTTTAGCGTTTGTACTTGCAATCTTTCAACATACTCATATAGAACAGATGTGTAACTGCTAAAACAACGTTGGACTTTGAGGTGTTGCGCGCGTCGTTTACTGTGCAAACGGCATCTGCGACGCTTGCGCGAACGATACGTCCGACATCATGTCGTTTGCGTCGTAATCTGTGCAAACGACATGTCCGACATCATGTCGTTTGCGTCTAAAAGCGCGCCTTTTCTTATAAAACCAATTTGTGTGAACAATGCTTTAGCGTTTGTGCTTTCAGTGAGACAACAACGTTGGATTGAGAGGCGTAACGTCGCGCTTGTCGTTTGCAAAAAATGACGTTGTAAACGACATGTGACCGCGCAAACGACATCTGCAGCATGATGTCGTTTGCGTTTAGAAGCATTAGCGTTTTTCAGATTTGTTTACATGTGCAAATTTATTATTGTATAATTCGCTATGATCTGTACGCGATGCGTCGCGACATATGCTGCTACAAACGACAGCTGCGACTACAAACGACATCGCCGGAGATACGAAGCTCTCGTTTGTTGCCGCAGCTGTCCTTTGTGCAGCGTTGGGTCTGCAGGCAGGCGGGCTAGAAGCAAACGGCATGGCATCGGACGTGTCGCTTAAGCGTTGGGCGTGTCGTTTGCGCCGGACGTGCTGCGCAATAGCACGTCCGGCGCAAACGACATGTCCGACATATGTCGTATGCGTCTAGAAGCGCTTTTTTCTGACACAATCAATTTGTGTGTAAGCAATGCTTGATACACATATGTGTATATACAACCGTTGCAGCAACGTGGGACGTGAGATGCAAACGGCATATGACACACTTGTCGTTTGCATTTGCTATTGTGTCGTTTGCGTTCAGAAGCGTGAACATTTAATTCTTCTTGTCTAAGTATATCTACATATATCTGTGTGTGCTAGGTCACGACATATGCTGCTGCAAACGACAGCTGCGGCTACAAACGACATCGCCGACTACACGAAGCTCCCGTTTGTTGCCGCAGCTGTCCTTTATACAGCTTTGGAGCCTGATGGAACATGCGGAGGGGGACCCTATCTGGATCACCGCGCCTCACTGCACGCCGTGAAGTGGTTGGAGGAGTAGTCGAGTTGGGAGGAAATAAGAAAAGGACGTTCCGATATTGGTGTGAAAATATCCGGCTACGGCCGGCCCGGCACTTCTAGTGCGGTCACAGCCTCACACAGGATCGCCAGGGGAACCGTCTCCGGCGCGCACGGCAGCGGTGCGGGAGGGACACGAACAACGCCGGATCAGCGGTACAGGGCAATGCAGACCATCACCCCCAGCAGTGCCGCATGGGCGAGAGGGGGACCGGCGCGGTCGCGTTTTTCGGCGACACACGTGCCATCCTCGCCCTTCTAAGGCGGATGCTGATTGCGGTACCTGCCTACCACCCTGAACCAGGTTCTTCCCGGTCTCTGGGCGCGTCGTCTCTCCGGCGTCCACCGCGGTCACCTCGATCACCTCCTCCATCCCGACGGCGATCCTCACCACCACCCCTACTGTGGTCGCCAGCCGGAGGTCGGCGAGGCGGAGGGGGATCTGATTGGTGACGTCGGTTATATCTGTGCCGGTCCCGGTGGCGATCGCGACGGTCATCAGCCGGGTCATCACGTCCGCGGCGCTCATCTCGTCCGCCTCTCGGAGGGCTCCTCATGACGTGGAGGAGGTCGGCGATCATCGCGTCGGCCTCCGCGGGTATCCCTGCCACGATCATCCCTTTGTCGGGGCGGGCCAGGATCCTCGCGTCCACCTTTGCCAGGTCGATGTTTTCCTCGACCCTTCCCCTCACCCTTAGGGCCGCGACGATCCTCGCGGGCCCCAAGCGCGGTCCTTGACCTATCGTCATCTCGGTGGGGCCGTGATTCATTGGCCGCACAAGTGGTCCGAGGCACGCCCGGGGGAAGCTCCCATTCATCGTTGTCGTCATCGCGCGGGTCATAGCCGCCATGGCCGCCCAAGGAACCAGTGGCATCCCGTGGTGGGGACGCAGGAGTTCCGGGACCGCCCGACCGAAGACGAACCCGGGGAGTCGCGTCCTCGCCGGTAAAAGGATCCTTCTGGGTGTAGAAACCCTTGGTCCTGCCCCTTCTCTCTCCCCCTTCCGCACCGCTTCTCGCGGGGACCGGGGATGGACGGGCAGGTTGGGCCATGCTTTTAGAGCTGGGTTGCCCGCCACATGAACGCCCCCCTGCCCTTTCTCGGGCGCGGGGACCCGACCACGAGATGTCCTCCTGGCCTTGGGTTGGTCGGTCTCACCCTCCAGCTCGGACTCGGTGTCAGGGACACGAGTATTGACGGCCATGTCCTCTTCCTCAAACGGATCCCCAGCCGTTGTAACGCCTGCAGCAATGGGAGCGGGAGGAGGAGGAGGAGGATCCTCCTCGAGGAGTTGGCACAGCTTCGCCAGAACCGACGCCTGCGTGCGACACCACGGGAGTCTCCGGTTCTACCGGGACAGGCGGCGCAGGAGGAGCCGGGGGCGGTGGCGGAGGGGGAGGGATCTCCTCCTCGTCGTCGCCCATGGGCTCGTCAAGGTCGTCAGGCTTCTCGTCATCTTTGTGCGAAGACCCATCCGATCCCAGCTCATCCTCCGCTGATCCAGCAAAGTCGGGCTCGTCTTCGTCTTTCACGCCGGGGCCTGGTGTAAGGCGAATTCCGGGTCGATGGCGATCGCGGGGTCGGAAGCGGTATTTCCTTGGTACAGGGTCGGCCAGCTCCTGTTTGATGTCATCCTGGGTTTGAGGACGGTCGGCCAGGCATGTGTCGTAGGCAACGGTGGACGTCCGGTAGATCAGATCATCCATACTGCTGAGGTCGTTGAGCGTGTAGACGTATCCCTTCCCAATGCCTTCCCGTATCGTGTCCATAGCTCGTTTGAGACGCGCGGCGGGATCGAATCCGGCCTTCCTCCGCATGGCCTGCATTATCCCACAGTGTTGTGCGAGCAGCCCCACCTGGGCCTTGAACCCCTCCCCAGACACGTCGTTGGGGAGTATCGGAGAAAGGTGCCCTGATCTCAGCCCAATGATATGGGCCTCAACCATGTAGTAGGACGTGTAAAAACCGCAGCGGTTGGCGTTGAAGCTTGCGGTGGTTAGGCGTCTGCCCCACTCAGCCGCATATCCCTCATATTCTTCGAAGAAGTCGGGGACGGAGCTCCCGTTGAAGGCAAGGCCCCTTACCAAGATCGCCTTTGCGACCCACTCTTCCACGTTGTGGTCGACCGTGTCACGGTACTTGCCGTCAAGAACTTCGTCTCGGAGCGAGTCGTGAAGTTTCCGGAAAATGCCATCCACGTCCTCTTTGTCGAGGTACTTAGGAGGCCGCATCCCAGACATCAACAGGGACCGGGCATCAACGGCGGGACTCTGCGAGTAGAGGGCCATTCCGATGGCGTTGGCGTCTGCGTTGTTCCACAGAGCGGGGACGACGCCCTCGTATTTTGCCAGCCAGGGAGGAATCACCCCGTCGGTGCTCGCTATCGTGCGAGGGCCGCCGTTTGTGTCTCCGGTGGGCAGGACGCCCTCATAGAAGATGGGAAGGTAGCAGGCGGTGCACAGGTGAGCGCCGATCGGGTGGGCCGTCATGCACCTATGGCATGGAGCGGACACCACCTCGCGGACATGCTCCGCCTTGGTGATCTGGTGATACTTCTCCATCTCGCCCCGACACTTCCTCGGGTTATCACTCACGGAGTTGAGGAAGTTGGGCGGATAGCACCAAGGCCTCAGGTAAATGATGGAGCAGTCCTCCTTGAAGTAGACGCATCTCCAGTACCCGATCGCGATGTTCTCGCGCGATGCAAAGGTACCCTGACGAGTAATATGCATGCCCCCATTTTCCATGGAGAAGAAACGTGCATCGATAGCCATGACCACATATCGGGGATCGCTCCTTTGGCGTCGACCCGAGGTGTGCAGCTCCGTCACATTGCTGTCGGTGATGCGGTCGACAGTGTCGTTGGGGCATTCTCCGTGATCGCGGAGGGATTGATATTCATCCGGCCTAGAGGGAAGGAGCTCAATCAGAGCTCGCCCACCTCGAATGATCGCCCCACGTTCTACGTAGAGCCGATACATCCGGAGAGGCACCACCTTGTAGAGTGTCTTGGGAACCACCTTGGATGTGATAGGAAGACAAACAGGGCTCTCGTAGAGCATGTATTGGTATCGTTCACGAAATGCTCGGTAATCAGTGTCGGATCCGATCTCAAGCGACCTTACCGCCGCTATGCGGGCAGAACCAGGCAGCAACCGACGCTCCTTGTCACGAATGACGGTGATGATGATTTCGAACATTCCTACCCCGTCTTCGAGGAAGGAAGACAGGAGGTACGATGAAAAGGCATCCTCAGACTCGACGCTGGTCCCGAAGTAGTGGCTCAGGAACTTCTTCAGTTGTATCACCGAAGTGACGTTCCCTTGTCCGCTGGCAGACGAGGCCTCCAATTCTGGGTCCTTGACTGCGCCTGCATTTCCAGGCTGCACAGCTGTTCCACGGATCGCGTCGCGTATTTCCGCGCATGCTCTCCTGTAGTAGTGCGAAGAGGCGCCCGTCCTACCCTTCACCTTCTGACGGATCTCGTCGGCGAAGTAGTCCAGAAGTTCCTCGGGTGCGGGAACAATGGCCTGGATCATCAGGTCAGGGTCACTCCTGGTCGGGAGGATAGGCCCTGCCCTGGATCTCACTCCCATCTCCAGGAATCGGGCAATATCCCCGATCTTGGCGCACAGAGTAGTGATCGTGTTTCCGATCCTGGGGGCGATATCTTCGCCTCTCCTGGCGCCGAGGATGACCACATTTTTCTTGATGGACTCCTCCTTCAGCCTCTCGAGGTTCCTCCGGGTGTCATCAGTGCCCTTCACCGCGCTGAGGCGGAGAACCGCAGGCTCCGGTTTGTCCGGTCGCACGAGCTGGCCGTCGGGAATCTGGTCGAAGATGCGCGAGGCGGACTTCACTGCTGGGACATTCCTGTACTGATCCGGCACGCTGTAAAAGGCGTAGGCGAGAGTGTCATGCGAAGATGTCTCCCAATACGTGTACTCCTCGGAATCACGCGGGTCACCGACGACGCGACTCACGGTCCTCAGCTCGGCCAGAGCACGCTCCGCCTCGAACTGCGATCCGATGGTCGTGGGCAGCATGGCCCTCTCCTCCTCCGTGCAGTCAACGTATATGAACTGACCGGTGTGCAGGTCCCTGGGCGCGGCGAACGGCCCCGCAGTGTCATGAACGCCCAGCAGAGTGCTCCTCGCCTCGACCTGGCTAGGGAGCGCATCCGCAGGAGGATGGGCGGGCTTGGCAGGGGCGTCAGGGGCTTGAGTGGCAGGCGGAACAGGGCCGTCTTTCTTGCGGTCGGAGGCCCCCGTGGCGGTTGTTCCCGCTGCCTCTTCTCCAGCCACCACCGGTTTGTCCCGGGGCTCATTCATGTCGACGTCCTCGCCGGCATTGTGACCTTCTTTCTCCGCCTTCTCCCTGGCCTCCTTGATCTCACGTGCAGTAGGACGTCGATAAGCCGGCCAGGGGATGCCCATGATTTTGTCACCACGGGTGAAGGCGGACTCATCTCTGCGAATGATAACTGCCCGATCCTCACGCGATCCAGACATGGCCAAAGGGCCGCACATGGACCGGAAGACCTGTGCGACCGATTGTGCCAGGCAGTCCGGGTACTCCCCTCTGAGCGCGGTGGTTCGCCATGTGTCAGGGATGTTCGGCTCCAGCTTGTTGCCACGGTCGTCGACACGATCGAGCTCACCAACGATCTGGTGAAAGGGCAGCGAACCAAGCCGGGTCTTGCGGTGAGCGGCGTGGAGGCAGTCATAGAATGTCCTGATCTTCTGCAACCCAGCCACAGCACCGGCCACGTGCGGGTGTACGTGCCCCATTCTCCAGGCGGTCGCCAAAGCCATATCGAGGCCGGCACGGACCGCGGAGAGCTGGGAGTTAAGGTCATAGGCGTTCATGTACTCCGCCGTCCAAAAGACGTCATCCATGGGAATGACCTCGCCATTCCTGGAATCGACCATCCCGAGTCGGGTCCCGTCGTGCACCATTGCATCGCACCGTGTCCTGTTTGGATACGAGTTGGAATTCCCAAGCGGCTGCTTGGCTTTTCCGAAGATGCCGGTGTGGTGGTCGCCGGACTCGCCCTTTCGGGTCACGAACTTGGAGTCGATCTGATCACGAATCTCCGGCGGGTACTCAGGGGGAACGATCGTTTCCATGACCTTTGTCCACTCGTCAGCCTCGGTTCTATCCGTGGCCTCCTTCCCGAAGTGGACATACTGGAGCTGTCTGGGGCCATGCACAGTGCATTTGTCTGCATATGCGTGGGCCCAGTCAACCAGCGTGGCGCGTTTGGCCATTTCACGTTGCCCATGGCGATCATTGGGGATGGCAGCGTTCAGCGTCCTCATTTGATCACCCTGCTCTTTAGTCATCTGGTCCGAGTTCCTCGCTTTGTTTGCGTAGCTGGCCACGATCGGCTCGAAATTTTTCTCTCGAGCAGCGATGTGGTGAAGTACGAACCTATCGGGCCGGGTGAACGCTTCGTCGAGGGAAATCGATCCTCTCTTCGGCTCCGTGTCGTCTCCATAGTAGTTGGGATTCCGCTCATCGGGTTCCTCAAGTCCGCCGTGCACCGGATCCTTCGACTCCGTGGCGCTAGCTCGGACGACCCTGTGTCGGGACGATCTCCGCTGAGCTCTCCATGCCTCAAGCGTCTGGAAGGTCTCCTGCGAGTCGGGATCATAATACTCGCCATCGGGGGTGATGGTATATATATCCCTCGACGGAGACCCCCGTGTCCCCGGTGGAGGTGCGGGCATCGGGGTCTACCTCATCGAACTCCGAGAGATCCTCCTTTGTCGGAAGCCCCCCCGATCCAGTGCTCCCCCCTACTTCCATTGATGCAGCAGGGTAGGGATCGACGCCTGGTACATCATCAGCCGTCTGATCAAGGGTCTTCATGAGGTCTTCGAAGCTCTCCACATCATTGCCTCTGAGATCGACCGGCCTGGTCACTGGCGCTGCGGGCGGCTCACCTCCAGGGGTAGGAGTGGGGGCAGTGGTGGGGGCGGCCGGTTCTACCGGCGTGCCACGCCAGTATGCTATCTCGGCGTCAACATCCATGTCATCATCCTTCTCTTCGACGGTCGGGAGCGTGGGAACGTCCTTCCTCTCACTGCCTGCTGGTTTCTTCAGCTCCTCAGCCTTCTTTTTGGCCGCCGCCGCAGCCTTGCGAGATGCCTCAGGTGTTGCGAGGCGCGGGAAGTTGCTCTCGTCCTTCCCGGGCGGAGTCAGCACAGACTTGGGCAAAGGGCCCCCCCAACGGGGGGCCTTTGGCGGGTCGGCAGGCTCGGGAACCGGCGAACTACCCCCGGAAGTGCGGATATTTGTCGCCCGAGCGGGAGGGGCACCCTTGGTAGCCGTAGAGCCGGGATCCGGCGATTTAGCTGGCGTGCCACCCTTTGCGGGCACGGAAGGGACAGGGGCCTTGGGGACACTTCTAATCAATGGGCCCCTTCGCCTTGGCGGGCGAGGCTTTCGGTGGCGAGACGGGGCGCGTCGGTGGTGACATCGTCTTCGGCGTAGGGCCTTTGGGCTCGGCCTGACGGGCAGGAGCCTTCGCCACAGAGGGAGCCGCCGCCTGTGCGGGGGGCGTCACCTTAGATGCCGCATCAGTCATCTCCACGTCAAGCGATTGGCCAGAGCTATCTGCCCCGGCGACCTTCGCTGGCGGGGCGGTGGAGTAAGTTAGCGAATCATCCCAGACCTTAGTCTGGAGAATCTTTTCCGCCTTCACCTTCGCGTCCTCGTCGGGTGGATACATGGTCTTTTTGTACAGCATGCCCAACGTTTTCGCGGCATTGGTCGCACTCATGACGCGGTGTAGCGTCCACGAGATGTCCACGGCCGCGCTGGCGAGTGCCGGGAGCGCTACCACAGCTCTGTACTTGTTCGCGGGGGCGCCGGAACTGCCGACACAGTGGTCGCCCCAGAAAGCGAAATCCGCAGGAACCACGATCAAGTTCCTCTTCATTGCTGCCCTGATGAACGTCGTGATGACGCCGAGCATGTTGGTATTACGAACGGGCTGAAGCCATGACGCAACCGAAATGAGGATCACCACGTTCGATCCAGCCCTCCTCACGGACTCAAGCCTTTCCAGGGTGGTGTGGATGAGGGTTTGCGCGTTGCTCTTGATGACCGACACCTGCTTTTTCTCATCCCAATCGGCCAGGTCATGGAGACGGGTCGCAAAGATGCAGGTGTCATACTCCATGGCCCCCCTTCCAACCGCTTTTTCGCGATCATGAGTGAGCCGTGTGGCCTCTTCGACCATGGTGGCGATGGGGATGTGGTAACCACTCTCCTCGTACGGGCAGTGGAATTGAATCTTCGGGGTGGATCCCTTTCGCGGCCCGCTGTCAGTGGACCGGAGAGTGTCCAGTTGAGCACTGAATTCATCCGCCGTGATGTACGAGCCCTTCTTGGTCTTCCCGCGCGACGTAAAGCAAAGGTCGTAGAAGACAAGCACCTGGGCATTGGCCTTAATCGTTGGCTCCTCCAAATATGTGGGAGGCCCCCAACCCGCTGCCATCGCGGCGAGGATACCGGTGACTCCGGTAGTGCTCATAGGCAGGAGGCCCTTCAACACCGACGGTATAGTCGGAACATCAGAATCAATGCATGTGAGGGCGAATTCCGGGAACACGGTCAGGATGACGTTCCTGAACATTTGGTTTCCCCAACCTATCCACTCTTTTTCGAGGGCGTTCTGGTCGTACGTAGTCAGATGAGAGGTCTTGGGCCTGCTCAGGCTAGGGAGCACCTCACTCTCGGGGTTCGCGATCCACTCTTGCTTGTACTTTCCGATCATCTTGTCGATGTCAAGAAACATGGTAGATGGCGCCAGGTGCTCTTCCATGATGTAACCCGGATATTTCGGGTAATCATTTTCGAGCGCAAATGGGATCGATGATCCAGCCTCTTGCACCTTCACAGCGTACGTGTTGCTGACGAGGCGATGCCTGGCGAACTCCGGGCTGAATCCACCAGTCTTCGTGGGGGTGCTAGGAGCAGCCAATCGCTCCAGTTCGCGCTTGGTCGCGCCAATCTCCCCGATGGCATTAGGCTGAAAGAAGGCGCGTTTCCTCCAGGAGAGCGATGGAGAGCAGGGGTTAACCTCAATGTAAGGGTTGAACCGTTGCAACTCGACGTCTCCATTTGCGTAGCATGTGGAGAACCCCTCACCACCCGTGATCAGCTCCAGGTCATGGGAGAACTTGATGGCGAGAGCAAATATGGGTGCCCGAGCCAACATGAGACGCCGCGTTTTATCACCGCGGGGGTTGTCGCCGCCGGCAGCGTCCACAGGCAGCATGAAAGAAAGATGAGCCCAGACTCCTTGGCCGTAGTGCGCCCACGGGGTGTACCCGAGCGCTTGGCTGTAGACCAGCGACGTCCAAATCCCGAGTTTGTCCTCGGACTCTGAACTCACCACCTCTTCATGGGCGATGGAGGCCCAAAGGGAGAATTGGCTGAGTCCGTGTGCCCAGAGCTTGTTCTCAATGCTCCCCTGCTGCCATTGGTTCCAATTCGGGGACTCCGCGTCAATGACGGACGAGAGAGAGGGTACGATCCAATATCGCCTGCCATGATGCCGTAGTCGTGGGCCACGTTGGTCACCCCGGGGGTGGCGAGCCTCTCAACCTTGTTCCACAGGAAGAACTGGTCAAGCACGGTTGCGACCTGCAGGAGTGGTAACACAGATGAGTCAATGACGACGGTCAGGTTGTCATTCTCAGACGCCCTAATCTCGGTGACTGAAATCCTACAGTCTGAGATGTTGGCGTCATTGATGAAGGAGTTGAACTTTGAGTCATGATCGGATTGAATGCGAACCCCCCTGATTGGTGGAAGAGCAGGAGCGGCAGGGGGAATATGCACGGGTTGGGTGGGATGGGAGAGATATGATTGCAGAAACCCCTGCTTGAACATCCCAAGGGTGTGGAGATTTTTGCTCCATACGATCTTGTCGACGCACGCCTTTGTGAGGATGTCGGCTCCCTGATAGTCCGAAGGGCATGCTACGAAACGGAATATCTTGTCATTGTATCGCTCATTGAGCCACGCGATATCAACCCGTTGGGTACGCGACATGTATCGCATGTTCGGGTTATTGCCTGTGACGATTATTCTGCATGCGGCTTCATTGTCCTCAAGGACGCTGATGGGTTGTGGGATCGAAGCGTCATATTTGATTTTGCACTTACATACGATTGAGTCCGAGGAGCCGCGACCGATGGCAAAGTGCCAGAGAGCGGCGAGCATCATGGCCTCTTTGGAAATGCCGTGATCGAGGGCGACAATTTCGGCCTCGGGAGTAGACTTCGATACGGAAGTTTGCTTCTTGCTCACGGCGGTGATGGGCATGTAGGTGCGGGGGCCAACGAGACACACGAGGACCCCGGAAGTGCTTTTTGCGTCGGTTCGATCACCGGCGAGATCAGCATCGCAGTAGGTGACGACTTCGATCATATCAGATCGATCGCCAACCCATCCATAGAGGTGCAACTCAATGGTGGAGTTAATGTACGACACGAGCCTGTGAAGCTTCTTGTCGCACAATTGGTTCCACTTCGTGATTCTGCTGGCAAGCGCTTGCACTGGCCGGATTAAATCATAACGGCCCATTCGAGCACCATATAAGATTTTCATTAAGACTTGTGCAGCTGCGTCGCCTAGGACGCCAGGCTTGGCAGAGATGATCTCAATGTCCTCTTTTTGGTCAACAAGCCTGTCAAACTCCGGGTTTACCGGGTTCTCGTCAAATTCAGGCTTGCTCTCGTCGAGGAATGGGGTCTCGACAGTCTGAAGGGCCTTGGGGAATTTCGACTGGCAAAGTTCGAGGTAACGCTCAACACATGCTTGCATGAAGCAAGATTCGTTGTACTTGATGAGGTTGATCTTGGCTTTGCCGCGACATGCGTCGGCAGCAGGTCTTCGGTCCGGCCCAAAGCGCATCTCCGGTATAGGCTTTGAGGGAGGATGTCCAACCGTCCAAGCAGTCCTCGGATCGAAGGGCCCATCAACGGTGGCAGATCTGAATTCGTGTTCGCAGCCGAGATATCTCTTGAGAGGACGGGGCTCCTCCATGTTGATAACGGAACATATGAGTCTCCATCCTTCGGCGAGGCTAGCCGATGGGCCACTTTGCTTGAAATCGTCAACATAGACAACGAGAAAGGTCTCTAGTGCCGGGTGACGAAAAACGCTGGGCCAGTCGGGAATGGGCACAAATCCAACCTTTTTAAGTTGGGTCTCGCAGTGCTGCTCCCAGAAACCTCCAGCGTCGGGGTGTCCACAGAGCGCAAGAATAAGGGGGCATACAGGGTCTTGCATGCTCTCCCACTCCTTTGGCCATTGGTCACGGGGAAGGCGTATCCAGGTCTTGGTTCCGCCGAGCAACGCCTGCGTATACGCGGATTCCCCGTCGCTAACTTCAAGCGAGTTTCCAGGCAAAAGTCCGTATGCATCAGCAACCTTTCCTGCCGCCATGGTGGCGGGGCACGAAGTGATTTCGGAAAACAGAGCCCAGGCATTGGATTCGTCCCTAACGTGACACCCCTCGAAGACAACACGGCCCTTGAACTTCCTGTTCGGGTCATCCTCTCCGAGTTCGTGATTCTTTTCGACACATATGTCAAAGATACGGCCGACATGAACTTTGGTCCCCTCTCGTTTTGCCTCAGCAGCGACGTCACGCCACTCACGCACCCTGGATTGGTCCCAACAGCCAAGATCCCTAAGCTTCTTCCATTCCTTTTCTAGGGCGGCGAAGGCCTTGGGATCGAGCTTTGCCTCCTTTCGAGGCACAGGGCGAGCGACACAGGCGCTGAACGGAGGAAGCCCGAGGAATGGACTGTGACCGGATCCATCGGCCCCACGAGCCACTCGGTGTTTCCGGTGGAGGACCACATATGTGATGGGAAAGTAGCAGACGCAGCGGGGGCACCTTTGTCGGTGCTACCGAATCCTTGCCCCCCTCTTTCGGTGGCACGCGGCTTCTGCACGCATATGACGGGCTCAAGAATAGAGACGCGTTCAAGAATGAGCTGCGCGATTTTGTCTCCCTTCTTGATGAGGAAGTCGCTGTTTGAATGGTTGAAGATTACAACCTTGACCTCTCCGGTATAGTCGGGGTCAATGACGCCGGCACCGATGTCAATCATGTGCTTGGCAGCAAGGCCAGAGCGGGGGGCTATTCTCCCGTAGACCCCCTCGGGAATGGTACTGGCTAAGCCAGTCCCGATGGTGGCTTTGTCGCCAGCGGGAACTATGTGATCATCGGCCGATTGAATATCCAGACCAACGCTTTCAGGAGTCCCGCGATTCGGGACAGCGACCCCTTCCCGAAGAGGATGGATGTAGAGCGCATGGGGGTCTCTTTTCCATGCAGCGCGGTTGTTGGGCTCGGCGACCGCGACAGGAATCGTAGATCTCTCAGTCCTCCCTTTGTACCAGGATTTGATGATTGTCTGGCACATCTGCTTCGGATAGAGGGCAGTGAGCGGAGTGAGGGACCCCTCAATCCTGGCGTGCGCGAACCCCTTTTCATGATGACATGTTCGGCCCCCGAGCGCGGCGGCGAGGTCGGGAGAGTTCGTGGCGATTCTCCACTGCTTCCGGATGGGCGTCCCGTTCTTGTCCTTCATTCCAAAATCGCATCCGTCAATATTGACAGTGAGAATCTCAGGATCGTCAAGAAACTTTTTCATGAAGGGTTGAGACCATCCAAGGCAATGACGTGGCCATTCATAGGCAATTCGTCCACCACCTTTCCGCACTTCACGAGAAACTCGAATGAAGGCCGCGAACATGATTTGGGACTGTCTTCGAGCGTCGTTAAGCTCGGCGGCGAATTCGGGTCCGTACTGAGAAAGGTTGACGTATTGCCAAGTACTCCACGGTCCACAGGGAATAGAAGACCAAAGATCGCATTTAGGATTCCTCCTAACGATCTCGATCAGCCTCCTAACATCCTTGCCCTTAAGGATATCAAAGGAGTCCTTGTGCACGCGAATGGCATCTCCACCAAATTCGAACATAGTGGCGGAAAGTGCGGAATCGGCTTCGCATGCAAATTCAATTAGGAGCGATTTATTGGAGGTGGCCGGCGCGCCAGGATGATCATCGCCAGGCTTGGAGCGGGATTTCTCAACCTCAAGCTCCCTCTCAGTGCTGACATAGATCCTTCGCGCGGTGAGCGACATGGCTCGCCAATCATCGGACGAGATGGAGTTGGGCTTCCCCGTCCCGGTGTAGGGACGTTCTTTTCGTTTGGAGGACTGAGGATAATCAATGTCCTCCTTACCTCCCGGTAACACATCTTCGCAGAGCGGCTTCTTAGGAGAGGGACGCCTCCTTTTGGGCGCGCAGCCTTTGTCAAAGAGGATGGTAACCCCGGTCCAGAACTTGTGTGTTCTAACCCGATGGCCGCTGGCATACACATCACGGGAGTCGCGATAGACCTCGTCTCTGGAGTCGAGGAAGTTGCAATGAGTGATCCTGACGTCGTCGAGATCAGCTTGGACCGGCCCCCCTGAAGGCAGAGGACGGGTGTCGTCTCCGAAGAAGTCCTTTCTCGCCTTGACATGGTATCGATGCCAGGACCTTTCTTCTTCAAAGCGCACCCAGTAATCATCCCTTTTGTCAGGGGAAGATCCATCCGAGACGTGACGATCTATGAGGTCAGTCTCAGGAACATTGTCGAAGTCAGCATTCTGTCGACGATTTTGACGATCATCCTCATCGTCCCCATGCTCAAAGCGTCCCTCGTCAAAGCTGAAGGACTCGTCTTCACGGGGCAGATTTTTTCCGCTGAAGTGATCAGGGTGTGATAGGCGATCATGCTTATATGATGCAATTTCGCGGGTACGAGCCTCATATGCTTTTAGCAGAGGAAAAACGTACGGCTCATCAGCATCGTGGTAGATCTGCTTCACTTGGTGGATACTGGGTCGAACAACTCCAGCCTGAAAGTGCTCGAGGTCAGCAACATAGTAGTCGCCCTTCCATTTCCCTCCAGGTTCGAACCGATAACCAAGGAAAACACCAGGTTTGGCTACAGGAGCGAACTTGGGAGCCTTATAATGATCGTGTTCTTCACCGGGAACAGCGGGAGCGATACTAGATTCTTCTTCAGCGAATTCAGCGAGGGGGTCGTAGTCACAGTCACGCAGAGCTTCCTCGATTTCTTCTGCTGACATGGGTTCATAGTCATCATCAGAAAGGGGTGCGCCTTCCTTTGAGGTTTCGCCCCATTTCTCGAGAGCGTGGACGTCGACCTGAAAATAGGTTTCGCCAATCCAATCTTGCGATTGATCATCTCTAGGATCACTCAGGTTTCTCCACGTGGTTGACTGAATAGAGTCATTTTCACCGTTGAGATATTTAATGATGGTGAGAGTTTCGTCAGCGAGGAATTCAACGTCGATTGGGCAGTTGGAGCCCCTTGGATCGAAGAGTTTCTTTCTGGGTGTCCGGTGTATACGGATAATGCACTCGTTCTCTTCGTCTTTGCTCCAATAGTCATCGTCGGCAGGCTTATTTTGATCTTCGGGGGCGTTTTTGATCCCCCCCTTTTCAACTCGACGCGGCTTGGGGGCGACGGGGAAGAAATCAACCAAGCAACCGAAGGGAAGAAGCTTGCCGTTGAAAGGAAGGGGGGCGTGTCTTTTAGACCACGCGCTTCCACCTCCCCGATTCTCGATGTTCCTAGCGACGGCAAAGTACTTTGTTGCGTAGGGCCACCATCGGGCTTCTAACCCGGCTTGACGTAAAAGCACACGTGCACCATGAAGGACTAATTTGACTTTGTTCTCAATGATGCCGTTGGTCTTTGGCATCCCCGGAGTAGACCATTCATGTATCCAGCGCAGTTCTTTGCAAGCACTGACAAGTTGTTTAGCTTGATCAGTGTGCATCATCTTGATGTCATTCTGAGGCCCTGCGAAGCGGTTGAAAGCGTCAACGGTGTTAGCATCAGAGCGGCTCATGACAGGCATGACATCAATCCACGAAGTGGCGAGATCGTAGAAGACGATGGCGTCGGCCTCGCCGTTGATGCCCCTGTCTCGTAGCCCTTGCAGAACCATCGTGTCGGCGGTGACTAAGTCGCCAAAGTCTTCGGCTCCGTGACCAGCCGCGCCCCTCTTCCGGAACAGTCTAACATTCTCCATCTTGGCACGCTGGCAGTGCGAGCAAAAAGGGTTCTTGGGAAGATGGGTCATCATATGGCGGAGGGTCAAGGCGTCAGCTCTCCAGTCTTCGGCGCTACGCAGAGGGCCGTGGCCTTCAAGTTCGACGGTTTCCTCAATTGCATCAGAAGCAGGAGGATCAAGGTCATGTGAGCCAGGATGGCCTTCGGATACTGAAGGCATGTCCTTTGTTGCCCCTTGGATGACATCCCCGGAAAGAGCAGAAGGAGCGGGAACAGCAGGGATGTCAGGGTACTGATCGGTCACCGGAGAACTGAAGTTACAACGTGAGGCAGGCAAGTATGGGACGTTGTTCAGCACGTCGAGCACGATTTCCTTGCCATCAGGTCCCTGAAGGACGGGAAGCTCACCTGCGGGCCAGGTGAAGGTATAACCTTGCTCCATACAGCGTTTGCCGATCGAGATGAGCGATGGCGTGTTTTGCATGACGTGGGCATCGATCACCTCGTCAATGTCCTGCATATCAGCAGCAATGCTTCCGAGGGTCGACGCCGTACCGTTGGCGGTCTGCAGGGCATGGGTACGTCCAGTTTTCTTCACCAGACCCTGCTCTCCGGCGCTAAGTTCGTTCAGTCCAACAAGGTCGATGGGGCAGCCTGTATCAGCAAGCCATCGGATCGACCGTTCGTGCCCAGGAGCGGATGGAGTGGAGGACATGCGCGATGCTCTATACATCATGCGCCGTCGAATCGGTTTGGATTCGAGGTATTTGCCCTCCTGATCAATGGCGACCTGCTCCTGCATGGATAGCGCGCGGAGAATAGCCTTCTCACTTTGCCGTTCAATGGTGATCTTTGAAGCGTTCTTGAACTCCCCGGAGTGAGTATATGACGGATTCCTGGATTTCTGAGAAACATGAGAAATCTGCTTCATAAGGTTATTATCAGAAACGACGATATACTCAATCATGGCGGAGTCATTGATCTGAACTGTCGGGCTGCGATCGTCGTTGTAGACGTTCGGACGCATAGAGGCATTCCATGCGGCACGCTTAACAGGATCAGTGTAAGACCAAAAGGTAGTTTTCACGTCGCCGGTAAAACCGATAGGGCAGAACATCCTATTCCGCGAAGTGTGAGAGGTGATTGGAAGGTCCTGGATAACCCGTCCGTCGGGGATGGAAACGGTCCGTCTCCACACCACACGCTGTAACTCGGGGCCTCCACCAGTGGGTCCCTGAAACATGCAAGCCCGGTGATCGGTTCTAGACCACACTTGTGCATCAGCAGGAGGAGAGCGGCCGGGTGTCCTGTCAGAAAGGGCACCCGTTAGGCCACCAGATTCGCATTTGGTCGCTGGATGTCGCTGGGCATGCGATAGATATTCCCGGCGAGGCCTGTGGGTAACGGCCCGCCCCTCTCAGAAACCCTCATCAACCCCAGGTGCGGGACTGTCAATTCGCCCATCAGGATAGGGATTCGACGAATCACCCCCCTGCTCAGCAGCAGGGGCACCGGGCTTCCTGGGAAGCGGAGCTAGGTCAGGAGGGGGCTTCTCATGCTTGTACGTACACTTTGGACGCGTGCGTTTGCCGACGTTTAGCCACTCTCTGCAGTACCCAGGGTATATGGGACCGTCGTCATCGCGAGGAGATTTCGGTTTTTCCTCATGGTGAGCAAAACGGCAGTCAGAACCGCGCCTACATTGCCCCTTCTGCCAATCATGACAAACTCCAGGGGTGGCAGGATGCTCATGGCGGCGATCTCTTCCTGGAGAAGGGCGCTCCCTGCTATTCCGCCTGGGGTCATCAGATCGCGTCTTTCCGCGATCACGATCACTTGATCTCGCGTCCCCTGTCTTGCGAGTATCCCCAAACGGCGAAGGACGGCGCGCCCCAGGAGCGGCGGCATTCGGGTTGCGATCAGCATGCGGAGATCGGGAGTACATTCGATCCTTTATCTCAGAGACATTGTACCTCGTCCTCCACCTCGATACAGCGTTACGAGCGGCCCTCATGATCCAGTCGTAATTTTGCACGTCTGGATTACGATCCCAGTGTTGCACGTCAGGCATCAAGCATGGTGAATGTCGAACTTGTTCAAAGAAGACATGCTGAAGAACGTGGTGATCAATCGGTGCGGTGATTCCGCCCAGGAGTCCTTCCCATTTATCAAGGAATTTCTCAAGCTGAGGCTCGCCAGACCCGGCAGCTCTGCCGAGGGATAGGCGAAGAAGTTCATTCGTACGGATAGACTGGCTCCCGACTTCATCGGGACGAAGGTACTCAATTAGACAGAACAGGATCTGGCGGCTTTTCAGCCTCGTTCCCCTTTTTACCTGAGCCTCTTCAGTCAGCCTGCTGATCTTGGCAACTATAGGTTTCGATGTGATGCACTTTCTCAGTGCAGCATTGAACCTATTGTCAAGGATCGGGTAGAGGCACTCCTCATCAAGTTCCTCTATTGCGCTGGCGTTCTCGACACTCATGACCCAAGACATGGCATATGGCGAGTCATAGCTGAATGCGTTGCTCACGATTTCTCTCGTGGAAATGATCCAGTCTCGCAACTCATGCGGTGCGGGCTCTTTTTCGAGCTCTATGTTGGCGCACTTGTTCGCCTCAGATGGCAACGAAGTTAAGGGCGGTCGAGTAGCCTGCCCAAAAACGTGGGGAGGTAGAACGCCGTCTCTGCCAATGGATATGGCACAAAGAGAGCAACTCCCGGACGATGGCGGGCAGCACGCGGCACACAGAGAAGTGCGGCACAACGAACAAGTTTGGAAGCATGGAGGTGTCCCGGGGATGCTGGTCTTGACATTTATGTTGCATCGAGGGCAGACCCTCTCCTCAGCGGAAGATCGGCGAAGATCGGGAGCTCCAATACCGCCGACGCCACCGGCGCCATGCGCACCCTTACCGAGTCCTGGTGGAAGAGAGAAACCAGTCGGCCCGCCAGAGTTATCCTGTACTCCGTGGTGAGGCTGTGGATTCTGCTGATTTGTCACAGCAGCGTCAGGTCCGTACCTCCCGCGAATGACTGCCTGAGACGTTCCATGCTCAACCTGACCGGTGAAAATCCCCCCTGTAGGGGAACATCCGGGATACGTGTTGATGGTCCCCCTCGGAACTGCTCGCCCGACTACGGGCGAAGACATCGCCCTTGGTGGCATTGGCCCGGCAGCTCCGGCGTGGGAACAGGAACCAGAGTTCCCTTGGTGCGGTTCAGGACTCCGATGTGACGGATCTCCACGTGATGGCCCGGATCCAGGATCAGGAGCAGTGCCATCCCGCTGATTATGATCAGGAATGCAATCAGGTCCTCCAGGCCCCGCACTGGGACCGCGATGCTTAGTTTTCCCGTCGGGATCAGCTCTCAGACAACCGAGGCAAATAGGTCGAACACTCGACCCAAAACGGCGCACATCGTCAGGTGAAGCGATGTGTTGATCGCAGTACTCGTCCTTGCATATGAGACACCTCACAAGTCCATGTCTCCCCCCTCTTCCTCTGCATGCGCGGCATCTAGGAAACTGATCGCTGCACTTGAAACACGAGTTACAATCATGGTCAAAGCAGTCTTCGCAGACTGACTTGCCGCAGCTTCGGCATGGATAGCGAGGTTCCCGATGCTGTGGATGCCCGGAAGATGGGGGCTGATGGTGACGGTGGGGGTGGCCCTGAAGGAGGTGGAGGTGGAGGAGGCCTAGCCGAGCTGACGGTGCGAGCATCACGAGAAGGAGAACCTCTAGGAGCCCTTCCCTGGGTTAAGGGATCAGTGTCTCCAGATTTCTCCCATCGTCCCGTTCCGGCGGTCGAAGCAGCGCCAGCACTTGAAGATCCGCAGGCAGCAAGAGGTTGCTCCCTCAACTCAACGATCTGCATGTTAATCTCATTGACCCTCAGCACAAGCTTCATAAACTGCTCTTGCATGTCCCTCGGATTGGGGCCCAAGCTTTTGTCATGAAGGTCCTTGACGCACCTAGCAATACGGGACAATTGAAGCTTGAACTCTTCCTGTTTCTGTGAGTTCTCATTGAGAGCTCCGGACATCCTATCACTGAACTGCTTCAGGTCGGTCGCAGGAACGAGCTGCTGGATATACGTCTCGACGTTCCCACGGATGGTTCTTTCCCTTGAGATGGTTCCCTCAATGTCGATGACACTGCGAGAGTTCGCCTCAACTTCGTCCTTGATTTTCCGAACCTCAGCCTCAAGGGCCCCGATCTCAGAGAACCTAAGGAGCTGGACCTTGACGTTCTCAAGTGATTCGGCCTGCTCGCGAAGTTCAGCAGCGGATATGACGATCGAGTCAGACCTCTCATCATACATCTTGAAACGCTCATTCATCTCCTTCTCGCTTCGGGCGACCCACTCGTGGAAATCACGGAACTTGGCCTCGTGTTTTGAGAGAGTTCCGGCAACGGCAGAGAAAGATGATTCAACCTTCTTCTCGAAGGCGTCAACACGGTTATTGATCTTCTTGATCTCACCGACGCAAGCGTTGATATCATCCCTACATGAACGAATCTCAGTTCTGCATCCCTGGATTTCGGCCTTGCACCCCTTGACCTCGTTGTGGATCGCGAGAAGCAGTCGTTGAAGCTCAGATGCAACAGGATGGCCGCCACTTGTGGAAGCAGACGGAGCAGGACGACTATCAGCGTCATGATCTCCGCGCCTATTTTCTTCCCTGTCGGGAGTGCAGCCCGGAGTTCCAATTTGAAAGAATGCGGGGACGAGGGAGTTGTTGACCGGTTGATTTGAAGGAAGCCCTCCATGTCCAGGAGCAACAGTGCTAAGTCCAGGTCTCCGATTCCTGGGCGTAGAGTTAATCCCGTCATCAGTCTCCTTCTCAGACATCGGGGCATTGGAGCTGAGCCCAGACCCCGCAGAATGGATAGGAACGTCAATAGGATCGTGATGAGCTGGGGGATTAGATCGCAATCGCAGAGCAGCTTCACGTCTCTCGGGTGATTCAGAGCTCCTCTTTGTGGCTCGTGAGTCAGTGCCGGTTTGTCCCGACATGTTATCAAAAGATGACGACCCGCGAAGTTGAGCTTGATCTGGATCAGGTTGAGTGAGATCAAGCCGTTGAGCAACGTCACCAATGAGTGGCTTAGGGGAAAGTACTTTGGCAACGCGGCTCGGCGGGAGCGATGTCGTTCGTCTCTCTGGTGTGACCTCGGCCTCATCGATTACATCAAGGATCCCAGGGATGGTTTCATCATCTTCATTTCCTCTCCTGGGTGGCTGATGGAAGGGGATGTCGAGGAGGTCGAAGGGAGTAGAGCCAATACCAGGTGTATCCTGCTCGGATCCATCACTGGTACGGTGGCTGGACTGCTCCTCGAGGTCGATGACGTCGGGGGCGGACTCTTTTCGAGTCTGACGCCGATTGAACGCCGCGAATAGACCGGCATGGCTTCTTGATGAAGTGGAGGAAGGATTTGGGCCTGCTGTTTCGCGGCCCGCGTCCGATCGATCAGTACCTGATGCCCGATTTGGCGGATTTGAGCCCGCGTTGTAGCGGTTCGCATCCCGACCTCGGGTACCTGAGGAAAGCGGTGGATTCGGACCAGCGTTGTAGCGGTCCGCATTCCGGTCGCGGGTACCTGACAGGTGAGATGATACTGCGTCAGGAATGAAGTCCATATCCGCCGGACTGGGGTGATCGTGAATGATGTCAATGTCGGATGAACCTGAGACGGGAGGAAGGCCAGCTATTTGCGGCCAATCCTCAATCGCCCGTTTGCCCACCTCGGGTTGGGCCGAACCTGCAACATGAGAAGGGGAGAAATCTTCAATGGGGTCATTTTCTCCATCATGAGGAAAACCCTGAGTAGGCTCATGTGTAGGCAGGGCATCAAAAGATCTGTCAACTCGGGGATTGAAAATCCAGATTCCCAACCGATATGGGGGCACCCGAGTTGAAGTCGAGCCGACCGAAATCAGGCGGTGTAGCCTGCGATCCACTGCCGAGGAGCTGGTCAAACTGATCCCATGTAAGGGACCATGATTGAGCCGGCTCCGGATGAGCAGCATGATGGACAGCCCGGTCCTCGATCTGGAGCGCCACGAACGGAACAGTAGGCGAAATCGATGAGGGCACCTGATTTGGAGGAACCTCAGCCTCTTCTAGAGGGGGTCCGTCCTCGATCTGGAGCACTGCCGCCGGGATAGGGGCCTCCGCATCCTCATCAAACACAACCTGAGAAAGGATCCAATCGTCCGTGATCACCCCGGGATTGGGCTCTGCGCCCACCATCGGGGGAATGGGCCACAGCCGGCTGTCTAAGCCGGGGGCAGCAGGCGCGGCGTTGCCGCGAAGGGCGTTGGCCTCGTCGTCCACGAAGCCCGGCCCACGATGAGAAGCTCCGGGGGACGCCATTGCTCGTACAAGTAGGCGATGGGAGCAGGTAGCGGGTCACGTCCCGCAACCGGATCACCAGCCCCAGCTTCTAGCTGGTACGGCTGATAACCTGCGGTTTTGGGCGTCCAGGGAAGCAAATGAGCACAAAGTAGATCACGATGTACCCAAAGCACCCGGAAACACAACTGGGGTGAAGCTGTGGATGATGACCGGGTTGAGGAAGTGACGGTTGACAAAGGAGAAGTATGGGGATATTTGAAATCAAGTTGAAGAGGATTAAGTTCAATACCAAGCCCAAGTAGAACAGCGCGACCCACCGAGCACCTCCTACACCCAGCCGCCCGCGGCCCCGACCCTTTTCGGCTCGAGGACGAAGAAGGCTGCCAGTGAATGGCGCTCGAGCGTGAGTCCTATTCCCGCTTGACGGGAGGTAAAAACTTGAGCCAAACGGCCATTCGGCCGTTTTGCCATATGAAGAAACAACACGTGAACAAAACACACTATCCAGAAGCAGGCCCGCTCTTCTAGGACACCCCCACATCTAGTTGTGCATTCATGTATCCGTTTGTCTGCTGCTGCGTCTGACTGTCCAAAGTCACCTTGCCTTTGTCTCCAATTTCTTGCAATTCATAGGTAGCCTCCCCTCAAAACAGGTCCAGGTGTTTGCTTCGTTCCCTTAAAAACACGGCCCCCCAATTTGTCTTTTGTTCTACAATGTGGAAGAAGCAACTTTTTACTTCTGTAATAGATTCATTTTTCTCCAGTATGTCACAAGTACAGTGCCGAAACTACCGAGACTCAAACATGACCCGCCCCATCATCCGTAAATTGCAAAAGCGGCCAACCTCCAACAGGTCCTTGTCGTGACTACCTTTGTGGCGACACCTCAGCGGTCAACATAGACATGAGTTGTTGCGGCACAGTTGGCGGTGAGCTACCCATGTCCC
>CAUJNA010000353.1:40000-80000 GCA_963377175.1 Effrenium voratum | reverse complement strand
CAGCGAATCCCAACAGCAAACATATACAGGTGGTAATCATGACACCCCTTTGGGGAAAAACACACACACTTCCAAATGCCAAATTGTTAACAAATACACAAAAACGTGTCAAACGTGAGAGATTGCCTGGCGTTGGCCTAGTCTGAGAAATATCTAAGAGGCCGAATTGATACAGAAAAAAGTGCTCAATTGCATTTTTGGAGTTCGAGCGCTGTTTTCTGCACGATTGGAAACAAACAGTTTTGCAGACGGCTTGGACCGAAATGTGCCCCGCGTTGAGCGGAATTCGGTGCAACTTCGGGCGCAATTTGGAACAACTGGGAATAAAATCCGCGCAACCGAGCGCAATTTCAACAACTGCCTAAATTCTGGTCACTAGACTAGCGCAAAGTCGCTGGCTCCCAGAAACGTTTCGGGCACTTTTTTTGCCAAGAACATTCGAGCACAAATTTCGCATCAATTGGGCCTCGATATATCAAAACCCTGCTTGCAAGCGCTGTCCGGGGAACCGCGGCATGAAAGGCACCTTTCGCGAGAGGCCTTGATGAAGCAACTCTTTGCTCGAGCTGCGCGTGGGAACTAGAATAGTCAATGGCTGAGGGCAGGATATGGGAAGCGGAACACAACTTTTATGCGGCGCTTTCGAACTTGTTTTTTGCGGCAGTTCTGCAATAAATGTCTTTCACCGCCCTACTTATCGTGTCCCCCAATTGTTGGCAGGAGTCTCCTGCAGCTAATTCCTACTTGCAGTCCTTTTGCGAATCTTTCTGGAAGGCATCGATGTCCCACATACCCTCAACTGCCAACAAAAAAAACGTGGGGGCTGTCTCGCCACGCATATTTGTCTCCTTGTATCCACAAGGAAACATGTGGGGGATTGTCAAAAACATGGCCCCTTTCTCAGCAGTGCCCCAAGTTTTGACAACCCCCCCCCCCAGCAGTATGCAAGTAAGTGAAAGGTAATCTGCTGTTGTTGGGACACGGGTACCTATTTAGCAAGGTCTTCCGCAAAGGGCGCGCCTTGACTGGCACGCGAGGCAGCGGGCGGTTGAAGTATTTCTCCCTGCCGATCAAAGCCTGGCGGAAAGGCCCACGCGACATGGGGGGAAGGACTACTCCCCTGCAAACCAACATGGAACCCAACAAGGGAGTCCATTCCTAAAGGGGAGATTCCTCAAAGATGCTGCTCTTTTGGGGTCCATCTTTGATCTGGAGAGTAACGATTTCCAAGGATTCAGTCCCGTCCTTTAGAACTGCCAACTGGTGTCATGTCGCAGTGTCACACGCCTCGACGTACTCCCCGATGGTTGTGTTCACCGTTCTGCCGCCTTCCTGAAGCCATGAAACTTCGCGCGCGCATTGCGGGTATGGAAATCGCCGGGGCGCCACATCCGAACAAAACATGACTGTCAGATTGGGTGAGCCAGTGAGTTACGGTCTAACATCTGCATCGGGGCAAATTCGGATACTGCTTGACACTTGAGGAGGCTCTTCTCGTCCCAATTGACCCAGACTGGATATTTGGGTTCTGTGTAAAGCAAATCTAAACAGGGCTCCTTCACCAAATACGACCCTATTTTGACTGGCCCAACCTCGCTCGACACAAGAATGCAGCACGGCGTGCCTGATAGCTGAGCTTCATGTCATCAAACAGGTACTCCTCCAGCCTAGGGAGAGAGTTTGTCTCGATATGGAACCGCTAAACATGGGCATGCTTTGGTTGGCACTTGATTATCCCTAGCAAGCCTCAAAAAACAAGGCCCCTATTTGTAGCCCCGTGGTACCCTCCAGCCAACCTGAAACCTGCAATGTATGCTCCTTTGAAAGGGAGTCCTTGTCAGGTCACCATCTATCTGGAGGCATCCAAGCTGTTGAACACGTTCCGGCTGTCTGCACTAGAACCTGTGAAATGCACTGCCTCCTTTTTGCCCGTCCTGAAAGTCAACAAACGTACCAGCTCGCAACTGGGGGCTGGGCTTGTCGAAGAGCTTGGCGGCCGGGACCACGAAGCGGAGGTACACAAACCCGGCGCAGCGCACCTCGGAGCTCGTTGAAGGGAAAGACAGCCGTGGAAGAGGCTCCCTGGGGCTCCCGAAGCCCGGGATGGCCGGGAGAAGTTGGAAGTGTTCGGTTTCCAGCCCAAAACATCCCCCAGACCAAAATAATATGTTTAAAAAAACCGGAGAACCTCAGTCAAGACTCATACCGCAAGGAAAGCGAAAGGAAAGCCACCATGAAACCAAAAGGTTCATGTTGCAATCATCCGCTTGCTGCACATATGGAAAATCCTGGTTTGAGAGATTGCCTTTTTGCATACAGGTTTTTACGTTGTTTGTACAGGAAAGTATTTGTTTACATGCTTTGTCCACGGTTTTTGAGCCCATATTCGCAAAACCGGGTTGTTGGGTTCTGGCCCGCAGTGCCAGGAAACACACGTCCACGTCAAATCGGCCTCAGTGCCTGTACCTCAAGCTCAGCCCCCAATAGCACAGGATATATCTCCCAAGTCTCCAGATCAGATTTGCTGGCTCAGGTGCCTTTTGACAAGCGACATTCCAAAGTGGCCTCCTAAGAGTTTTTGTCATGTTAAACCTTGTTCGCCACAACCTGACGGCAGTGCAAAACAAAGCGCTCTGGGTTTGGCACAATGGCCGTGGGAGAGTCAAGAACCACCTGCGCGCGCAGCAGCGACAAAACATGATGGAGTAATTCACCAAAAACAGCCTAATCAACAAACGCTCCGAGTTGGCAGACTCCTAGGATCCTATGTAACGCTTCTTGTTGCAACTCCGGGTCGGCTCAACTTACAGTCCGAATGCGATGACTACCTCAACCCCTTTTGGCCTCCGAAAACAGTATGCTTCTCCCCAGCTTTTGCCCGCCTCTTGGCTGCGCGCTTGGCACTACGCGGGTATTGATTGTGGGCATCGTTTGTATGTCGATGGAAGGCCTATTCAATAGCCATATCAGATTCCAACTCGAAGCCTCGCTTCCGATCCTGCAATGTCTCTCTCATTGCGCAAGCCTGAAGCTGGGACAAGTCTTCAGCTTCTGGCAGGGTGAAGATGCGATACACCTGAAGGTGCCACGTGGAAGCCAGGCCCGCCCAAGCGAGATGGCGTTGCATGGGGGCCATTTGAGAGATTGAGACCGATGATCAGAATTGTGAATATTTTGCAAACAAAAGAAACGTTACTCTGCAAGGCATAGAAAATCTGGGAAATTCGGTCGTGTTGCACATGACTGGGGCAATGTCTGGCCGTCTGCTCGAAGGAATCAATCGCTCAACAAGGGGGCAGGGAGTTGCCCTGTCCAACATCGCTCGCCGTTCAGCTGTTGAGCTGTGGTATCTGCAGGTATTTAGGACCCCAGCAACTGAGTGTAGTGCTGGTACAAGAAAGAAAGAAAAGGCGCTCCAAAGCCCGAGATCGCGTGACAAAAAGAAAGAGACTCGATCCGTTCGGTGACCGGACTGTTTAAGCTGGTGGGGCTTGGATCGGAGATGGCCGCTTGTTCCTTGGCAGCGTCCTGACCCGAACTCTGAGCCCCTGAGCAGCTTGGCGCGAGATTGATGTCACGCCTGGCAAATGAAGTTCGAAGGCGCCGTGCTGCTGCCGGGATTGTACACCTGGCGAACCGGGGAAGCTCCAAATGCATTTGCGGTCCGTGAATGCAGAATGCCTCCCAACCCCCGCCCCCCGTAACTCTTTCGGGGATTTTGCAGATATAGATTGAGTTACATTCGCTGTTCTTCCCTCTCAGCCCCCAAAATATACACGAAACAAAACATAATTTCGCCAGAAGATCGTCGAGTGTGTCCGCATAGTTCTTGATCTCCGCAATGATCTCGTCCATGTTTGTGAGCTGCAGCACACTTTTGAAGTAGCTGGAGCCTATCGGCAATCGCCCGTCCCAGAGTTTTACACCCATCAGCTGATTGGTTGTCTTGGAAGAAACCCGTGACACCCGTGGAAGCATACAAAACGTTCAAGCGTTGTTTCAGAAATCATTCTGTCATGAAAACAACTTTGACGAAATCGGGCAGTATTGTTTTCGTATTGGCAGCTACAATTAGAAGATACGTATATATATATATATACATGTATATTATAACATGTTTGGCTGCATTTATGAATAGGGGGAGTCACAAACCGCAGCTCTCGCCATAGCTCAGGAACACTCATAGGCAATCTCTGAGGCCAGTTCCCAGGATCTGATCCTTCAAGATCGGGCTGCAGTTGAAGGTCCGGCCTATTCGCGGCGCCCGGCGACAAAAGCAGCGGACGAGGCCAATTATTTTATGCCGCAAACACACTGCTCGGAGGTGCCCAAAACGAAGGTTGCACATGATAACTCAAGTGGTGACATGCTAAGGCCTCCTTCCAAGGCCTAAAAAAATGAACCGCAACCTTTCGCCCCGCTCGCAAAATCCAGTCATTCTGCAGTTGTCGCAGTGGCATGGCAGTTGCTGTAGCAGTATAGAAACGTAAGGAGAGCAAGGCAGGCAACACATATCAGTGATTGCCCCAGCCGTTTGGAAGGTACGCAGGATAGCTCTGCCCATAGTGTACTTGCAAGCCCACAGGGTAGTTTGCCCAGAGGGCTTTCAGGTTTGGGGCAGAGCTATGCAGGGTTGGGCATTGAGAACCAAACCATTGACCATGGACCCCTCTTGAGCCTAAGCGAGCACGTTTCCACAACAGCAGCTTAACGCGTTTCAACGCGGCAACAGCCCAACCCAGGAGCCATGAGTTCCGTCCATCCCCCTAGGTGTCGAGAAACACCAGCATCAGTGCCCCTGGCCGCTGCCAGAAGTCTGGCACGTGCGGTCAGTGGTCACTGAAAACGGACGGTCTCCAACCATCCTTGAAATTAGGGGGCAAAATAGGGCAAAGCGCCAGCGATTCCGTGCTCAGTTCATAGGCAAGTGCTTCTCCTCCTCCACCGGGTCTGGCAGGTCCGCGCAGTCCGAGGTGGAGGCGATGCCCGCGGCGGGGCCGTTGGTCACTGCCGCGACCATGTCCGAGATGTCCGCAGTGCATAAGGCCTTCTGGTTGCCCCCTTCCGGGCAGTCGGAAACAGCCAGGGCCGTGAACTGAGAGATCCACGCGAAGCTGGAAATGATGTTCCTCAGGAAGCGAGGGTAACGGGAAGTTGCCTTAACTTCTTGCCGGGATTCTTGCCCCCATGGAACGCTGGACATCAACAGCCCTTGGAAAGTCACCTCAACTTTTTGGGCCACTGTAACGTCGTGATATGTGTCACAAACTTATTGGCCACTGATGCTTTAGTCACCTAAAAACGCGCGTCGCCTATGCGATTGTGAATCAAGGAAAGCACTTCGTCGCAAATGTTTGCGATGGCCTTCAACAAATCATCCCCATGGAACGCTCGTGATCACTTGGCGATCTTCTGAAAGCGAAACTTGCGACTGTCCAACGGCGAGATCCAGCCGAGATCTAGACAGGTTTGGCCGTCCTCGCGGAACCCTCCTCGGAATTTCCTGCGCATCCACGGAACCCTCGCGGAACCCTGGCTGAGCCCTCGCAAGAACCCTCTCACAACGCTCTCCTTAGAGCCACCTCGGACCACGGAGCCTATTTGGCATTGAAACCCCATTGCTTTCAGCTGTTGGGGAAAATCTTGTGAAACGCAGGCGCTGCGGGGGAATTGGAGGGTTGGAAGCCCGGAAGCTCGAGTGAGCACCTTCCCCCCATTGGCACGACACTTCTCTTCTTCCATAAGCCTTTCTGGCAAACACACATTGCACACAACATGTCTGCATTCGGCACGCAAAAGCGCACTCCGTGTGGTGCTGCGCCATGCACCAGTGTGCGTGCTTGAGCCAAGCTGTGGCTCAATGTGCCAAAAACGTACTGGACATCGCGTGACTACTCACACCTCCCACGCGCATTTCAACCTACCCACGCAGAAGCAGACTCCGTAGCCTAAAATAGTCATTAGGTCAAAGCCGTGAAAGTGTTTGCAACATTTAGCTTCTGGGCCTCCGCTCAAATGTTACAAGAAGCGACGGTAACCGTTCTAAAAGACTGCAAAGACTGCGAGAACCCGCCGCAGTTGCGTGCGAAGTGCGTAGGACATGGGCAATGACTATCACCCGTGAAAGCACAAAAGAGATATCGCTTGGTCTTGCGCCGTCCGCAGACGTAGTTGCGCTGCAAAGAAATGCAACGTGGGCAAATATCACTGGTGGATCCTCTGCCCCTTCTGCGTTTGCGTCTTCCAGCAGTTTGCGCATTTCGTCTGGAGAAAGGAATATCGTCGCTTCACCACCAACGCATTGGGCCTATGATCAATTGAATCGGGGATTGAAAGCAACATCAGCTCTCCCCCCATTACCACCACGACTTTTCCTCGTTGGCACGTTTCTGCACGCTTCAGCGCGTTGTCTATTCATCTTCCCGCGAAACGCCCCTTCAGCGCTGGCTGCACCCTGACCCAGCGCTCTTAGCCCGCGCGGCCATCTTGCGTCTGGCTAAGGCATAGTCAAATGGAATGTCAGGGCGTCGCCGCGAGTCTGCTCCCGTGCATCTATGAAGGCTTGCTTCTCCATCTCGACCGGCCGATGGAGTTGTGCGTCAGTAGACACGGGCAAGACAGGACAGAACGGCGATTCCATCTTGCGGCGTGTTGTTTTGTCTGCCATGCTCCTTTGAAGGCTTAGGGCCGGGCTGTCACATAGACCGGCCTCTTCACGCATGGATCTCTCTTGCGAGAACTTTGGACGCAGCCTCTTCTGCTGTTTAAAGCGCTACTTGGTCATTCAGCCTCATGCGCCTGACGGGCGTGAACCTCTAGATTCAAGCGACACATGTTCTTTTTGCATCCCTTTCATCCCGTAGTGTTGCTGGACAGCTGCATGAAAACGCAATTCAATACAGTTGTTTCCGATTTGTTTTCATCAATCTGTTGGTGCGCAGCTAGAGATTCACCTGCTGAGCGAAGGGGAAGTCTAAACTTGTCCCCTGCACAGGAATTGAGCAGTTGATCCTTCGCTTCGCCTCCATGAATCAAGAAGGCGCCCTAGACCAAAACGAAGCCCTCGATCGACTCCATAACATGATCTTGCCCAGCTTCGCTCGCCAAGGCGGGCCCAGCGCTTACTGCAATTACGTCGCCGCTTCCACGGCTACCAGACCCCACCGTTTTGTGAGAGGATAGGATAGCGTGAGCCGCCATTCCTGCCGATCCTCCGAAGGTAACCGACGATCCTTGCCCATCGAACATTGCTGTGGGTGCTGACTCGAGCAAATAGATTAAGGTTGACCCTTTCGAGCGGTGGGTGGCACCCTACCGCTCGGGTTCACCTTGTTAGTCTCACAGCCCGTGGGTATACGCAATCCGGCTGATAACCTGAGAATCGAGGGAGAATAGCTTGCAAATGGGAGCCAGTTCCGCTCGGCTCGAATAAACGGCTGATATTTTGTCGCGATACTGTACCATGCATCACTATGCGACACTAGGCACATGTTACTTGGGGCTTGAGCCAAAATGTGGCCCCAGGTGTAAACAGCAAAAATGTGCTAGACATCCCTGGACATTTCACACTTTTAAGGGATGTGCCATGCATCCCACTGAACGGCCAAGGTTCATGATGTTGATTGCACATGCCTTGGGATCAGGGCACGCAGATGTAGCCGAGCGAATCTGCAAGATGGCGCGAACCACGTAGGAAGCTGAGTTGGTCACGTCCATAACACACTGGGTGATGTCCATGTTGCGGTTGGTGTTCTGTTCCCGGAGCGCCTTCACCTTCTGATAGGTCTCAACGGTGGGAGCCGCCCCTGCAGGCACGAACTGCTGCCAGATGGGCGGAGGGGGGCCTGAGGAGTCGGTAAGGTTCAGGATGGAGCCCCAGTCGGTGCTGAAGTCGCAGTCGTCCTTCACAGCAGCGCCCACTGTGGCCATCTCGCCGAAGTTGGCCATAAGAGCCGTCCAGTCGCCGGCACACAAAGCTCCCGAGTTCACGGCCGCCCCGCAGGCGTTGGCAGCAAAGGACAGGTAGGATGCGATCCAAGTGATGGACGTGATGAAGCCGGCAACGCTCACTGCACAGCCCACCGGAGTGTTGTCCGGGCACTCCAGGCCGTCATACTCAATCGCCTTGTAGAGGAAGACCACTGCCTGGCCCAAATAGGCGGCAGCCTGCACCGTATCAATGACGCACTCCGTCCGGATCCATGGCAGCTCCTCCGGCTGCGAGGAGTAGAAGAGGTCGTTCAGGTTTCGCAAGGGCTGCTTCAACTCCAAGCCCTCGGCTTTCTTGACGACCCGGTCGATTCCGGGGATTTCCTCCCAGTTCTGCACCAAGTCCTTCAGGCCAAGCCCCATGTTTCAGCCTTCACTTTCAAACCAACGATTACTCAAAATTGGAACATCTAAAACCAGCCCTGGGAAATTCATCGCGTCCTTCTTGTTGGCCAAGGTCTGTGCGCGGCTGCGCTTCACCGAGACGAGCCCCACAGTTCCAACGAAGACCACAGCAGCCACGGCGCCCAAGACGTACCAGCGCGAGGACTTTGCCTTCGCCGGCTGCTCAGTCAGAAGCTCCTGGGGTCTGGTGTCTAACGGTTGGGGGGGAGCTTTTTTGAGGGTATCCGTAGGGCGGGTTTCAAGGGAAACCAAAGGGAAAATTGAGATTTCGGGCTCCCCTGTTTTGACACATACCCCTTTCTGTGATATATTTTTGACTAGAATGCCCAAGCACAGTGGATTGGTGACTGTACCAAAGTACTGTACAAAGTAGGATTCCCACCCCGTGATGTTCGGGAATCCCCTTGGTATCACTGAAAGTGGCCCTAAAACTCTGTTACCCGCAAGCATGCTCCTGGGTATCCTCCAATTCCATGGCCATGATGCAATCCGCAAATCCGCTACGACTTCTTGAACCGCTGACTGCGGTAAAGTAGGATATTTGGAAGCTCACATGGCCAGTCTTTTTGGCCGGAACCTAACAGCATGAAGGATTATTTTGGTTAATGCCTGAACTTGGCTGCACGCAACACGTGGTTGCTTGGGGCACGCTATCGATATCTAGTTCACTATGCCAGTGACAGTGCAGACAATATTACATCTGCACGTTTACTCTATTTCTTCAACCTCAGAAGTAAGGGACCTTGATGATGGGCGATCTTACTTACCGAGCTCGCCATGACTATATTGTGTTGGCCAGCTGTGGCAGAAGCTGTTTCTGGACAACAGACAACATGTTCAATGATAGCAACACAAATAATAATAATAATGACAATACTAATGATGATAATACTGATAATGATACTAATTTCCAGCACTCAAGTCGCTCATGTCGACAGTGCTGAGACCAGCACGGGAGTAATCTTCCTCATCGTCATCCTGAGTCCCAATCTTGATAAATGAATGCTGGGCAACAGGCGGGGCATAGTTGTGTAAGGAATATGCAGGTCAAAGAACAGAAGCAAGTTCAGGGAATCCTTTGCTGGTAAATAAGCTCAGTGACACCTTCCTGCACCAGTTCCACATCTGTCGCAAAAACAATATATTGTCTGATCAACTTGCTCGCAACAAGGACATACCGAATGCGCCTTCTTCTTGCTGGCAAGAACACCCTGGTCCTGACAGGACGGCGGCATAAGATATGAACGCGGATGCGGTATCTCCCTGACCAGTCTCAAATACGCGGCCGGAATCGAGAGCCCTGCAGTATCCCTTTCTGCCTCTTTGTGTTCTTTTGCATCTGCCTCGGAGGGTGAGGCCAGCAACGAAAACATCCTCGCTGGTCTTTGCCACGAAAGCAACAGTGTGTTCTAGGCAACTGGGTGGGCATGGGCACAAATCCCGGTCACTGCTCTTAGCAGACATCGATGGCTTGATTGGGTACAGGTTGCTGCATCCGGAAAAAATCATGCAATCTTTGACATTGGATTCGAAGAGCGTGACAAGGCAGGCTGCTGTCACAAACACTGGTCGCGATTCATTAAATGAAGCCGCAGGTGCCCCTGTGCTGTGTAACAACTCTCTGCTCGGTCGACTGAAGGCAGGGCTGCGCTTCGCTCCCGAGCCTCCTGGGGCTTTTTGGGAGCTGCTTTGGCGCAGCCTTTGGCAGCCCTTTGGCAGAACTTGCACTTGGCATTGGGCTTCTTTGCCGGGTGCCTCGCAATTCTCACGGATCTGGGGGGGGGTGCGGTGTGAGAGCACCAGGTTGAGGAGCACACAAGTGGCACGGTGGTGGCGCTTCTTCTTTCACCTCTTCCTCCTTGGGTGCCTCAGCCGGGACAGCTTGAGCCAACGTCTGATGTGAACCGAGCAGTGTCCGGCCTCTTCTACAGGTGGCGGTGGCGCCTGATGGGAGCTTCCGCCTTGTCTGTGATCCTGCGTGTGAATCGGGTTGCTACCAAGTGGGGGCGCCCTGAAAATTCCAATGACAATGCAAAGCACAGCTGTCGTCTCTGGATCGGCTTCGATCCCTTCTCTTCTCCTGGCGCACTAGATTTCACTTGGACTTGGATAAGCCGTTTGGACAGGTCTAGATTGAAGAAATATAGATTTCCACCACGTCAGCTTCCTTCATTACTACTGCCAAGAAAAACTTATGAAAATACAACATGTCAACTGTGACATGGCAGGATCCAAACACTGAGAAACAAATCAACCGTGTTGGAAGCACGCAAGAAAATTGAAGCGCCTCAGCCGCAAATATTGGGGGCAATTTTTGGGCGGGCTGTCCTCGTGCTTGTGGGCAAGCTCTCTTGCTGCCACATGCAGATCATGCAGCAAGTGCTCCTGGTAGACACAGATCACACAGCGAAGAAATCAAGCACACAACTCACACCAATCGATCAGGTTCTCCATTCTCACAGCATCACGTGGAATTTTCAAGACTCCAGAGAGGGTCATTTGGCCACTTGCCAAGACCAGGGATGGGTTCCTGCTGCTTTTCTTGTAGGCATGGCCCACAAAGGCAGTACCAATGGCAAGCAGCTTCAACAGAGCCCGTGCGGCAGTTCAGGTGATGGTGGTGTTGTTCAAGCAAGTGCCAATATGCTGTCGCCGTTGCTGCAAGGGTCAAAAAAGCAACCCCACACCAAAAGGGGGCTGCAGAAAGTAGGTAGATAAAGGAGGTTAGGGGCCCATACCAATGCCCATGCAATTGTTTGTTTGGACTGTAGACAGTTCAAACACATCCGGACAATGAGGCCCATGTTATCCTGAGCACTGGATTGCTGGGTTACTTTAGCTCTTGCCCACAATCCTTGCGTTCCAGCACTTCAGGGCGTACTTCTGCCCCCATGGTGCCTGGCGACTGCAGTCGGAATTTCGCGGTTGTGGACAACTTAGAAGACTTGGAGGAGGTGGTCATAGAGCTTGGGCCAAAACATCGGCGAATCTTGCGACATTCTGAGCTGTGTGTTCAACCAGGCTCCTTGCTAGAAACTGATGCATGCTTGAAAAAGACTCACTTAAGAAATCAAATCCAAAACAAAACAATCGATTCTCCGAACAAACATAAACAACAACAACCAATCAACCAACCAACCAACCAACCAACAAACAAACAAACAATCAACTGGTCGGGTGGCTACCATTTTGCAGCCAGTGAAGCTGCATCCTGCCTGCGGGAGCACTTTGGCCTGGAGACGTGGGCTTTGTCCATGGCCAATTCGGGACTACTGGTGGTCGGCTTTCCAGGTCTTCTGGCTTGCCTTGGGTCACTTCTGGGTTTCCTGTTGGCTACTTTTGGACATCCACTCGTGAGTAGGGGTCCCGACAAATTTGAGAATGCGGCTCACGAGAAGAAGTCAAGAAGTAAAGTTACAGTTTGTGAAGGCAGTGTCGACAGCTGTTGGAGTTCCCTGGCTCCTCGTGTCGGATCAAAATTCAGCTGTTAAGAGTTTGAATAGGAAGTTCATAATCAAACCATTGGAATCTGCCATTTTGTATTTTGAGCATTGGGCAAATCAGCAAAGTGTACCACTGCAAGCACCAAACATCAGAGCTTGCTACTCACGTGTGGAGCAATATGGGTTGAACAAGCATGTTTAGCATCCCCCGCTGAAACCTCCCATGTTTGCTCTTTCAAAGCCCAGGCAATGCGGCAAACGCCAACGTTTGAGTTGAAGGAGTCTGAATGAGGTTGATTGAATCATCATACAAGCGCTGATTGAAATAAGTCCAAAGGCTTGGTTTATTGACAACCATAACATTCGGAGGCCTCTAGCTGCTCTAGCTGTTATGCCCTGTGTTCACCAGTTAAAGACAATCCTGGAATTCGTATGCCAAAACATAAAGCTGACCCCTGAACAGGTCTCAGGCCTAGAGCAAATGGACATGTCACCACTGCAAAGTATACGTGCTTTGCAAGGAAAGCGCTGGAAGATGCTGGAAGCAAATTAGCTCTCTTTGCCCGTGGCACACAATGTTTGCAGTAGTTGAGGGTTTGTGAACAACACACTGCGCATCAACGGAACGTTGAAGAGACCGTTGTGGCAAAGTTTGATCTATAAACATGCAATACTGAAAGGTGTTGTGCGTGGCGGCATGTGGAAGGCCGACAACTCTTTCGCGATTTCGGGAGGGGTCGCAAGTTTTTGCCAGCCCGCCACTAAAACTACGATGCCAAGCAATGGAGAGCTTCTCATGGCGAGTTAATCTTGACTTAAGTGAGCAGCGCCAAAGAAACCCAGTGACTTCTGGTTCTAGCAACATTGTTATCAAGGTTCATGTGGGCCTACTCTAGACCGCATGAAACCAAATGGTAGAACCACCTACCAAGCCGGTCAACAGAGGTTCTGGGCACAAATTTCAAGTGTGTAACACACCTATCTCAAAATACTACCCGTATTGTGTGAATGATTTCACATGCCGAGCCATCAACGACATGCCATGTTCAAGGGCGGGCTTCGGGTGCTTCGGCTTGTACGTGAACGTTGAGGTAGGACATGAGTGGGTGCACCGTCTTAGTATGACCCCATAGATCAGCCGCCTCGGTCTAGCATTTTCGTCTATGTGCCTGCAAAGATATACAATCCTAAATGTTCCCATGTGCATACTTCAATCCGATAGTCAAAACACTTCACATCCGCACGCATAGGCGAGGCACTCCCTTGCCTTCACTTACCCGGCTTTGATTGCGAATCTTAAACTGGGTCCGTCGACATTTTACCTGGACACTCATGTCCATCAGCCGTGTTTGGAGGTGTTCCGCACCTAAATGAGAGGCGCTCGGAGTTTCCAGCTCCATCCGGAGGCAGACTCTTCGGAAACCAGTCAGGCCCTGGCTACCCGGTGCAGAGCCTGCAGCTGCAGGCCTCGGAAATGCGATGCCCGTTCCCTAGGCAAAGCCAATCAGTAGCCCTCTTTGAGAAAGGTTGTAAGAACCTTTCATTCTATCTGGAGGAGTTTTCAGATGGATGGCAGGCGTGTTTGCCTCCTCCGCCACCCCTGGCCCCTCTTTGGAAGAAAACTACTCTCAAAATCTGCTTGGGATGGTTAAAACTGAATCCATCCCCAAAATGTTCTTGTTAGCATGCTTTTCCCCACAAACGCTGCTCAGCCCCGCACGCGGGGGCGCTTGCTTTGCCCTGCGCGCCCTGCACTTGTCCCTGCACTTGGCCTGGTCGGATTAACTTTGTCAGCAAAACATTGCATGAAATACACAACATAATTACATATCTTTGTTTGTCGGGTGCATCTTGGGGTGGTTTCAAAGTGAAACCGAACGGGAAACCAAAACACACCCATCATGTCAAGCCATGATCAATTTCTGCGCAGCAATCCCGCCTTGGCCTTGGTTCATGCCCTGCATCATCGGCATGTTCATCATTGGCATGCCCATCATCGGCATACCTCGTAGCACCACACAGCTGTGCGCTTGCCAGATACCTCATGTCCTTCATTGCAGACCCTTTGCTTGCACACGGCGCACCCATCATTGGCATTCCCATCATGGGCAAGCCCATCATAGGCATCCCCATTGGCATCCGCATGTTCATTCCTGTGGCCGGCGCAGCAATGCAAGGACTGGAAAGTCGGGGTCGAGGAAACATCCAAACATAACATGTTCAAGTGGAATGTCTCGAAACTTCAAAGTTGCCAAAGGTATCTTTCTGTCAAGTGAGCCTATGCACAGCCATGTGCTTGGCAGCTTTCCACGGGGCCTCCCACAGTAATCCTTGAAATGGGGTCCATACCAAACATCCACGGCGGCAAGAGTTAAACCCAAGATTGGGCCACCCTCCTGTCAAAGCAGCTTCAATCAGCTATTGTCAAAACACAACTCTTTCAAGACTAAGAGTTTAAGGGTGCCAAGGGTGCCAAGGGCGCCAGGCTCTTGTTTAAAATGTGTCAACCGACGGTACCATTCTGCCGATTGAGTCGAGGACCTTTGCCTCCCGGCAGCGAAGGCCTCATGGCTGGACCTGGTGTTGGAGGGAGACAAGTCGGCCACGAAACGCACAAACGAGACTATATAAAGGGGCACATGTGTTTACAAGGGAGATGTTGTTTGGTCAAACTTTGGCCATGCCAGGATATACCATGCAAGAAAAAAAAGGTTGGACACGCGGACTGACGTCAGAACCGTCGCCCCTTCACAGGATTTGGGTGTGCGAGCTTGCATGCAAGCCTGCGCCTGGATGCTCCAGCACGGGAAGCAGAACACGCGGGGTCAATTCAGGAGCTTTGCCTTGATCTTGCTGCACTCTTCCAAAAGTTCAGAATGGCCAGGCTACACATGCCACTTCTTGTGTGTGTGTGTATGTCCAATGCTGCCAAGGTTTGGTAGAGCTTTTGTGGAGCTGATTGGTTGGATCGGCACGCGCCGCAGGAAGCTGTGAGCCCAAGGGAGGTCGATTCAGCATAAACGCTCAAACGAGGGCCATGTTGGTGCATCTGACAGCCTGAAGTTGCTCACAAATACGTGGCACTCTACTCACCCAAAGAGTGTAAATTACAAACTCGCGTGTATTGGCGAAACACACCTGGCTGTTGATGCTTGTAAAACAACTGCGGGGTGAAATAAAGCCGAGGTATATTGATATGCAAATCCGCTTGCCAATTGGCAGGGCAGGGCACCGCCACCAAGCCGCTTTCCAAAGGTACCTGGCAAGAGTCTGCTTGTGACAAAACCAACTCAATCACGTCAGCTTGGCTTCCTGTGTTCAAGGCTCTTGAAGTAAAAGCATCCATCAAGATGCTAGTTGCCCAGTGCATAATTTGAAGAACGGCTCACTTGTTCACAGGACTCGGAAATAAAATGGGCCATTGGGGCTGCCATGACTAAGAATGAATTGGTCGATGCTACAGGACAGATTTGGTTGATTTGCTTTGGGCATCTGAGCTCTACTTGCTTGCTGCTGCGGGCCAGCTTCTTCCAGTTAGTCTTCCTCTGAGTCTCTGAGCGGACATGTCACTGATAGCATAGCATAGCATAGCAGGCAAACAGGTGGGCATCAAATACACACAAACAACCAAACTGATGAACCCATCCCAAACCAAACCAGCACACAAACAAGCAAACAAGCATCAAGGGCTGTTGCCTGCCAATCTCAAACATACAAATATTGCTATATATTGCTATGCATCGCTGTCCCTCTGGCGACCATCTCCTGCCTCCAAAGGCCTGCTCTTGGCGAAGGCCATCGTCGCTCCAGCAGCGCTACATTTGGCGTTTGCTTTGATGTCCAATAGGTTGAACTAGGAAAACTGTGACGGTTCTCGAAAAGTATCTGGGAACGAATCTGTTCCACAAAGTGAACGGAGGGGGCGTGTATGCTATGGAAAGCTTGTGTATTTGTTGACTGGTGGCGAGCCATGTTCAGTTTGAGGTACTTCATACGGCCTCCATGCAAGCGCAGCATAACACAATTGCACTGGGCAGCAAAGGTAAAAGTGACAGGTGACATTGACAAGCAAATGCAAGCTCAGCTGGTGTTGCAAATCAGTCCTAGCTCTTTTCTGTTGCTTGGCGACCACGCTGCCACACTTATGCACACAGGTCTCATTGATGAAGCTATGCAGCTATGAGACTCACAAAGCCAGGGTTTCGGCTACCTGCGGGCGCCAATAGTACTGCTTCCCAAAGCTCGCAAACACACGGCGCACTTGCCCGACCAGAAATCAACTGCACTACTTTTGTCAGTGCCTGTCACCTCGGCCCGATCGTCTGCCGGGCTGCCTGCGCAAAGCATCTGCACGAAACTCAAACTCCGAGTGTATGAGGAAAGCTCATCGGCTCGCACAATTGAGGGTCGATGGCCCGCCATCTCAGCAACAGTATTTCAGTAGTCTATATTTTTGATCATGCAATGATATCTCGCGCGGGCAAGCAGTTTTTGATTCCATTTTGATCATGCTTGCCAAGCTATACTTCCAGGGATCCGCCATCTTGCAGGCTTTCACCAAGACATAGTACTCGCAAGTCATTCCCCGGAACAGAATACGCTTAAAAGTCCCATAGAGAATCTACCATGCGTCCACAACGAAGGGCCTGGCTCCCTCAATCCGCGCATCGATCTCATCCTTCAGCAAGGTATTCTCCTGGCTTCTCAAAGCGGACGCCGACACGTTCGTGGCAAAACGAGTCAAGTCAAGTCATGCTGGAGCCAACATATTTGTAGAAGAGGATCTTTACTTCTCAATATTTCATATCTAAATCTTGCGATCTGAAATTGGTGTGTCTGAAGGGCGCAAAACATGTACCGTGCCTCGCGCAGCAAGGAGTTTTCCTACCGGTGGCGCCGTCGGGCGTTGAAGAGGTGTCAGGCATACTTCGAGTTATGGGACAGATGCTGGGAAGAACTTTTCGTATGCACTTCACTCCCCCTCGCTAGCATGACCCAGGCGTGGTTTCCACAAGCCACAAGGCACGCCGGCCTCCCCCACTGAGTCAAGGCGTTTGGTCAAGTCTGCCAAGCCCTTCTGGATGTCCATCACCTTCGCACGTGGCTGGAGAGAGGGCGGCTGGAATTTGCTTGAATTTGGAGGCTGCCAATGGAGGGATCAATGGCTTGGACTATTATCAACAAATCAGCGTGGCGGGTGATCAAAACTCCTGCTTCCGGAAAACAAAATTCTTTGCGAGAAAATCATGTCTTTCGCAACTGTTTCGCAACCCCATTGCCGCGGAAGTTTGTTTGCAGCTTGCGCTCTGGAGCCAAAGTTGCTGACGCAGCTGCGCAGGAGCCACGCCGTTCACTTGCTCTGGCAGGCTTGCAGCAACTTGAAGTGAAAGCAGTCACCGCCATTCGCCCTCTCCACTTGGGCCTGCCGTGGCTGCTCTGTCCTGGGCCCGATGGGCAGAACCTTGCAACAAGCTCCATGGGCTTTCGCAAGTCTCGTTCGGAGAATTCCCGAAATCTCCGAAGTGCTGCGGCCAACGTTTTGCTTTGCACCATTCCCAGCGCAGGCAGCGCAGGCAGCGCATCAAGGACACCTCTGCACCTTGCGCATCTCCCTGCGTACAAGGGAGTGGGGTCTGCAAATATACAAGTGTATACAAGCATGCCTCCGAGAAGCTGTTGTAATGCTCTTCGCAAATGTTTCGCAGGCACAAATGCCTGCAGTGCTATGGTGCTCCACAGTACAAGTCCTTACAAGGACCTTTTGATCAACACGCATGTGGGCGTGCGCGGTTTAAGTGCAGGCCCACCGGGGTAAACAACCCAACGTTGTCCCATTTTGAAGACAAAACCATGCTGGGTTCTGCTGATGTCTGCGAAGCAAAGCCAAGTCAAGATCTGAGTCCCGGCACGGCTGCGCAGAGCTCACTTCGCGAGAGCTCCTCGCCACTAGCCGCGTTCACATGCAGGCCTAAAATAGAATTCCGACTGCCAAGCAGAATGTTGTAGGCGACAAAGCCTTGAAATTGGTGGCGTTTGAAGGGAAATCCATAGAGCAGTAATCCCAGCGATGCACTTGAGTCACAAACATCTCGCAGTTTTACCCCCGCTGCCCATTTAATTAACGGGGACCGAGCAAAAGGGATAGGCATCCCATTGTTTCGCTGTTTGGAGCTTACTCATTCCCTAGACAATGGTGTTTCCTTGCTGTTGATCATCCCTGAAAGCTCAGTTCGGGTTTTGCATTGATCTACCTCTGACGGAGGTTCAGCTGATCTTCCGTTTGACTCCTCGAAGCGGGGCATGCTTTGGCCTCAGGATGAGCGTGGAATGGCGACCAGGTGGCTGCAGGGATTGTGAACAGCATATTGATCAACATAACCTATATTAACCAATTGAGGGCCGTGTATGGGCCGTGTTAGCAAGGTGAGAAGATCAATTTTGACTGACTAACAAGAACAGCTGCACATGTGATTGATGATATACTGGCACAGTTGCGGCTGTTGAGACACTTGAACCTGGCTTGCATGAGCAACAGGCAAACATCACAACACAACATAAGCTGGCCATGCGATACTGGGATACAATCTCAGAATCGCCGCCACTCCATTCTTGATCAAACATTGGCCCCTTACCTCCAACCACCCGCCCTCAATGACTGCAACTCATTCAGCTGGGCGCCCCAACCCAACCGACGGCTTCAAGGCACCACAGAGCCATAGGTGGCTGGTATCACTCAAGGCTGTCCAAGATCCTGAATCATTCCCTCGGAATGCATCTAGGGGGTCCTCCCACCCGAATTGAAACTTCGAAAATGCAAGGGAAAGGCATGGTCCCATTCCTAGAAGCATGCAGAAATATGGCTTGCAAGTTACAACTTTTATCCATGACTGGCGCGTGGGCTAAGATGCTCATTGTCACCCTGGCCCTGAGAGCTGGTGCAGCGCAGCTCGCTCAAGCCTATCTTCGCCAAACGCCCGCAATCCCCGCCCACTTTCGGGATGGGGGTGGGGGCGGGTGGGGGTGCCCCGATTCCATTTATCTGCAGTCATGCCCACCATGGAGCCACAAATGTAATTCCAGCGCGGGTTCCCCCTCCTTCCCCGACCATCCCAATGTTTCAAGTGGGCGGGTATGGCCCTCGCTTCTCACTCACGGCCTTCCGATCTCTTCCACGAGGCCCCCACACCGCTCCTCGCCTTCGATCCCAGCATAGTTTGGCAGCGGCGGAGCCACCTGACCCTCCCCACGTGGAGCTCTCTGGAACCCCAAGTCAGGCTCTAAGTTCTAGTTGATGGAAGGGCAAATTCTCTGCAAATGCCAAAGAAGACCTTTCCCATGAGGGGCCTGATAGTGTTTTGAGGGAAACCTAAAATCCCTGCCATGCCTAGACCCCTGGAACACGTTTCTTGGCTCATAGCAGTTGGTGCTGCTGACTTCCGAGATTTACCGGAGACTTTGATGAAACTTTGAAACTTTGAGCTGTAGCGGCCAGTGGTGTCTCCGAAAATGAACGAACTTTTGCGGGACATGGGAAGAAATCGCAACAATTGCCGCAACCACCAGAAAAATGATCTCCATTCATTTCCCTGGAACGCTCAGGTGAGCGAGAAATGAGTGCGTCTGTTGCTTCATCTGGAAAGAAACTGTGAACAATGCGCCCACGTACTGAGTGAGCTAATTCAGCCCCCACCTGCGAAAGGTGCCGCCCCTTCTCGTTCCCGGCAGGGTCATAGTGGCACACCGCCACCCGCCGATTTTGGCCTAAGCTGCAGCCCAGCCTCAGGGTCTTCCGCCAAACCAGCTGGGTGTAATGACCCAGCCCGGCCCGCTTTGGGCGGAAGACCCCATCCTGGGTGTTCCGAATCTCGTCGTGCCACCGGGCGACCACCTGGCCAGGCCACAGGTGTTCGCCAATCGCCACGTTCTCCCCGTAGACCCCATGCTTGCCCTTGCGCTCCCGTGGGTCGCTGTGGGCCAGGCGATCCAAAGGCGCACGGTCGGCGTATCGCCGAGCGCTGTGGAAAAGAGGCAGGTCCCACTCAAGCATGGCGATCCCTGCAGTGCAGCGATAGATGTTGTGAGCCGCGAGGAACTCACGTGCCACACGTGGCTCTTCATAGAGCTCAAAGGCTGGGCAAAGGCTCATCTGTTCAGATGCGGGGGGTAGCACTTCAAGTCGGGAGATATCTGAGATATCACGAATCCATTGCGTCAATACCTCTGATTCCAAAGGTCCACTGTAGCGCGTCCCAGGCAGCGCCATGAGGACCGGCAGCTTCCAAACCTTGAGGCTCCTGGGTGGCTCAAGGGTCATCCCTCTGTTCAGGCCCGCAATGCTTTGGAGCCAATTCTTCAAACATTCTGTCAAACCAGGCCGCTACCATCAAGGGGAAGGCTCTGAAATAGAAGGCGCAAGAAACCCGAAACCAGTTGAAACCCAAAAATCATTTGTGGATGATTCGCGTTGGTCAACTGGGCCTGGGTCCGTCTTATAGGCTTTAACAGACATGGAGAAATTCAACCACCTGGAATCCTGAATACCTGCGCTGAAACCAACCGGGACGTGAGACACCGCTCCTGCAAAGCTCCTGGTTCTGGGGCTGCCGACAGTCTACGGCTCCCAGCTTCAGATCCGATGAGGACACCTGTGTCCCAACGAACGTCAAGTGCCGGCCGACCACATTACTTGTCATCCACCAAAGCGGCTTTGGGGTGGGGGGTGAGCTTGCAGTTGAGTTGTGTAGGGTACGAAGGGTGGAATGGGCTGCTGAAGGGCGTCGGGTATTTGAAGTGATGGGCGTATCTCTGAGACTTTTTGCAGAGAAGCAAAGGACTGTTTTGTTTTGGTACAAGTCACACCAAGCTTGCCGTTTGGGGGATTCAATTGGCTCTTGGGGGTGCAACGTTTCCGGGGATGACAGGCATATTCGTCTTGCCGGCCAGTTGCCTCCAGTAAATATGATAGTGGTACTAAAACAGCTTAGCGAGTTCACAAGCAGCATAATGCCAAGATTCACAAATGTAACAAATGTAGAAACTCGTCTCCTTGTCTCATTCGGAAGAAGAAGGTTCACATGAGTTACCAAGCTTGGCTATATCGGCGGTGCTACGTGGTACAATTTGATCTTAGGCTCGCTGAGGCTTGGTTTGCGGGACCGACCGATCGAGCGCCCTGCAAAAAACCTCAGGAACGCGGAGCACGCAGGGCCAGAAACTCGCACAAAAGTGACAAACATCAACGGCATTCTTGTAGGTCACATGGTGGAAGAGGTGTCCCTAAGCAATCCAGCATGTGTCCGCCCAACACCTCAGCAAACATGGCCACTCTTGCCTTGGTGTTTATATTCGCCCCCCGTATGGGGCGTTTGGGCAAATCAACCACCAAGTACCTTGTAGCAATCACGTTATACAACCCTGGACGGGCTAAACCTGTGGTTGATCAATAGGAGGGCGTCCCCTTTAGAGAGGGTCCTTCACTTTTGGGGAACAACAACAGTTGATCAGACAGGTTCATTGATCCGGTGCCGACCTTGATCAGCTTCCCTTTAAAGTGTGGTTTGGATTTCTGATTTGGGGGTTTGGGGCTAGCTGATCAGTTCCCTCCACAAAAGCCAGGGTTTCAAATCTCCCATCAATCCAATCCCTCCAATCCCACCAACACAACCCTTAGGCGAAATTACCCAGCCCTCCCCTCTTGCCTCTTGCAGCATTTGCGCCAGGTCCCGGCAACTGCGGCATTTGGGCCCATAGAAGTGCACCAGCCACCTCAGGGCGTTCTCCTCAAGAGACGAACAAACACTTTGGAGGTTCTAGTTACTTAGTAGCCTCACATCATGGAGCGTGCTTTGGGGTACCGGACAATTAGGCCAAAGGGTGCTGTCCTGTCGCCTCCCGCACACTTTCGGGGATGTCTGATCAGGTTCCATGATAAAATGAAGACAAGCCCATGTGAGCCCTCAAATGGTGCGTTCGGACAAATGCAACACCGCCACCACAGGATTAATTTCGGCAGATTGGTCACATGCCCCCACCCGCATGGCACAAGGCCAAAGGGCACATTGGCACAAGGCTCCCAAAGCTACCCTACGGCACTCTAGAGCACCTACACCTCTAAGACTCTAGGGCACCAACCAGCAAACAACTATAGGGTGCTAGAGAACCCAAGCGGCTAACTGCGCCCTACCCGCACAGCCGCACGGCCGCACGGCACGCAGTTCATTGGTCCCACACCTGGCTCGCCCCGGTCGCCGAGCATCGGGGAAGTTCTCGGCGCATAGCGCCTCCACCGGGCCCTGGACGTAAGGTGGGTGCCCAGGGCAGCCCGACGCCAGCGCCAGGCGCAGCAAAAGCACGCGGATCATCCATCAGAGGGCCCCGAAATTTAGAAGTGGGAACACAAAGAGTTTGCCAGTTTACAACTTGCAGTGTTTTTCCTGTTAAACCCGTCCGAACAAAGGGAGAGTTTTTTGCTTTCTGGTTGCTATTTCACACCGTTCACACGGGTCCAAGATTGGTGGAATCATTCGCGTATATTTATCCCAAGTAGATGCCCACAGCAAACGACATCCCCCTTTGCTTGTTCAAACCATCCAACATGGCCATGAAAAGGGGGATCACACTTGGTGTCATCTTAGTTTGTTCTGAAGCACTATCCTAAACTGGCTTCCTAGTTTGGACACATCCTGGAAATCAAATACAACATTCATTCAGTTCATGAAACAATCAGTCTCTGCCTGGATTGATGCTGTTTTGTGGAGCAATTGTTCAGCTTTCATTCTACAGGTGAGCAGCAAGGCACTCACTGTGTATTGCCCACACTCCGAAAGGGGGCAGTAGAGAGTCGACCTTCTGACATTTCTCAAATGCCCTAAGAACAAGCGAGAAATCACTCACGGCGATTTGATCACGCCAACAGCCTTCCTGCATGTTCCAGCGTCGTCTTCAGCCAAGAGGAGGAGCTCGTTTCAGCTCTCTGACACCAAACATCACATTGCTAGGCTCGGCCAGAGTTGCTTTAATGTGCTGAGCACCATTGAATGGCGTTAGAAAGACTGGCTCAGCAAAGCTCGAAGCAACTCCGGTCGATACAAAAGCGGCCTTTCGGCCACTCATCCCATTGATTAGTGAATTAGGGCAGCATTGAAATGGAAGTTCCACTGCAGGCTTGGTTCACTGCAGGACTCTCCGTACCTGTCCCTCCAGGTCAAAAAAGCACTGTAGCTGGAAAGCGGCCCAACAGTTCGCATCGGCTTCCCAGCCACATCGAGCACTCAGGCGATCCTGCTTTAGGGACCAGCGCCAGCCTGCAGGCATTGTTTGCTCTCGCTCCAATGGCAGACTGAGTTCAAAAAGGGGGAAGTTGGTTGACATAACATCGTCATGCCAACGTACATGATGCTCACCAATTGAAAGTCGAACCGGATTCTCCATGACTCAGCTTTCCGGCGCTTCTAGCTTTTGCGTTGGCCTTCATGCACATTGCACAACCATCTTCGCCCCTTTTTAGACATTGGATCCAAGGAAAGCCTGTGTCAGCGGTACATGAAGCAATGCCAAACCGTGAAACAAATTGAAGGACGAAGCAGCCCAAACAGCTGACGTGCTTGAATGCACTTGTATGAAAACCTCTAGCTCCAAAATAGACAACACCATCAACCATCCTTGACATGTCCCTCGCGGCTTCTACGTGAACCCACTGAGCTGCTCCTGAACCTCGCGAAGGCTTTCCTTTGCTGAGCATCCTAAGAAACACTGTGCCAAAACTTTCCAAAACTCTTACGTTCCGACTCTGTGCCACTTTTCGTCTACCCAAACGTACGGCATGCTTTTGGGACAAGCGTTGCACCCTCCCTTCGCCTCGGCCGGCTCTGCCGGCTCCGCGGCTCGCAGCAATGGGTCCTGGCGCCAGCCGTCCCAAAGTTGATCCAAGAGGGCCAAAAGGCGTGACATGTCACCAGAAAGGCAAACTTGCACCCCGCTTCATGTCCTGGGCCGTAGCTTAAACAATTTCGGCAGGGAACGTAGATACGTGGCCTCGTCTAACACGAGGCTTGGTGCTACTTCATCCTGGGCTACCCTGTCAGGCGGCTGAAGTGGCCGTATGTCTGGCTTCCCTTCTCGCACAGGGTTCGGCCATGGCGGCTCATGAATTGCTGTAGAGGTCCTTCAGCACGCGCTCGAAAAATCATCAAACCACGCTATCCTTCACACCATAAACCATTGAGGCTCGCGAGCTTCCGTATCTATACTTCTGAACTTCCTTCGGCCTCGTCAGGATTGACTCATGGCCGGCAAGCAAATCCATCTGAGGCGTTTCTACGTCATGTCCTTCGTTGTACAACGTCACCTTCGAAGCTCCGCCATGCGGTCACAGCTCGCTACTTTGTTCAGTGTTTGCCGGCTTGGACTGCGCCGGCAGCGTCCAATACTCCTGCCTCCCGGCAGGCCAAGATGCGCAAAACAGTCTTTGCGACTTGTCCCGTGGAAGCATCCGGCTTTCCGCGGAAAGTTCCCAGAGCTCTCGGCAATCTGTCGCGCTGCCCCCCGGAGAGCGCATGGCTCCATGCTCTTGCGATGCAAGCTGATTGCAAACGCTCGGGTGGGGGTGGCCTGTCCAGTGTCAGGCCCATGATGGCTGCTCTCCATGTCAATGTGACGCGCTGTAGGATCCGATTGGCCTTGTTGCTGGTGGCATTGAGTGTTTGAGCGCGGTTTGGGAGATGCGGTTTGGGAGATTCTCCTTAAGCATTGTTATCTGTCACGAACGAACGCTCTTTCTGGGAATCGACCTTGTGAATTGTCAGCCAAATGCCTGCCAGTAGTTAGGCACGCTTCAGCATTGTATCGGGCTCTCTTCACCACTGGTCGCGCTTGCCATAGTTGACAGCGCTCTGCGCGAGTGCCAGCTCAGACATGAGGTCAGGACGCGACGCGCGCACACACACACACACACACTACCGACTTGTGGAGCGGCTTGCGAGCCAGAACCTGGTTGCTTTTCAACTCCTTAGCGACCGTGTAGACCTCAAGGTCACCTATTCCTGCATCTCGACCTAGTAGCGTCGCTGTCAAGCAAATCGGGACGCGCCCTTCTGGCCAGGAGGAAGTCCTCCAGGCCCCGCACTTTCGGAGGCATCAGAAAGCGCTATCCCTGGTCACTCACCTCCGAGTGCGTCTCCTCACCTTCGCCGCGGTCTCATCCGCTCGCGCAGCGCTGGTGGCACGGATGCGGCGCATGGCGCTTTGGCGGCCTGAACAAAGCAGCCAGCACTGGCTGGAGCAACCTGGCTCAGCCACGTTCAATCAGGCCTTTTCATCTGGCAAAGGTAAAACTTCAGTCCCCCACACTCGTAGAGTAACACTAGTGGCCGGTAGCATTTTTGCGATGCGCACACGCGAATGTGGTGCCAGTGCCAACTTTGAACCATTTTGCGGGGTTCAGCGGCCTTGGAGCACGCTGAAGTCTAGGCTAGATCTTGCGCAATCGGCGCCAGATTTGTCCCAAAGCACCCTTCACAATGCTTTCGGGAAAAACATAAAGGACATATGGACGAGTTGCGGAGAATAGATCCTTAAGAACAGAGAGGCGCAGAACGTTAGCCCATCCAAGGATACCGTGGCCCAATTGCGCTTCCGGCCGCACATGAATCCAGCCCCTGAGTCAGAAGTTGGGAACCCCGTCTTGGGGTCAGTTCAAAGGGAAACCAAATGAGAGTGCACTTTTTGGGTAGGTAGGTGGATGCTTTTGTGGGAGGGAACACCGCTTTTCAGAGAACGGGGGGTGCCATATTTCGGAGATACACCCCTCGGAAAAACGGACACCCACATACGATACCCGGGAGTGTCCTCCTGCGCCTCAAGTGCAGTCGATCTAGTGGCTGCAGGCCTAGAGAACTCCCGAATGTTTGTCTCAGAATGCTGACTACAGAATGGTGGGCTTCTTTTTGCTTTCCCCTTCAAACCAACCAATAAAGGGCGCGCCCGACAAAAAAAAACCAACAAAGCAAAAAACACGCCCATGCAGGAAAAACCCTGGCAACAGGCGCCAAGAAGAAAACAATAAAGAGTTGGCTTCGTGCTGGCTTCACTTTAACACCTACCCATTTGACCCGTTTGGGATGTCCCCTCAGTGTTGGGCACCATGAGATGGGGTCGTTTCAAAATCCATTGCCATTCTTCGCAAGAGAAAAGGTACGAACCTTTCCCGGATTCAGTTTGCACTTCTAATCATTCTAACCGCTAGACTCAGAAAGTCACAACTTTTGCTGCCAAGTTAGTTCCCCAAACGCACGTCCGCAGTCATCCAGACGGAACACAAAATGCACGTCCGCAGCTCCAGCTGGAAAGCTCTAACTTTCAAGTACCAAGTTAGTACGCAAAATGAGCTTCCGCAGCTCCGGCCAGAAAGTGGGTACGAACGCAAAGCCAAACTAGTCCACGAAATGAACTTCCGCTCCGGCCGGAAAGTCCGCTCACATACGAAGGAATGGGCGCACGCTGAACGTCAATTTCCAACAAAAAGGCGATCCATGTCCCCACCGCTCGCCCTGCGCGGCGCTGGGGAAGCACCTCCGCAATCGGCGTCTGCGCTTTCGCGAAACATCATCCGTAGAGCGTAGAGTCGGGCTACTGACCAAGAGCACACTTGAAGCACTAACCTAGCAGGCATATCAAGCTGCAGCCTCACCAGGCGTTGTCACCTATGAGTCTATGAGCAAACGCAAAGCAGGGATCAATTCAGCTACCTTAACAGGAGAGTTCTACTCAACCCGTAGTGCTTTCACATGTCACAGACGCGCAAGATACTGGTAACAGTTTCGTAGCACTTGCGCGGAAAAACAAGAGGCTTGCTTTCTCAAATCCATCACGAATCTTTCGCGGAGGTCCTCAACCAACTTGGACGGTCCTCGAATACGAATTCGTCGTAAAGCACCTTTAGAACAACTCCCACTTGTTGTGACCTGACCCTTTTGCTTTGGAAACGCGCTAGGAAGGCAACAACATGTTTCACGTTTGATTCTGGGATTTGGTGAAAGGCTATGCTTCGGCATTGGCTCCGGCTTTCTGAATAGATGATGGTGATGGTGATGGTTCCGGTGATGACGGTGATGGAAATGATGATGATCCCGCGGTTTGCAGGAAACGGCTGCCGAGTTTTGAGGTTGCTGCGCAGCCACCCCCGTAGGTGCGCGAGGGCGTGTGCACCCTGAGCATTCCACTCACTGATGCATGTCAGCTTGGAGCGCGAGTGCCCGGCAGTAAACCACCGGAGCGGAGCAAAGCAACAGGCCCAGAACCATCTCGATCGCCTGGCAGTTGAGCGGTTTGGCCGTAGTTTTCTGTCTCAAACAAAACCATTCGACATGCCTAAAGGTCAACCTTCAAAATCACTGGGAGTGAGCTGCACTGCATCTGCCAAGTTGTCCTCTCAAAGCCAATTACGCTGGGTCGGCGAAGGGGATCCCGCGCTTCTCATTCTCCTCTGTGATGACCCACACTGGAAGTTGTTTCTGAAATTCACGTCCTGCCGGACACCGGCGAAACGCTTGATGAGTTTCATGCTGTGCGCTGATCGATGCTTGTCCTTCGAAGTGAAAGATGCTCGCGCCAGCCACTTTGGGAACTTAGGTGCAGTGCTAAACCCTCTCAAAGCCCGGCTGAGAAAGCGAGTTTGCACTGCAACCTTAGGTTCTGGCCCAGGATCAGCCAGTCACATGTCATTTTCCAATCCGCAAAGGAAGAATGTGCATTCAAATCATGCCTTCTTTAGCAAGCCAGCATAGGGCTTGCGCCGGTGCTTGTCATAGTGGATGTGGTTGCCTCAGAACTACACTGATTCTGCACCACGTGCGAACAATCCCGCTCTAACTCATCGCATCGCCAATGCCAAGCTGTTTTTTTTTTTGATGCCAGATGTCGTTTTAGACTGTTGGGTTTCGCTAAATAAGAAGTTTTGATGGTTGTCAGGCAAAACGAGGCCATTGCGCTTAAAACTATGGCACTATCTTGAATTGACCGGCGAGATGCGGTAGATGTTGTATGAGTGCGGGTTGTACTTGAAGAAGTTGATGACGTGGTGAAAGTACTGGAAGAGCATGCAAGATCACATTTCATGCACACTCAGCCAAGGGATCGCTGTTACTGGCACACCAAGCATGTCCTGGTGGTTGTGCTGGTCGCTGTAGACGTCACCCTAAGCTCCACAAAACATGACAAGCAACTATACACGTCGACTACCTGACCAATATTTGGATAGCACTGTGCTCCCTTGCGACTCAGGGGAAAGGACAATCACCATTCATGACCCCTCAAAATGCGTGGCCTGGTTTCCTTGGAGAGAAGCGAGTCTCTGGTTTGCCCTTCAAGAGCGCCTTGGCTGAGAACCAGGCGGCCCTCGGATGTAGTAGTACCCGGACTGCTTCAAACAAGTCTCTTGCAGGTCAGCCTGCCTCGAAGCGGAAAACCGTTTGTCCGGATTGAACAACCACTCGGAATAAATTAAGGGACCCCCTCTATGATTTTGCCATATGTTGCCTTATAATCTTGGGGTTTCCTTTATTCTCTCAAGCAAGGGCTCGCAAAGAGCAACCCTGATGAATACGGTTCCAACTCACTGATCCACATCTTTCTTGCAAGGCCAAAATGGCTCATGTGCTGGTTGTGGGTACGCTGTGAACTGCCTCTCATGCTTGGACTGGCATTGAGCGTGAATGGAATCTCCTGATAGCACCCATAGGCTTCATGGCAACATGTGGAAACACTTCAACAATCACGAAACAGGACAGGGGGTACTTTGAACATGACAGCTAAAGGGTGTGTCAACAGCCCAAGCCAAAGGGTGCATGGCTCAGCAAATCACTGCAAGCCATTCGCTCGGCTTCCCCATTTTCTCCCATTTTGCGCTTTATAACCCGACCCAGAGGCCCAGTGGAAGCGCCCTCTAAACTGGCCTTTCCAAAAAAGGAGATCTAAAACAACCGCGGCGACTCAAACATATTGGAGTCCCGCAAAATGGGGTTCCTTTGCTTGCGTATAACCCAAAATACATAGCCGGTAAGCTTCGTTTTGCAGCCGAAGAAGCGCGAATGGGTGAAAGCTGCCATGCATGGTGTCGCAGGGCCGGGGCTTCTCCTTCCAAATATGTCAACGTGCAATCCAACGTGGTGTAGAGGATTCGAATGGCTTGAACAAAAGAGTGTGCGGGCGCGTGTGCATGAGGGCGTTCAGAGCGCGGTGGGCTTGTGGTTTGTGCGTCTCTGTGGGTGTGGGCATGGGAGTCGGCGCGGGCGCGGGCAGGCGCGGGCGGGCGGGCACGTGCGTTTGCACACTCGTTCAAGTGCCTGCGCGCGTGCGTGCGGTCAGGCAGGTTTGGGGGAAGGGGGTGGGGGGGCAATGTGTGCATGCCCAAATCAGGGACCCACATCATGTCTTCAAGCAGGGTGCTTCACATCCCGCGGCAAGAAATCTCCAGGAAATTCGCAAAGTGCTCACTAAATAAATGTCACGGATTGGCCAACAATTCCTGCAAGCTGGCTTCCTAGAATCAAGTTTGCGGCTTCACGATGTCGCGGCGCGTGCAAAGAAATCAAATCGGCCTGGTGAAAGTCAGAGAGGAGCAAAGAAGAGCGCTCCGTGTTGACCCCCAGCGTACCTGGAACTTTCAGACGGTCAAGCAGTTGTTGCATGTGAGTCCAACGAACGGAAGCGATTTACAACTTTTAGAATTTTAGAACGTATCCAACCTCCCCCTGTGAGCACGGTTCTGCTCGCAGCACGCGGTAGATAGGCTGATCCAATCCGTCTTTCATGTGATCTACTACAACTGATGCATCAGCAAAACAGCAAACAGTTGCTTTTGTTTGCTTGTTCATGTCGAATTAGCTATGAGGAAAACAACATCTACTTTGCAGGATAACATCGATTTATCTTCGGCGTCACCTACATTGCAGGGCTACACACGATCAACAAGCCAATGCCAACATTTGGCTTTTTGAGATTTTGACCATGACTGCTTGGGCCAATTTGAAGAGAGCTCTCTTGTAGTGTTGGGAAGTTTAATGGGCAAACGCAGCAAGACGGCCGGTACTTCTTGCGCGGGGCTTTCGGTGTGCCATCCGCTTGACATGCTGGACAATGCGCGCAGCTTGACGAAAACACAGACACAGACACAAACACCAACACAAACACGCAAACACAACACGCACCACAAACCAAGCCCCGCACAACAAGACCACAAGCCACATGCAAGCCCCGCACCCCACAAGCCACAAACCATTCACACATCACACACAACAAGCAACCAAGCACTCCACACACCACACGCCACACATCACAACACACAAAGCACATCACACATCACGCCACAGACACACACACAAAACAAATAACAAGACAATATCCAGCAATGCCATAGGCAGAAACATGTACTCTGTGCAAGCGCCTTGAGAATCTAGCGCTTCAAGTGATGTGAGACGCGACGAGTGCTCTACATAGAAAAGTGTGGGATGCAATTCATCTCACATGCCCAGTAGCCAGTACATCTTCTTGATGTCCAACAAGCTCCAAAGGCACATTGACGCCTCCAAGAACAAACAATATTTGCTTTCAACGGCGTGTTACCAATCTCCACAACCATTTCAGTTTAACACGACCGCAACTGATTGTGTGTGTGAAAGGCAAATTGGCTGGCTCACTCGCGCAGGAATATATCCAGTCGTTCTCCGGGTGCTGTTTCCAGTCCGAAGACGTGGTGCAAGAACTCATTCCTTGGCTTTAGGTTTTCTTTGGAACACGTCGAGGGTAACCATCCCTTAGAATGGCTGCTGCCCTGCCCATCCCTAGGCGTTGCGATGTTCTCTGATGCTGAGTGTCACCTCTCTACCTCTCGCTGAGGGTGCTGCCGTCAGCTATAGCTTGCATCGCATCGTTGCTGAAAGCCTCCACCGGTCCGTTGAAGTCCTGAGTGTTGAGGCGTCAACACTTTTGAGCTGACTAGCTATGGTCAATCGTGCATCATCCACAGAATTCCAACGTTACAGACCAGTTGGTGTGGACTGGAGCATGGGTTTCGATCTCAGCGTCCGGGAGTGTGAATGAAACTATTACACTTGGATTCTCCACAAGCCGTCCTGTTGCAAAGCTCCTCAGGTCTATCGAACCGACATCAAGCCATTCATGCGCCAAGGGTAGAAACCCACAAAAAACGGAGGATTGCAGGGCGAAGGGAGGAGCACTGACTTGACTTGTTGCTGGCTCCCTCTTCAAAAAAGGCACTCCCCTTGCACACAATCTAGTTGGGCTTGCATCTGGAACTCACGCCCGCTGATACACAATCAAACCAAAGCTGACCTACAGCTAAAACAAACAGAGCATGCACATCTTCCACCAAGCCGTTTGTGTCTAAGCGTGGCACAACATGATTGTACTCTCCAAATGATAAGCTACCAAAATATGAAGTCAATAGATTCAACTGAACACGACCACGTAACTTCAGCTCTTCTTTGCACCAACAGCAATGCTAACAATGACTCCAACCGTGATTCACACCTCTTGCACTTGATTGAGCGCGATATGCTTCCTTCGTGGTAGAGCTGCTCCTTTACTGTAGGCAGCATTGTGGCCCTTGGAAATTGGGTCTGTCCAGTAATTTTGATCCTCTGCCTCTAACTTTTGAGGCCACACAAATGTCCCAAGAAACCTTTGACGTCGAGCAGCGATAATCAGTCAATGATTCCAACATCAGTTGAAAGCTGAATTGCCTGATGCGGCAAGCCCACGAGCAAAAAAACAAGAGTTCGCTCAGCCACTCGAGTTACTCAGGCATGCTTTCCACTTCACAGCAGCACCTGGAACACCTGTGAAGGCCATTCTGACAAAATGTCGGTCAAGAGCCGATATCAGCTCCAAAGCGCACTGCGCTCCACGTAAGCCCTGCACCCCTCCGAAGTTTTCCAGAAGCTTCATGCCGCATCCCTTGAGGCAGTGCGCTTGCAGCGCCTCAAACGGGCGAGCAAGCCGCACTTCATGTTGTTTCTGATTGGGACCCTTTGGTGGACATCATTTACGATGGGAGTTGTGCCCACCGTGTTCTCCATAGAAAAAACACAGTCACACTAATTTGGGTGCGAGTGAGTTGTCCTATTATGTTGCCCATTGCCGCTTCCTCTTAGCATATCCATTTGACATTTGACAGTTGTCTGACATTCCTTGTTCCGGAAACCGCCATCTTCGCGAGAAAAAAAAATAACTTTCGCGGACCCCATCGCGGAACTTTCGCGGGGCTGTTTTCAGAACATTCATCACAAAAGTAATGCACGAAGTACACTTTCGCAGCCCCAGCTCGAAAGTCGCAACCTTTCAGTTCCAAAGTAGCACGCGAAGCGCGTTTCCGCAGTTCCAGCTCACAACCGTTACCTGCACACGAGAGGACCCGTTGGCCTCATCTCCGGAAACTGGCGGGGAGGTCCGTCGACTTTCGCGAAACTTTCGCGGACCTTACACCAAACATTCGCGCAAATCCGGCTGGAAGTTGCACTCAACTTGACCCGAAAGCTTCAAAACTCCCACAAGCCGGTTTCTGCTGGCTGGGGGTTGCTTTTGCAGCGGCGTATTCTTGCGGCAACCCTCAGGCTGCGCATTCCCCGGCCAACTTTGGTCTGCGGGCATTCTGCCCGCACTGCCGGTAAATACACATGGTTCATCACTCCAGCTTCCTGTTAGCAAGCCAGCACCCCAAATTTTGTCACTTCTCGGGACCGCCCATCGCTGACCTGCCTTGTGACTGCCCATGGCACCCGAATAAAAGTCGAAATAAACGCGACGTTGCCAGCATCCGTGTCCCCAAACCGCGTCATCTGCCACCTTCAAACCCATGCCATTGCCACAGTCATGCATTCACCACCCAAGGGAACAAGCGCTCGACTCCAGGCGCACGCGTATCTGCGACCCTTCAAAGCAAATTTGGAAATCCTCGAGGCACCATCGTCGTCATCTCCGACCCTAAAAGCCACGTCATCTGCGAAGGACATCTCGATGTTTGGGGTCACGAATAAGGGCGTGCCAAGTGGCTCAAGCGATTCCATGTCCACGATGCCCCTCAGCCCTCCCCAACTTGCAAGAACATTCGGGGGGCTGGTCACCTCCTTCAACTTTTGTAGTTTGGAGAGCACACCCATCGTTCCCTTTCCACCCGCTGGTGATAGTCATCCTGCATTTCGCATCTGTTCGCCCCGTCGCTCAACCTATAGATTTTTTACAGCTCGGGTCCCCTGCTTGCCGCAGTCTCTCTGGCACGACCGCGACATCCACATCCAGCTTTAGGGTCCAGTCGTAGTGACCTGCGCATGCCGAATTTTGCAAGGCATGTGGTTTTCGCAGTGTTTCGTTCTTCTGTGTTTTTTCCTTTTTGGGGGGCACAGCTTTTTTAATTGAATGGTGCCCAATCGGTTTGTGCGATTTCTGTGGTAATCATTTGCTCGGGTCGGGACTGATCAAGCATGCCAGTGGAGCGGAAGGTCCCCTGGGCGATGACGGCCTTCCATGCCTTTTCAAAAACCTCAGTGGAAGACTTGTGCACCTGGCAAATCTGTCTATAACTGTGGTGTCTATGGTGTCTCTCAAGGTCACCGGGCAGAGGCAACAGAGAACAACCAAAGCTGATACTGAAGCTCTGCGACTAGCTTGCATGAGTGCATGCGCCAACGCATCATGAGAAACACGCACATACCTTCAATTATGTCTACAACACTCAAAGGTGCGCATCGGACAACTGAGGTCATGGCCCCTGCATTCGGAATGATGGGGACCATTTTACCTGCCCAACACAAGGAGTCACATCTCTGTCAACAAATCCTGTGCAACCGGGTGGCCACCAATGCTGGTGAACGTCCTGGCTCGTGCTCAAGCACAAGCTGTCGCAATGACATGTTCACGTGGCTCGGTCTCTTAAGATTCTGAAACTGTGATGCTGCACTGAGTGGTCTCAACTGGTGCAAAAGCATTCACATTTGTTTTAGTCAAATTTCTCGGGTGTGCAACACTGGCCGGTGACACTTTGGAACTATCGTTTCTCCCTGAATGACGGAGATGTTCCTCAGAAGGGCGGCTATTGGAACATGCGACGCTGGCAGTGTCTCCAATTTCTCAACAGCAGTTGGTCTATGCACGCGTCGCGCAAACTGGCGTCCCTGTGAAGTCCTTGTCGCTCTGACTCAACATAAACACTCCACGCACAAGCAAGTTGCCTGCGTGCTGTAAGAATAAGCTCACTACGTATGCCAGGATTCAGCTCGCAGAACCTGCAGCACATGACATGACATCACATTCCGCGCACGTGAATCATCTGAAGCCCAGTGCCGGTCAGCAGAAGCTTCAACTCAAGTAGACTTAGACTAAACAAAAACAAGCAACCTTTGAGCTGCTGCAACTGTTGCTTTGATGCCCGGTTCACACCTCTGCAGCCTGCCTCTTTGGCTGACTCGTTGCTGACAACCATCCAAGCATCACAGGCGAAAATTCCCAAACCTGCACGCAAAATCTGGCTTGACTGTCCAGCATTGGTTGCCACACATGCCACATAGGTTGTACTGTGCTAACACTGCATTTTGCAAATTGTGTCACCTTCACCTCTTTGCCAATGTAGCTCAAGGACATTCAACCAGATCAAACGTGAGCGACACGGGAAACCTTCAAACAAAACACCCCCAAATGAGAGCTCTTCGAAACCAAGAACCCGATTTCGGATCCTGGCGCCCATTCATTCTGCTTTCTGTACAGGCCACAGGTTTGGAACAGCCTAAAATGGCCTGAAGTTCAACCCCGACCTCGGTGCCGCTGCCAGGCCATGAGGTCAGGCTCCTGGTGAATTGAGCGCCGCAAGACATCGGCCCAGCTTAAAATCCAAGCAGAGCTATTGGAAGATTAAAAAAAAAATCAACTGCTTCATCAATGTTGTTCAAGCTTCCTGGGGCGTGTTCCCAGGGGGGGTTCTAGTTTTAACACATTCATGGGTCGCCCAATGCCTCTTCCAATTGAACCGGATGGTGCTTTCCCAATGGTGGGGATCATTCACCGAACAACAAGTAACATTCAAAGATGCTCCTGCTTCCCAGGGTTGAAAAAATTGAGGACACTGTGCCAGGGTCCATGCCAAACAACTAGCAATAAGAAAACCGTAGAAACAAACTAAGTATTGTGCCAAAATGGAAGGAACATCTGATCTTTATGAGATTTCCACACAATCCATAATCCTTTTCTTGGAACTTTACAAGATGAGCTCTACACAAGGTTCTGTGGAGGTCCTTGCGACATACAGGATCTCTTGAACGGACTTCTATAGAAGATCCTGTAGAAGTTCTCTTGGGACGGTCAATGTCCAAAGCAAAGACCGCGCCCCAGGGCAATCCGGCGCCGCCAAAGGCCGCAGAGGGCTCACTTTCGAGACTTGTAAGCTTCGCAACTTCGCATACAAAGCAAACCGCTCCAGGGCGAGAGCCGTTCAGTGCGCAAAAAGTCCGCAGAGGGGACTTTTTGCTGGAAACTGGCACCGCGCCACAACGAGAGCAATCCACCGAGGTTTCACTTTTGATTTTGAAAGCGCGCGCCGCGCCGCAGCCACAGCGATTCAAACTTCGATGTTAAAAGTTCGCGCCGCGCCCAGCAAGGTCCGCAAAGGGTGCACCAATCATCAATCCACCATTCTGGAATTCGCGCAGCACCACAGCGAGAGCGCACACTCGCATGCCCAGACCGGTTCATACGAGCCTGTCGAAATCAACATTGAGGATTCTAGAGGGATCTTTGTGCGAGCCTGCACAGCCAAAATGAGCGAGACGTGTTGGCACTACGATCTAAATACCATGCCTTACACTGACCGTGAGCATCCCCCTTAGTGTGTTCAAACTGTTATATGTGAAATGTGAAAAGCAACTCCCAAAGGTGGGAAGATGTGGGAAGGCAACAGCTCTACCAGCAGGCTTCATAAGTCTCCCAGTGTCGCAACCCAAAAATATCAAGGAACTGCCGCAAGCTCCAGATCGAAGATGATCCCAAAATATATAACATGTCTGACCTCAATGACTGATGCTCTGTTGACATCATCTTCACGTTGCTAGAAAGCTCAAGGACTCCGGACCCTGCAAACAAGTCTCACATCCCCGGTGTCGACGTCTTGTTGAATGGCGACGACTGCTATGCGTGGAACTTCAAACGAAGCCAGTCTTAGCTGGGATTCAGCGGTGAAACGTGGCAACGGGCGATCTCTCTCTCTCTCTCTCTCAAGCATTTTCTGAGTTGGGTCTAAGAGCATTGCCGACAATAGCCAGAGAAAAGGATCGTTTGGACGATTCCTTTCAAACAGGCCCCTCCCCCACAACCATGAAAGTCGCGTCAAAATCGTCGTGCCCGCGTGCAAGCCTGCCCGCTATGCTGCACCAGCGCCTGAGGGAAAGGCTGTCGGTACAGGATTTCCTCTTTAGACATCACCACACCCCAAGTGATACTCACTTCAAAATAGGTCCAGAAGGATGACATGAGGAATCCTGCAGCAAGGTTGACAGACTGCTCCACGACACTAAAGAAAGATCTTATTATCTAACATGACCGGAAACACCTTGGGCCATGGCATGCATGGTCATGTTTGTGAAAAGAGTCTATCCGCAAAGGCATCGGCCATTCCCTGAATCCTCAATCCGCTTGTGGCCTCTCTTGACAAGACTTGCATCTGGGCGTGTCTCAAAATCACGGGCTCCTGTTTGTGGCCTGCCATTGAAAGGGGCTATGCATATTGTGCCAAGGCACCCAGCAGAACATAGTCGGCCGAATGTATCCGCCTTGCAAGGTGGCTGGCAGCCATGGCACACAGTTCAAACCATCGGCAAGGGTACTCAGCCTCCCATGAGGATGTCACGGGTCCATGACACCTGCGACATGGGTCGAATGTGCAATGCAGGTATGCCGTTTCAAGTCGTGAAGCGGTCTCCAATACGGGCAAGACACGATTTAAGGTGGAGCCTCGTCGCGTCAGCAAGATTGTTGAACAATCAAGTGGCCCAGAAACGGTTACAAGGTCGCCTGTAGTCCCCAGCGCTACCCAAACAGTGGAAACATCGTTGCCCGGCTGCCCAAATTTCAACATGGGAGGGCACGAGAATAATTTCCAGAAAAAAAACATCATCTCTCTCTCTCTCTATATCGACTTTGATGCCAGTGGGGTGCCGACCCTGCCCAGGTTGTCCAGCGAGTCGGGCTGCAGCGAGTAGCCAGCCTCATCAGAACCGGACTGGGCAGGCCAAGTGCGGTATGCAGCGCTAAGTCCCCGGCCTGACCCAAGCAAGACATGTAATTCCCCCAGGAAGAGAATGGGTAGAATGCACCAGTGCCTTACTCGAGGCCAAGGAATCGCATCGGTGCGAGCATGTATCTGCATTTGTCTGTCCATGTGGCTATGGGACAAAACCCCGTACCCCCTGTGAACATCCCAATCCCTACTAAAATAGACTAAAATGGGTGATGCACCTACCCCAAAATGGTACTATTGGTGCTGACCCACGGCCATGTGTCTGTTCCTGCGCATGTCTGTGCATGCCTGTGTGCGTCCGCCTGTCTCTGTCTTCGTCTTTCTCGCCCTGCGTCTCTCCCTGTCAGTGTGTGCCAGTACTCGTACCAATATTTTCAAGCTTAAGTCTGTACATGAATGCGCCCGCACCCTGATGCATCTGTTGAGTGCATTCGCGCCAGTGAGTTTTCGTTAATGCTCCCACAGTCTCTAGTGCCCACTTGTGCTGTTGCCATGTGCTGGTGCAAATGTGCTCACACGTGCTGATACTTGCGCAAGCGTAGTGCTTTGCGACCCTGCGCATCTCGTGCTCGTGACCCTTCGTTGGCACAGAAGCGTTGTGCAGTGAACACATGCAGCAAGGAACATACACAGACACACATCGGGCAAACCTTGAGTCAAGATGCTGGAGTTGCACAGAGGACTGGCGCCCGCATAGGCAAAGTTTGCCAGAAGATTCGGCTCCTCCAACAGGCTTTGACCATTCTTGCAAGAGACAATGCACTTCTAAAACTAAGCAGCAGCTGATCAGAGCAGCTCTTCAAGCTCAGGAAAGGATGGACTGACCTGTGCTTGATGCTACTCAGCATGCTAAAACTTGCTTCCAGGCTATAAGAGGGAAGAGCTGCTAGCGGAGTGCACTTGAGCAAGCCCGAGGTGGGGCCCACCAGGACGTCTCTCCTGAACAGCTTTGACGCCGATCTGGACCAGGCAGTCATGGACGTAGCTATCCTGCCAAGCGCAGCCTTCAGCATGCTGTCAGTTTAACCACTACATCACCCTTGCGTTCCAACGGTAGCAGTCAAAGCATACATTTATGAAGCGCAAATGAGGACATTTAATTAATGGGCCTTTCCACTTGTCCCATCAATGATTCCCGGGATTGATATACACACACCACATTCCCGTAAGCTTCAGGAGAGGTGGGGGAGATGGAACATGTGCCATGCATCTGCCCTCCGGGCGGACGCGTGGCAGTTTCCAAAACCCGCAGGGGGTTCGAATAAAAGAAATCAAACATGAATAGCCTGCTAGCATACAGTTTGGGGGATTTACCTCCAACACGTCTATTATTAACTTGATTTGCTGCTCATAGCACCACAAGTTCCAGATTGAGATCTTCTCGGGACAGTAGTTCTAGCAACCTTTTCTTGCAACAAACGCTGGCCTGTTGAATGCTTCGGCCTCTCTTCTATATGATGCCATGCAGCTTGCGAAGTGCTCGAGTCCTCTGCTGATCCGCCCACGGCCGTCTGAGGTGCGCGGACAAAAACAACCCAAGCATACTTCCACTGAATGCACCCTTTGCCGTTCCCGGACCTCGAAGGTGCCTGCTGGCAACCAAGTTAAACATAGCAAACGGAATTGAACATGCCAAGTGGCCACTTGTAATTGATGCCGTAGTGACGTATCAAATGCCGGCACCTACGTTACGCGATGTGCAAATATCATGCAGGACGGCCTATGCGAGGTGTATGTCATCCTTAAAACACCCAAGCGCCTACTCAGTTTGAGTTCTGCTGTCGGGGTGCCTACCCGCTGTCCTTTGTGCTAAAACTCGTACGCACGCGCGTACGCGCGTACGAGCAAACTGTCAAGTCGAGCATACGCAGTGTCTACGCGAGAAGCTGCCCAGCCGACTGTCAAACAGTGGCTAGAACTCCATTTTGAAAAGGACTCCCGGCAACAAGGATCAGCTGCTGGAGAAAGCTTTACACGGTTGACAGTCGATAAACACAAGGAACCTGCCTGCGGGCACTCATTGATGCTCCTCTCTAGCGCACTGACTGCAGCAGATGTCAATGCCTCCAGCGGACCTTGCCGTACTGAACTTGCCAAATCAAGAGCAATAATTGTCAGGGGATCTTCTCAGAAATGAGGAGCATGCCTATGTTCGAATATATGATCAGAACCCATTTCTGCATAGCAAGCCTGGCAATGCCTGCCTGGTTGCGCCAACGAACTCAGAGCCGCACCAAACTTTGGCATCTCCAGGAAAAAGGCGCCACAATCTGGCAGTTGACTGGGTGAGAGACTTGTCCCCAATGTACATTGTGAGATTGAGTGTGTGACTGTGCGCTCGCAGTGATGACCTACACGGGTGTGTCCTTTTTGCGGTTTCTCTTTTTGGGGTGGCTTTAACTGAAAACCAATGGAAAACAACACCGCCTGGGGGTACCCTATTTTGAAGACACACCGACATATTATATATATACATGTATGTGCCATGTATCGTGTTGCACGCAGTTGTTTCTCGCAAAACTCAACAGCATATCCGCATATCCGCTCCCAAGGCACCGAGACTGGAGCAGTGAGGAGTCCTCGGACGCCCAGTCTTAACAACTGAGCTGCGCCCATCACTTTGGCCCAGGCAGCACCTTCTTTAGGAAAGATGGGATGAAGGCTGTAGTCACATCCTGCGGAAAACCAGCCGGGGTGTTTTATGTGTCTGGTCGGCCCAAAAACCGACTCACACCCAAGGCTACTTGATGCATTATATGCTCATATTGCATCAATGTGTGTAGACACTTCAAGCAATCATGATGCACAGTGCACATGTTCATGAACCATCCCTGAGCAGAAGTCCTTGAAACGAGGCAATCAAGAAACA
>CAUJNA010000353.1:17500-35000 GCA_963377175.1 Effrenium voratum | reverse complement strand
ACATGGGGATTTATGTCAACCAACGATGTGAAAGGACTCCCCATCAAGATATCATGCCTTTTAAAGGCGTCCTCTGTCTTGTGCTTCCCGCAAGTTCCACTTGAGCAAGGCACCATGTCCCGTAAATGCCGCAGCCACCTGAGTCGCGCGAGGCCGTCCGTTCAAAACTGGCCGTCACCATCATCATGGCCGTCACCATCAGCATGGCACTCGCTTGAATGCTTGTTTTTTTTTTTTTTTTTTTTTTTTTCTGGTGGCAGCCACCCAGTATGGGCAATTTTCAATCATTCACAAGCTGCAGTCTAGCAATCGAGTCACGAGCAGAACCTCTTACAGAAGTCTCTCCAACAGCCACGGTAAAGAATGTCTCCAGCGTCATTTACTTGAGTTTTGAGTGCAGCTCCCTGATGGATTTGAAGAAACCAACAAAGCCACCGCGGCCGTCCGCATCCAATCAAAATGTACGAGTGTTGAAGAGTCTGAGGGCATCACAGTGGCCAGTGCTGCCAGCCACAGCATTTGAGCTGAAGGGACCTGCCAGAATGCAAGTCGTAAACCTCAAGTGACAATCAATCCAGGAATGACCTTCAAGCCATGGCAAGGTGCCCAGTCTTTGGGGCACACGTGAACATGAGCTGATGAGAAGCACTGTGGGCAATGGGGCAAGGCTCTCAATACTGCAACAGGCATTGCCCACACAAACCTACTAATGTTGCACATTCTACTGCTGGACTAGTGTCAGTCTACCAGCTGTTGCCTTCAGCCTAAACGGCGAAATGGCCAAAGCGCATTGACGGGCAACCTCAATACTGAGTCAAGATGCAACTCTGCACAAGCGTTGCGGCACTGAAAGCACACACACGAAAGCAATACTGTACTCCTCCTGTTTGCTTGAACAGATGGTGCTTCATCAACCTTGATCATTGGACAATCGAATCCATACAGAAAGTGCCCAAGCTCGCAAAACGGTGGCTGGTCGTGCACTGCGGCAAAAATAGAGCAGGGCACTTTCAAGTGGCACCGACTTCTGTTCGCAGCAGACATCCCAAAGTCTGCCGGAGCTCCATCGGTGTGGACACGTGCCGAGAGGCGGAGGGGCGAATGGCTGACAAAACAGCTTGCAGGCCCTCCAACCGCTACAAGCGCTGCCAAGCTTAACAAAAGATGCTGACACGCCCAAAGGCATGGCCCAATCAGCCATCTCAGCCCATTCGCTGCACCGTGTTGCCCATGCCAAAGCCAACCTCAGCGATAGTGCTCTGTGCTCTTGTTTGCAGCATAATTACAAACACAGCTGACATGTAACAAGAATTCACTTGGTCTACTCTGGGAAAGTGAGAGTATGGCAAGCACATAGAGTCCACTTCTCCGTGCTGGTCATTGTTCTTATGCTCGCTCCCAGTGCGGATCCACGAGAACCTAAAGGACCAGGTTGCGAACATTGGTCAGGCTTCTGCTTCTGGCCAATGCGATGGGACATGGTGGAATAACATTTTGCCCAGTCGCTCTGGGGCTGAACATGCAGAGCACCTTGTTTCCGGTAATTCGGAAAAGAACCCAGAAGGAAGCGTCCTTCAAAGCCGACCCCTTTCGGATGAGATAGAACAGAGCGAAAAGCTGCATTGTTGCCGCACAACCCTGAACAGCTGCACCAGCACCCTAAAGCAGCACCTGCACCAGCACCCCCATGCCCCCTGAATATGCCAAATCTCAAAAGCTCGTGTCACCAAATAAGGTCGTACCAACACTGCTAACACGTGCATGACCTCGCTCGCTGGAACCTGATTCTGGAGTTGTCAAACAAGACCTAACACTCAGCCTAATGCGGACAAAGCGTGCGTCTTGTTGCAGGCTGCCTTCTTTAGGCAGGTACACCGGGAATTCACGCATTTTGGTTTCAACCGATTTAGGTCCCCTGACTGCCAAACATGTCTGCTAATTGGCTCAGCCCAGCACGCCCAGTGAAGCGCTTCGCTGCGGCATCGAGGTCGGCCCCATGGATCCTGCGCCGGGAAAAGGGAGCCAAACCTAAAGGCCACCGCCAGAAAACGAGGATCTACCCCCAAGCATTTTGTCGTACACCTCCAAAAGGCAACACATCACTCGCTGCCTGGGGATGTCATCATCATCATCCCAGGTCGCATGGTGGCCTCACTGCTGAGCAATTGCAATTCCCTTTGCCAACCCGAATGTGTGGCTCAACTGGCATCAAGCTCCTCTGTGGCAACAGCATGCTCATTCTCTTCCCCAGCTGCTACTCTTAACAGGATATAATTGTCAGGTCTGCTTGAATCACACGCCGGTCGCAGTTGTTCGATCTTGATTGAACTGCAGTCCCCTGTCAGTCCACTTCTACCGGTGCCTGCAAGCCAGACGTCGAGGCGTACATCGGGGCCTGGCGTGGCAACTTTGTGAGCCAATCGCCTGAGGTTACAACAATTAGAGGCATAAGAAGTTGTCGCGCGGTGTTGAGCTTTGCTCTTGGTCCTGACTTTAGGCCCTTGCGCCGCTCCGTACAATGCGGTGCTGTATCATGTGCAGTTGATAGTAGGGCTTTGCTTTGAGCTTGCCAACAACGAAGACCGTGTCAAAGTTTGGTATTTAGGGATCATGCTTTGTGGATTCAAGAGAGGCCTCGTCGCGTTGCTTGGCTGGCATTCTTCAAAGCTGGCCACCGTTCGTCTCGAGCAATGTGTAACGCAATCAGCAGTAGGCCGCATACTTCTTGCGTGAGCGCAGCTTCAGCATGCGTTCGCTTTTATCAGCACCGTCGTAGTGTAGGTGCCAGCATGAATCAATGGTGGTTGGTCAGAAATAGGGCCCCTTTTTGAACCCTGGCGCCGACTTGTGCCGCCATGTAAAGGGGTTGCCAATTTTGACAACCCCTGTCGTGACCTACCAGTCAATCCCAAGAAGGGCGCTTTCAACCCACCTGCTGCATGGGAGCGGCAACGAAGCTGGGGCCTTAGCAAAACCAAATGCTGAAACGCAAGCCCTCCTTGTTCTGGGTAGATCTGCAACCCGTTGTCAAAATATGGACTTCGAACCCCTAAACACTACGGGCTGGGTTGCCCTTCGAGGCCTGATCACTCGGGCGACACGGCTCTGGCCAACTGTATCTGCCCACTCTCCAAGTCATCCACAAAGTGGTAGGTTTGAGGTAAGGCACGCCCCGATGACTGACTTTGATGAACCCGCGAAGCAGTCAACACACTGGGCCTACGTGCTCGTTTTGTTAGAGTGGGCCCCTTTGGAAGTTGGTGGTTCCTTAAGCTTCCCACCAGCAAAAATGACCCTCAATACTAGATTAAACAATGTTGAAACCTGAAATCATCACTTTATGCTAAACTTGCCTCTATCAAGTTTCGCGCAACATTGGCAGATCAAATTCGCTGCTTGCACGGTTGGCACCAGTGGCAAGGGGTGATAGGCACCATGGACTACAGTTTGTGTTGAATCGTTCGATCTTGACGACTCCACAATAAGTTGGCGACGGCATATCGTCCCTTCCGACAACGTGCTCACGTGCTCCATTGAACCATACAAACACTATGTTGCACCCATGCTGTAGCTACACAAGCCATATGCATGTTGTAGCAACAGCATGTTAGGCCGACAAGCGGGCCCCAGCGACCCGCTCTTGTGGCCCAAACGCATGCTCCAGCTGCGTCCAGGTGCCATGAAGCAAACTCCCACCCCTCCGTTTCACCTAGCCGCAGGCCCTTGCCCTTGAACCTCGCTACAGCCGGTCCACGCATGTGACAACGCGGCTGTAGATGTGGCCGTCGGAAAGTCACCTCCGCCCCCTGGCCCTTGGACTACTGCTGCGTCTGTCCTTCAGTGCCAAGCGGATACTTTCATGCAGCTGATACTTTCACGCAGTACACAGAACGCTCTAGCGAAGACATAGTTTTGAATAACTTATGTCATGATCATGTGTGTTATAATGATCAGTTTGGCTTGAGTTTCAGTGAAGTATGCCAATGGCAGCAAGGTGTCGGCAGCGCCGGACATAACAGTTGATGTGGTCGTTTTGGAGAAAGCATCAAAGTAAATCATTCACAGTATATGGTGTAGTGATGGTGGCAGCAGCCATCCCCGACACAACTGCAACTTCAACATGTATGATTAACTGAACATATTGCAACATGTGGCAATCATTCTTCAACATTGAGCACGTGTTACACAACATTCCTCTTGGATCCATGCACCCCAACACCAAAAACTAAACACGCCAGAAAGCCAACACCAACAATCATAAATATAGCTTTTCATTAACACGCTGGGGATCCCAGCCGTAGTGGAGGTCAGGATGGAGTTTGTTAGTTTTGTGTTTGCGCTTGTTTTTGTTTGCTTCAAGTATTGCGCAAAATCTGCTTGCAACTCTCCCCCTGACCAATGGATCAATGGACCGCAAAACACACAGGACAACACAACACGTTGCAGCCACGATGGGTCAGGATAGGCTTTTGCTTTTTGGGTCCAGGAACACAACTGCCCAACATTCGCAAACCCAGCGCTTGGATAGATGCCGGCTCTTGGACCGGATCTCAGGGTCTTGCGATATCCCGGCGCTGCCACGAAGCTGGGGTGAGCGATCTGGCGCGCAAATGATGCCAAGGCTTTGCTCAGTGATCAAAGTGAAAGTTCAAGAAAGGATCACCATTTCCAGTTGTCTTTCTTAACTAACACAGTGTCCCCTCAAAGTGCCAGAATAATCACTTCCTCATTCCTTGAAGCCAGCGTCGCATCGACCGACTTGCCTGCATCTGTGCTGGAACCGCCGGACGGATCTGCGAAGGGACATACCTTGGCAGCTTGGAGAGCTTGTTGTTCGCCCAAGCGGCATGAACCTTCTCCGGTCTTTGATGTCAAACTGCTCTTACACTCTGAAGCGAACCAACAAACGGGCAAGAAATGGCAATCCCCCCACTGCGTCTCCAGAAAGCAATGGGTGAGAGTAGGCTAAACACTCAAACATTTGCTTGTTTGAGAGGTTGCGGCAAATGATAGCGACCCATCCCAACTTCTCAGGATGCAGCATTGACTGCGCTTGTGGCTGCGTCATTCCCGGCTGCGTCATTCCCGGCTGTGGCATTCCCGGCTGTGGCATTCCCGGCTGCGTCATTCCTGCCTTCCAGTCCATGCACCTCTCTCTCTCTCTCTCTCTCTCTCTCTCTCTCTCATGTCTCTAACCCTTACACCACACAAACCTGTGCCGGTGGATCTGTTCGAAGACTCAGCAATCCCCAAGTGAGGTTGTAAGCAGCCCGAAACGGGCCCGACCCGAATAAAAGTTGCCTTATGTGTCTGTCTCTGTGTGTGTGTGTGTTTGCAAAGAACTTCGATTTAGGCCAATGGCAACAGCAACCTGCTGCTATGTTCGATAGCAAAAGTGCGTGTTTCGATTGCCTGTGGACTGAAAGCCCCGGGGATCCCACATAACACTCCCTTTCGGAAACGTCTACCTCGGGGTAATTAAACCAAAAACTGTCAAACATTGGGTTCCTCGTGTTTTCCCTTCATTAGAAGCTTGAAAGAGTGCCCTCAAAAGCCACATTCCTTGCCTCGCCTGCGGCATGGGTGCCGCCACAAAGCTGGGTGGGCGATTCACCTGGTCTGGCAGTGCGGTAGCTGCATAGCTCAAAGCCAGTCGACTCGCGGTGCGACGGATGCCAGAGATGTTACACGTGTCCAGGAACTCAAGCCCAACTTTGCTGGGGATGCGATTTAGACAAGAGGATATGATGGGAAAACACAGCTTCTTGCGGGAAGGCTCTTTGAAAGTAGGGACCTTGTAATTTCTTCAATTTACAGGCGGTTGTTGGTTGGATGTGGTTGGTTCATCTGTGATAGGGAAGCCACCGTGCTGGTTCACCACGATTGCAAAAAAGTAAAGTTACCCTGACTTCATCCTGAAATAATCAAAGGAGAACCCTTACTCACATGATCAACAAGGGTTTTGGGCACTGCTCAAATGAGTTTGCCCCTCTACAATGCCGGCACAGGTGCTGCCCCTGGAGGGCGGAAGCTCTTCCTTCATAATAGCGATCATCAGAACGGATGAAACAATAGCCCTTCTCTTCCTTACTTTCAAAAATGCCCATCTGGGACCAAAAACAACTGTTCCTTGTAAGGAGGCATGGTCAGTAGCACCAGCGTCAAACCATCGAAGCCCAGTTCGCCAGGTCAACAAACAGTGATTTTGGGCCTTGCCATTTTGGGACAACTTGCCATAAACCAATTCTGATTGGTTGCTTCCAGCGCCATGCTAGTGAACATCCAGTGCCACTCCAGTGGCTTTTCTAGTTCCATGGTCGGTCCAGTGCCGCTCCAGCGAAAATCCAGGCCAGGCAAAAGGACATGTCATTGGAAGGTTTAAGCGGGACTAGGCTGATTTGCGCTGGAAGCAAGCAAGAGACCAAACACGTGACACCCCGATTCGTCAACCGAGTGATTCATCCTGGGTCAAAGTTGAAACGACCTGAACAAGGGTACCCCCAAACGACACTACTCTTCAAAATGGCAACACGCAAACACACAGACACAGACATATCCATGTTTTGGCCAGTGCCCTTCAGAGATCCGCAAAGTCGCCTGTGGCACCTGTGGCGCCTGTGGCGCCGCCACGAAGCTGGGACGATTCACCTGGCTCTTGACCCCACAAAAAAGGGCGCCAAGACGAGTAGTCCAAAGAAATTCGAGGCCAAGACCACAAGGGCTTGGGCGAATCTTAGGGCATGAAAGCTGCCCTCCTTTTCCCTTTTGGTAACTGTTTGCTTGCAAGGGTACAGGCAAAACTGGTCTTCGAACAACCGAGGGACAGGGCAAAGAAAACCCCAAGCCAAGCCACTTCGAAGAACCCAGCTCGGAGCTTCTCAAAATGATGACCCTGTTGCAGTTGGTATTTCAAGGGAAACCACAAGGAAACCAACCATTGAAGGGGGACCCCTATTCGTGTATGGATTTGGGGGAGTCTTTGGTGGACATGGTGGGGAGTCAATGGGAGTCGTGTCCACTTTTGAGGTGGTTACCTGTTATATAGATCCAATTGACACATTGCCAGCTCGGGTACCAACTCCGAGCTTCCCGCAGGAGTCACACGAGCAGCGCCAACCGGCGAGGGCTGCATGACCTGTGTCAAGCCAACCCCAACGGGGCATCCCTCAAACAGCAATATGCCCATATGTGTACTCATACATATTATATAATATCATATATAGTTATCACCTCTCATGGATTTAAGATGCACTTTGCATGGAAGATCTGTTGTCGGTGGAAAATTAGTGGCTTCGTCAAAATGAGTGCTTCTCCCCATGACTGTGAAATGGGAGGGCTAATTTTGGGGCCCACGTTCAGAGCCACTGCCAACTATTGCCCTTCCTTTGATGCCCCTGAATTTGATGTCCCATCCCGTCCAGCACTGCAGAATTTGAGCAGGGGTCTGTTTGCTGGTTCTCGTCAAACTCTCATGGATCCTACCGGGCTGAGTGAAGCAACGTCTACCGTGCGGCAACGTGAATGAATTCCTAATTCAGTAAGCTTCTCAGGTGGCAGAACGATTGTACTGTTCTTCTTGGTGCAGAATGGGACCCATGCCTGTCTTGGATTTACCTGTGCTGATGTCCGCTCAAGAGTAGCCCAAAGAGAAAAAGGGCCCCAACGGGAATTCGATGTACGCTGCGTTCCGACTTCTAACTGCCCGTGTCTGGGGCATCCGCCATCGGCTGTGAGGGAATGGAAGCCGACCGCATGGTGGGCATCACAAACGGAGCGGCAGGCCTGGCGTTGTGCAAGATGGAGCTACCGGCTGCCCTTGGCTTTTCTCGGAGGCTTCCCGCCCCTTTGCTACGCAGCCTCGCCAAAAGGAGAAACACAAGCCGAATGCTTCGAGCCCTGGGACAGCGCAGAATCCAGAAGCAACTCCTGTCAGAAGCACACCCTTCAGCAGCTTGTACTGCTTTAGCCTGCTAGTCTCATAGCAGTACGGAAGCACCCGAATAGATATGAGCGCTTGGCAGCAGCTTGTACTGCTTAAGCTCGCTGGTCTTGTGCAGTGCGGGGGAGGCAAGGAGGCGAGGCACATGGCATGCAGAAAACATGTGCTTTGTGTGCCTTTTCTGTGCCCTCCCTTTTTTCCCTGAAAGAAAGAGACGGAATCATCCAGTGTTTCGAATTCCAGACGTGCTAATCACCCTCGAAGCATGCCCGCCCGCGCCTGGGCATCGCCTGAAGTGGTTGCGATGCAAAGACGACTGGTGGCAGGGGCACAGTTCCCACAAAGTTCCAAGGAACGCCACGACAAAACTGAGCCTTCTGACAGGCACCCAAAGGAAACAGACATCAAGTTTAGCCCACGTCTGGTGAATTCATAGATTGCCTCCGCCAATTTCTTTCAAGCCCGTGCTACCTCCCGTTTGATAAGCTCGCTACAAGTGTAGACGCTCTCGTTGCACAGCTTCTTTTTCTGCACAGCACCAGATGGGGCCCTGACAGCGTAGGGCATTGCCTCTGGCGCTAAAGGCATGCGAAAATGAACCCAACAAGGCCAATCAAAGGCTAAGGCAGCAAAATGTTCCATGATTCCATGGCAACTATGAACACACAAGCATGCTTGACCGTCTCCGAATTCAGCCCCCATCCAGTTCCAGTCTCGTTAGGAAACATATGGATTTTATCACAACCTTCGTGGATGATGTATACTTTCCACCTGTAGTATCATAGTGACATGGACTTTACCTGGAGTCTCCCTTGGCAAACATACTCTGAGGAAGCCTAGGGGCAGGCCATCGGACTGGTTATGGCAAGTGAATCTGGAAAACCTAATGAGCGCCCTTTCTGTGATAGAGTGGTTGATTCCCATGCCCAAGACTTTCATCACAGCAAGTGACCACTCACAGGAAGTGGTTGCTCACCGGAAGTGGCAACCTAGCACAAGCAATTATCTACAAACTGGTCAAAATCATTCTCACCCCCCCCCTCCCCCCCAAAGTAAAACACAATAAAGGTCTCACGAATAATAGAACATGCTGTTCCAGACCTCTAAATCTCTGATGACTAAGTGAGCATGCACCAATACAACATAACTAGCAACACGTCCCAACAGGTCCAAACCCAGTCGTATTACGCGGCCCCATGTTTGTTGCTTTCTGGAAGGTGTTTCGTTGTTGGGGTCGACCTCCCTACATTTTGAAGCACCCAGTTCATCACTCCCAGAATCGGGGGCCCCATTTCAACACAAAAACCGTTTTTGTAAGGGGGAGGGATTGGCTTGCTGCTTGTTCTAGATTGCCCTAAACCAAAAAAGAGCAGAGAAACCCTTTTCACTACTCGGTTGCTTTCTGCTCCCCTGCTAAAAGTTTAACTTTTAGTTTTAGTTTTAGTGGTTTAATGGAAAACCCATTTGTTGGCAAAAAGTTAAAGTCCTAACATCCAAGCGAAATGCACCAAAGACTAGGTCTCGAAGGAATTTTGCGGAAAGCGAGGCCCGAGCCGGTGCAAGCTGCGGCTGCGGCTTGACACCATTCAGCGCCGGCGCGGCGGCCTCTGAAGCCAAACTCCCATACTTGGACCCATTCATGGAAAATCGTGGATTCCGAGTTGCTGCCCTTAAAAAAAAGTCCTTATGGCAAGTGCGTCCTTTTGGCGTGTCTAAATCCAACCAACAAAGGATCTTCTCTTGTTGTGACACATCATATTATGGTTGTTTGAGCTCCCTTGCTGATATTATGGTCTTCAGAGGAAAGCTCCCAAACGATCTCAGAACAAATGGAGCTGCATAGGACCAGAGGACACGTGATGCTGGAGCAAGCACCGCAAAATCAGCCTGCTTACCATCCCATCCACTAGCATGGAACGTCACGGGGGGGAGGGGGGTATACAAGGACCCCGTGATGGGTTGCATGATAGTGGACGGCAGGGTAACACCAGCAGCGGCAGCACACAGATGCAAACTGCCGCTCTCGCTCTCATACTGGGTGCCGCGCTTTCTCTACTTTCGCTGGCTCCTCCTTAAGGTCTTCCAACATGGAAATTGTCCGAACCCAAACCTGAACGGTGTCCTTCACCATCCCCCCGTGTTTTTGTTGGGTATCTTCTATGTGAGGTTTTATTGAACCTCCCCTAGTCCGGACATGGTGACTATGCACAACATTTGGACCACTGCAAACGGCCCTCCTCCTCAGGCTCGTCCGGAGAGTTCTCCCAAGGACCTGAACTTGCTCGTTGCTAAGGCCAGTCTGGGAATTAATTCAGAAAACATGAGCATGTCCGTTAGGCTTCTAGAAAGTTTGTCCCGCGTTCACGGCCGTTGAATGACATGCCGTTGTGTTGGCAAACGGGACTAGGCCTTTGCAAGTCAGGCTCCCGACGGAGGGCACGTGCGGTAACCGCGAGTGCCATGGGATAAACATCTCTGAGGCGCAGGCCATTGGGAATATCTGCGCGCTTGCGGATCTCCCCAAACTTGTATTCCTGTGCAGCAGGGCCATGACTTTGCCATAGAGAAGCCTCTGTTTGCACTTGCTGTGGACTTCTGACGGGCGAAAAAGACCCACAAACAAAAGGAAGACAGTCATAAGCAAACAGCCCATAGCCGGGCGGACCGCGGCTCAGGGCACTGCCTAGCCTTCAGAACCTCGCCGTTCTCGAACACATCAACCTGGCTGGCCAGCAGTCATGGGAAAATGTGGCTCACTGCTCGTGCTTCATTCATGTTCAGCCATGTTACGGCTGTTTTCCTGGTGTGTCACGAAGAGGCTTCACGTTCAAGAGGCTCTTTAGCCTGTTCTGACATGTGTCTGCTCAACTTATCTACACTACACACGCAATCTGGTTTCCTCTGGAAGGGATAAGATGTCGCAGTAGCACAAGTATGCTTAAAACGCGGCGGGGTAATAGAAACTGTCAGCATGGCAAGTGCATGCAAAGCATCCCTGTCACTGGCACAAACTTTGCAGTGAAACTGCCTTTGGCACTGATTAAACAAAATGAAACTCTGAGACCTTGGCGCGATACTAGTGCCTCCCGACTTGATCAACTTGCTGTTTGGGTGTGCCCAGGGCTTGTGGCAAGCAGCCGAATGCAGAACGAGCAAGCAAGGACACGGGGATGAAATGACCCAGTCATTCAAAAAGCAAACCATCCAAGAAGTACCAACACCATGACCAAGTATGAAGTACCAACACCATGACCAAGTATTGCCGCCTCCGCAAGCTCAGCATCTCGTATAGTGTGTGTTTGTAAACATGGTCAAAACGCATATGCAGTTTGCTTCCATGGCCCTAGGGATTTCTGGCATTTCTCATCTCTTGGACATCCTGTCTAAATGACCTTCAATCCTGTTAAGAAATTTAGGGGGAGAAACAAACAAAGAGGAATTGTCGCACGAAATCATTGGGCTGGAAGCCCCGAAGGCCTAGTCTTCATACTGGGACCCCTTTAACCAGACAATTGGGCGAATCCGGCCGTGCCCGAATGAACTTAACAAGGGCGGAGCTGCCAGCAGGTCCTTCTCTGGGTCGCCCCTCAGCGTGCGCAGAAACATCACAAGATTGATTCGTGTTTGCTCGTGGAGGCTTCAATGAAAGCGTCTCAAAGACCTGCACACAACATCCCACAGAAAAGTTCGCAGGACTGTCGCGGCATGAGAGGTTCCTTTTGCGCGCGGCTTTAACAAGGCAATCGATTTCACGTAGCTTTCGCGATAGGATTGTTTTTGCTTTCGCGAACATTGGACAACTGCAAATTCGCAGCCAAGAAGGCCCTTTCGCGACCCTTTCGCAAGTACGTAAATAATCGTAAATAACAACCCCCCTTCGCGAACCCTTTCGCGGCCTAGGAAAAAGCAGCATTTTGAAAGCGAGATTTCCTCAGGAATCATAGAAGCGCCCTTCCGTTTGGATCCCACGGAACTTTGAACCCTTTCATGAAAGCGTGGGTATGCTGAGATCAGCGAGGCATCCCAAGTCTACACAAACTCAATGCCTGATCGTTTTCCTCTTGGCGCAGGGCTTTCCACTTGCCACCGTCACGTACTTCCCATCCGGAGAGAAGTGCAAGTGCCCAGTCCCACCTTACAGCGCGTGAGCTGTGACCAACTTTACAAAGCAGGCTAGTGATCCAGCATTCCCCAACAAGAAGCAGCACCTTGTTCCAAATCCTGCGATTGTCTATTTACGCATAGTGCAATTGAATCTTCTGGGAGTGCAAACTGGGGGTTTGTAACAACATGCAAATGCTGCGAATGCATAGTGCTGCAACATGTGCCGTCACATCTCTGCTGACATAAAGCCAGCAATTGAATGGACATCAGCGGTGCCCGATTGCCCCTAGCCACAAGGAAGACGTTAAGCTATGATGCCAGGTTCAAGTTGACAAGGCACAATGACCAAGCCAGGCTTCGATGACCCTTAAATTCTGTGCCGTGAATGTTCTCGGCGAAAGAGATCAAAAACTGAAACTTAATTGGTTTCGAACTCAATAGGCGTTGATCCTCGCAAATTGTTCAAGTGAAGGGCCACACCATGTGCGCCAGCAAAGGAAACAGCCCCACTTTGGGGAGATCCGCAATTTAGAGACACGGCGGGATTGAGAGGGGGCAAAGCGGAACCCTTACAAACTGGTTGTTACAGATGGAAATCTCTAAGGGGTTCATAACCATCCCCAACCCTAAGCGAAGGGGCGCGATGCGCGAGCCAGTGCTGGTGCTGGGCCTCCGCGCCCTTGACGCCGTCCGGCCCCTGGCGCGGCTGGTACACATCCTCGGGGGCGTAGCTGGGGATGTCCGACCTCGCGGCCGGGGACAGGCTGAGAGAGGCCTACTGTAAGGGGTGGGGCTGGGGAGAGGACCATCCACAGCACGGAACGTGGGAAGCAAAGATGAATGTGCCTGGGTCCCTGGGTACGTTCTTCTTGTGCTTAGTTGTGTCGGGTGTTCTACTGCAATTGGTCGCGGCTGCGCTTCAATGACGTGACGGGGAAGAGGACTATGGAGATTGGACAGCTCCTAAATAAAGGGCACTGCTAAGTAGCTTCCCTGCACCAGCTTTATGGTTTTGCCCAAATGGTGTTGGGTCCGGAGAACGAATTTCACGCTAGACACAAAAACATGGGGCCCAGAATGCCCTACCTTCCTGGGCTTGAGTTGCCTGTTGTCCGCCATGGCAGCCCTTCAAAGTTTGGGCTGTGCCTTTTTCAGGTCTCAGCTCCCCGAAGATGACTGGACCTCACACCTCTTTCTTTCTTCGCACTGAAATCCTTTCCTCACCCTGTAGTGTGCCGCAGGTGGACAACAATGAGTGCTTCGCAAACAAAGCGCCGCCTTTGGGATATGTGTTGGATGAAAAGTTGGAAGCCCCACCACTGCCCACTTCTGGTAACTCCCCGTCACATTCAAAGGTTCTGGCGCCAGCTGCAGTGTGAGCCTTCCCTTCTTCGAGGCCTCCCGGGCATCGGCTGTCCGGACCGGACCGGATCAAGCTGCAAGCGGTGAATGGAGTGAAACAAGTTTGCACAGGCAATGGCCCTCCTGTAGAAACGCCGGCCAAGACGCGAACCAAGATGTTGGAGAGGCACAACCCAATGGAAACTGACTGAAACTTGCCGTTAATCGGTGATGCTTACCATGTACAAAGGAAATGCATGGACCCCCGCATCGCTCCAGTTCAACCGCCTTGCCAGCAAGGTGGGAAACAAATCAACTGTGGTGATCAGAAAAGCTCGTCGCGGCCTTGCAAAAACTGCTGCCTTGTCTGCCCCTGTTGGTCATGTCTACTCTGTTTGGTCATTCGCCAAACTCTCTTGCCTTGCCATCATCTGTCAGCGGGTCCTTGAAGACTTCCCGGGACTGGCGTGCGACAAGGGAGAACAGTGCTGTGACGGAAAGGTGGAATCTGGGTTGAATGGGCTTAATTTGATCTGAGCAGCACCCACAACCCATTTACTTTAGGTTCTACCAGCATGATTTAGAACCCTTTGGATAGGTCTGACTATGATTCTCATGAAACCAGTCGTTCTAACCCTTTGTTAAATTGGACAAAGCTCCTTTAAACGTTGCTTATTTGTTGTTTGTTCTGGGCTGGAAAGCGGGAGGAGGGGCAGGTTTTTCCTGTGGCCACAGGACCATTTCGAGTCAGAACCTGGCTCCTGGAAGCGGAATCGCCATCGTCCAGTTGAGTCTTATACAAAACACTTCAAGCCCCTGCAAAAATCAACGTGGAGGCTTTATGTAGGAAGGGGCTTGGTATAGGAAGCTTCATGTCAATTAGGAAGCAAGTGCCCACATTCTTTTGGTGATCATGTCACGTCAAGATTTGCCGTTTGATTGCCTCTCCGCCCTCCAGGATGATCTCCGCGCATTTGAAGGCAACCTTCGGGCGAGCTGGTTGCGAATTTGGCAACCATTGGCAACCCATAGGGCAAACCCAGTCGTCTTTTGGCTGCTTTATATAGGGGAGCCCGGGCTTTGAGTGATAGCCGGGACCAATAATAAAGCTCTGCTGTGTCTCCTCCTCACAGACCTGCGACCTGCTTGACTATGTGGGTTCTCGTGAACATCACAAAGGCCAGCGGGATATGTTCTCACCAACCATGTTCAGCTCGCTCCCCATTACAATTTATACACGAATGCCTCTATTGTGTCCTGGCCCAGGGCACTTTGTGTAACCATAGTAGCAGGTTAGTAGGGGGTCCTTCCAAAACAACATTAAACGCAATTGAGGTGTGCTAGAACCCTTGTGCTGCTTGATTTGGCGGTTGAATTATCATCCCTGTCGCTTTGGGCATTTGGGAATCTTCCAGGGTTTCAACAGACCTCACTTGGCAACTTGAGGTATCGTCTGGGTTGTTTCGAAGGGACACCCGAAGGGACACCAAAAAGAAACAACCCATTTCGGGTTCCACGCAAAGACAACCCCCCCCCTCCAAACGAGCCTTGAAGGTGTCACGGTTCACCTTCTGGAGCAGTGCGCCACCTGAGGCGACTTGGTTTAAACATCACTCTCAAGGAAACCGAGCCTCCCCAAAAGTGATGGATCAATCAGGGATTGAATAATCAGGAGTCAGCAAACGGCAGCTTGCTTGCCGCTTAGCCCAAGGAGCTGCTGGCTCCAAATGCGTTTCAGCCTCTTTTGGCCTTGTCAGATCTCACACGAGCCACAGGCCAACTTCTAGGGCCAGGCACCACTGCCAAAGGTGATGTTTGCGGCAGCAATGCCCTCGTCCTGCAAGGTCTACGCATGTCCAGGCCCTTCCAGCTCTCTTGCCCTTCGAGAATACCATCCTCCAGCCATCCTACAGCCATCCAACCATAAACTCGTCCCGCCGATCCAACTCTCAGCACCAACCCACTTCTTCAACTATCGGTTTCACGCATCTTCTGCTGTCTGGGCCTTGAAGCGGTTCAGGATCTTTGGAATGGATTGGTAGTCGACCTGGTGCAAAAGACACTACAGCCCAAGTCGTTGTGGAGGCTTTGGACTCCAGGCATGGCTGCATCATGTCACTCGTTGAATGGGCTCCGGACTCCGTCTCCCTGGATGACACGAATGTAAGGCGGCAGCAGCTTGTGTCCCGTCCTTGCACAAAGGGGCGCGACGCTTCTTCGCACAGATCTGGCTTTGCGCCTGAGAAGAATCCTCTGCCTTCCAACAAATAAGCCCCCAACTTTGTGACAGTCACATCTTCAGCAAACTGCTCCAGCAGAATCTTCATAATGGCAACCTCGACGGGGATACGGTTGAAGTTTGCCATGCATTGTTACAACAATGCGCCTATGGGGGAAGGAGTGGGGGTGCGGGGTTGGCGATGATCAGCACCCAACAGTGCGCGCAACTGCGCTAATACAAGGCTGTGGAAGTTGGTGAGGGCCGAGGTGGCGAGTGGGCGGAGATGGTATCACGAAATCGTGGCTGTCTGGGTAGATTCGACCAGGTCCTCCCGTGTCTCGACCCCCGGCCCTAAATGACTACGATGCGAGTTTGTTTTCAAGGACCTGTGCAGCACAATGAGTGTGAGACTTAATGGGCACGTCCAGCTTGGGAGGAAGCGCAATATGATCAATCCCGGGCGCCAAAATTGTCAAAGAACTCAGTATTCCTTTTCAAAAACACAAACACCAGCCCGAAACCCTTCCACCCAGTGACCTCGTGGCCGAATTGGCTTGACACTCTTTGGCTTTGTGATGTTCAAAGCAGAAAGGGACACATGTCACTTGACAGGATCGTTCCCTGAGGGTTGAGACGAGCCATGGTTGAAACAAGAACCTTGAGCCCAGATTGGTTCGGCAGTTTCTTGGAGACACCCTGAGGGAACAACCAACACGACTCGCAGGACGGTTCCCCAATGAGGGCGCGGCACAGGTCTCTTCCGGATCACCGCTGTCCGGTCGCACCACCAGCTGGCCGAAGCTTGTTTCACCTCCACGCTTCAGCCGTGAAAAACAAGGGCACAACGTGTTTCCCAAAAGAGGGGGCCCCCTGGCTTCCTAAAGGAAGGCTCAACTTGTACATCATTTCAAGAGGAACCTCCATTGCCCAGAACCCAACGCTTGGGTGATACGTGGGCTCGCTTCCAGTCAATGAGGTCCAGGCTGATGCGGCCCTTGATCTTATCCTTGAGAGCATCACCCCAGTACTCCCTGCAGGCTGGACTGGATCAATGGCTGGACGGCTCATGCGTGTGTGTGTGTGTCAAAACATAGGACCCCCCCCCCAAATGGCGGCTTTCCTTTTGGTTCCAAGCTGAAATGGTACTCAAAACACACCCATGCACAAATGGCTGCCGGATTCCTGGTCCTGAAGGCTGCCCCCCCCCCATCTGGCCTAACCTGAAATCCAAGGTGAATGCCAATTGTGCAATTGGCACTTGGACTCACTGAACCAAACAAATCCGTGCAATGCTGGCAGAATGTCTGCACCGCAAAGCTCCCAGACCTGCAGGCTTTGAAGACGTCAAAGGAGTCGCTGACGCAGGCAACCAGTCCTCACAGGTGAATGAGCCAAAAACTATCCCTCAAGACTCGAGAACAACAACCATGCACATGATGTTCGCCAAAGGGTCCCTAATGACAAAGTCATACAGAGCGGTAGCAAGGCTTGGCTGCTCAGTCACGCACAACATATTCCACCATAACTGTGTGGGGCATGGTCATGTCAAGTCCCCGAAAGGGTCGCCGATCATCCCCCAGTGAGTTTTGAGGTACCCGTTTGTGTTGTTAGGACGTTCAGCAGCGCCAAACACTCCTGTCGGGTACTGCTCCAGCATATTCTGCATCGCATCGAGCTCACCCTCCACACCTGCGGGCAATGTATAGGATGGAGGACCCCGTTCCTTCCGGTGAATGGTGCGCTTTCTCAAGTTTGACTGCCAAGTTTGCAGTGTCGGCACACATCCTTTGTCTTCAGCGCATTGAGGTCAGCGCCCCAAGACGTGATGGTGGAATGCTCTGATGCCGGAATGGAAAATCCAATTGCCTGAGCTCACGGCGCCGACACTTCGTGAG
>CAUJNA010000353.1:2500-12500 GCA_963377175.1 Effrenium voratum | reverse complement strand
TGGTACAGGTCACGCAACGCTCAGCAATTGTCCAATCCCAAGGGCATCCCAGGAGGCCTTCACCGTAGAATTGCTCTTTTTGGGCTCCGCTGAATCTCGGCAAATCTCGGGAATAATCGTTTGCGGAAAACCAGACCGCAGGAACCTCTAGGATCCAATACCCCGGGCGACCTTCATGGGATAACGTGGTTGTTCAACTTGAGAAAGTAGAAACCTCCCACGGACGACTCCAAACCTGGGGCGGCAGCCGAAGAAGCACACCTCATCCCAGCCGTCTCGATCACTGCCGCGGCTCTCGAAGTAACTGTACACCTCGCAGCATCAAAGCAGCTTACGCATGGCCACCCGTGCTTGTCGGACCGCTCGACATGTGCTGAACACGTGAGTGAGTCAAAAGGCTTAAAACATGTTAGCTTCCATTTTTCAACAACAAACATCAAGAGACCTGGATCTGAGGCATGAGTCAAACTGGCACAGTGAGTGGTGCAACTGCTTTCCAACAGTGGGCTGTAGTGTTTCTTGTTGGGGCAACTCTTGCCCCACGGCGGCTCCTTTCTGTTCACCGCGACGTTGAAAATGAAGTTGTCACACTAGACTGCTGACAATGAACATGCCAATTGCTCACGGAAATGGCCCCGACCGTGCCGGCCGAGTTCCAGGCATACTGGGTCCCTGGAGGATACTGCCGCCAATGGCTCACCTCAAGGCCGCAGAGGCTCGGAGAGTTGGGTGGGAAGCTGTGCCTTGTAGCTGTCGGAGAGAAGGATGATGTTATCCATCCTGGGCAAGGCCACGCTAGCGTTGAACAAAACGTAGTGCCACGTGCAAAGTCAAAGAAGAAAACTCGGGCAGCTGCCACGCGGACGTCATGGCGCTGAGACGGTCAACTCAGCTTTTGAGCCAAAGCCTGTGCCCGTTCTCGGCACAGGGCAAAGCAATCAATACGCAACGAGACGGATGGCTCGCGGGCTGCTGTCATGGAAATACAAGAGCAATCTGCCACCTGCCCAGTCTCATCCATTCTACAATGCTTGTTTTTGTGGTGATCCCACGCGCAGCAAGGGAAAAATACGTTGGAATTTATTGCTAGTTCTCCATGAGCAAAGCCCATTCAACCCCCGAAAAGGTTTCATGTCACACGGCACACAAAGCATAACAAAGCATAACAAAGCCCACCCCCCTCCCACCCATCCACCCAACCTCGAAAAACAACAAAACTGAGAAGCCTCCTTTTCTAAAGAATTGGCTTCCTCGACACAAGCTAAAAAGGGTCAAACAAACCCGCGAGGGTCGTCATGAGCCGAGACATGCTCTCTGCCATGCCATGTTCGCCGCCTTCGCAAAGCCTGCTGCTGCGCAGCCTTCATGGGTGCCATGATCAAACTCATTGTAAAAGGGCGATCGCATTGGATCTCTTCAATGTAACAATTCCTGCCAGCTTCTCTGAACTCAAGCAACCCAGCATGTTGACCATGGCATATTCCGGGGGGAAGCCTTCGGCTGCCCTTCCATCCTCTGACTGGCATACAAGGCACCTGCCCTGATGCCTCAGCATCTCATGCCTGAAAACATGCGGGGGTTGACCTCTGCGCCATTCAAATCATGGATCAGTCAGCATACGCGAATCCCACAGGATCTCCCAAGTTCCCAACCGGCACATCTCGATGGGTCACTTCATGGGCATGCAGATCAACCCCCCGAAAAATCCTGCTGGCCTCCAGCCACCCCGCGCTTCAGGGTTGCAGAGGAGTGAAACCTTTGCCAAAGCTAACCGCAATTGTCCAGTGCTTAATCAAAGGTCGTGAACGGGCCTCGGAAGCGATGGCCGAGCTCTTCAACCTCTTAATACCAAAGATGCGCCCAGCATGGTGAGCATACCCTAAGTGGCACACCGCCAGTATCGCCTGGCAGTGTCGCTTTAGAATGAGTTCGGAACTGTGAATTTGTGCAGTCTGGGCAACATTACAACGGAGCACGTGCATCACTCCTTTCCCTCTAAGAACCTCCAAGGCACTAACAAGTAGCAAACGATTCCTTACCACTTTTTGTATAATTAGCTAACAAACTTATTTTGCATGTAGGTCACAGGATCGAACCAAGGCTTGAACCAAGGCTGACAGACTGAACATCGAGGGGGGACAGCCGCACTGCTAACACCCTTGCTACTTCGCGTCTTGAAAATTGTTGTTTTCCAGTTTTTTCAGGTTTTTGCGGCCAGTCACTAGCTCCACCTCGCTGGTGCTTCCGGGGGGGCGGGGTCGGGGGAGAGGGGGTAATTTTGTGCTGCTCGCATGAACAGCGGACCAAGGCAACTTCCCTACGGCCACAGAAGCGCCTCGAGCGATGCTCGGACTTGTGAGCAGATTTTGTTGTGCTTAGCGAATACCCCAAATCGTTTTTCCCTTCGTGCAGCAAACGCTGCGATACACTGGAAGCCCTAAATATTGCAAGTGCCACCAAAGAACATGTTGACACCATTTCTGTGGCATCGCTCTCTACGTGCGGACCCCTCTCCCCCAGTTACAATGTTGAAGCCAAGCGCGCAACCCGTCTTCCGAGGCCCAATATATTGCAAGTTCAACATTGTATCAGGGGAGGGCGGTGCCACAGATATCATGTCGCAGTTATTATGTCGAGTGCTTCTTTTAGTGTGACCGTGCCCTCTGTTGTTCTGCTCCGCACTTGCAATATTTAGGGCTTCAACCGTAGTTATACCCACACGCACTCACCATCCGAGGTCAGCATCATCGCCATGCAGCGTGCGGTCTTCGGCTCCATGATGATCCGCGCTGGAGCTTCGGCATGCGTCGCAGGAATTTGCTGGGCAGGCTAGACGCTTCTGCTCAAAATGAGCACGTGAATCCGCCAGCAGCCTTGAAACCGGGCGTTGAATCAATTGTCAGAGCGTTTGCCAATTGCAGAAGACGGCATTAGGATACCATTCCTCCAACTGAGTTGTACTCTAACTTGCACTGGATGGATGTCGCGTGACAAAAGCGTCCCCCCCCCCGATGACCCAACATGTTGTGCCACCCTTAGCGGGGATCTCACAAAGGAACCCCATAATTTCCACACCTGCGGGTTCATGTTTATTCACATGACAGGTTGGGTTTAAAAATGCTACCAAAAACTCGAAAAGGTCATATTGAACAGGGTTTACCAAGAGTTGAAGATACTTCAGAGGCTCAAATTCCAACATCGCAAGCAACTTTAACAGCCCATTCTGGAATTGTTCAAACAATTAAGTTTGAACGTAACAATGGATTGCATAAAAGGTGTTGAATCAAACAGGATACTATCCAAAATGAGACATATTGGGTGCCCTTGTAGTGGACATCGTTTGCATAGTTGGATTTATGCATTTCCGGACAATTACCCTCAAAAAAGGAACCATTTTGACCTTTCCCCGGAGCGAACCAGCCTGGACCAGGTGATAAAGGCTGCCTCGAAGTCTTCCGCCGTGCTCCGACTGAGTACCTGTTAGTCAGCAAGTTACGAATGCTGGCGGAAGTGTGTTGACAATGCCTCCTGGGCTTGTGCAAGCAAGCCTCCTTGGGCAAACGGGCCCAAACAGGTTTGCCTCCGAATTGTCGTTTCCCAGTCAAGCTTTGCTTTTGCTTCAGCATCGCTGCTCAAGGTTGACTGGGACCAAAGGACAAGTTCTTCGTTGAAGGACCCCATGAAAGATCCTAAAAAAGAGGACGTCCTGAGGCGCAGACTTTGGCCCCTCTCCCACAGTGCTGGCTGCCTCATACCTCAGTCGAAGCTAAGGTTTTAAGGTGCCTTCCCGAAAAATGGTGTCCCTCTGAAATCCCTCTGAAATTCAAACATTGAGTCCGAAAAATACATGTACCCTTAAAAAGACATGTGAGCCATCTTCAGCCAGGGCGTGAAGCCACTATGGCCTCCTCTGGTTTCCTACTGACCGAACCACATCTCAGGCCAGCGCGAGCCAGGGCCAGGCAGTTTGGACAACTGCCAAGCAACATGCAATGACATGCTTCTCTTGCAGACATGAGAATGTTGCACCTGCCAAAACAAACACCGGTCTTGCTCCGGTAATCACTACTCACATCTTTCTTAGTTCAAAGGACTCCGGGACTTGGGCCCGGACCCAGGCTGCCGCACTGCTCTTGCCTACGCCGCAGGTCGACTGGGTGCAGCATGGTGCAAGCATCTGGCAATGATCCTCCTATTCAGGAATCATTGTTGCCACGGTCTTTGCCTTACCCAAGGACATTGATCAAGTGTGGGAGTTTTAGAGAGTCGAAAACTACTGGCCTTCTTCATGTGAGGGGGCCTAGAGAAGCTACCCGACTTCGTGAGGTGGGGGACCTTTGATTCCTGAGAGAACCAACCCCTGCCGGCCTTTGATGCCAGGCACGGGTCGGTCGTCCGGTTGCATGGGCCCTGCAGGGTGAGGCAGAGCAACCTCCAAGACCCAACACCTCCCTGTAAAGAAGCTAAGACAAACGCGTGCCTCTCTCCCTGTCCCCACTTGAATCGCCTCACTGCTTGGACGAACCCCTCGAAAGTATAACTAAAGCTCTTTGATCCCAATCACTGTCCTAAAACCATGAGAATGCTGGAGCAGAAAGGAAGCACAGATCTCTGAAATATTGCCGTGATGGAAAAGCTCAGTTCAGTCTTCCTCTTTTCGAATGGGTTGGCAAGCCTCCAATCCATCCAAATTGCTTCTTTTCTTTTATCGACGACAGCTGTTTGTGGTGAGCTTCGCCGCAAAATTCGTTGGCCCGGCAATTATTGTAAGGGCCTTCAAGCAACTAAGTCCTGCCCTTCGGAACAAAGCACAACACGAGCACCTGAAATGCAACATCGCCAGCCTCAACCCGCTCACTTTCGGCCTACTAAAACTCCGAGACTAATTCTCTTCGTTCACTTCTGGCCCCCTGCCTGTGCGCTTCGAGGTACCAAAGCCCCAACCTGGCCAGGCCCCGGAGGCACCAGAAGCGGAACTCACAAGTTGCCAAAAGTGGTCGCGGTGGTTACGGATCCCCAGGTGCAGCAATACTACACAACAACAACAACAACAACAACAACAACAACAACAACAACAACAACAACAACAACAACAACAACAGCAACAGCAACAGCAACAGCAACACAACAGCAACAGCAACAACAACAACAACAACAACAACAACAACGACCACGACCACGACGACGACGACGACGACGACGACGACGACGACGACGACGACGACGACGACGACGACCACGACAACGACAACGACAACGACAACAGCAACGACGACGACGACAACGACGACGACAACGACGACGACAACAACAACGACAACGACAACGACAACGACAACAACAACAACAACAATGACGACGACGACGACAACGACAACGACGACGACGACGACGACAACGACACTTAGACAATCCAACGTCGCGCGTTGGACACCTTTTTGCGCAAACGGCATCTGACGATGCCAAACGCAGCCAGGCCTACAAATCGCGGCTGTTCTCGCCAAATCGCGGCCGAAGTCTCGCCAAATCGCGGCTGAGCAGGGGGCATCAGACGGCGTCGTTTGTAGAAACGATGTCCAACGGACATCATTGGACGACAACTGCAACGACAACGACAACGACAACGAGACGACAACGACAACGACAACAACCCCAACAACAACGACAACAACAACAACAGCAACAACGACGACGACGACGACGACGACAACGACAACGACAACGAGGCGACAACGACAACGACAACAACCCCAACAACAACAACAACAGCAGCAGCAGCAGCAGTAGCAGCAGCAGCAACAACAACAACACCAACAACAGCGACAACACCGACAACACCAACAACAGCACCAACAACACCAACGACACCACCACCACCACCGCCACCACCACCAGCAAAAAGAACAACAAGAACAACAAGAGCAACAAGAACAGCAGCAACAACGACAAACAACAAACAACAAGGATTGCTGTTACTGTTGTTGTTGTTGTTGTTGTTGGTGGTGGTGGTTGTTCTTGTTGCTGTCGTTGTTGTTGCTGTTGCTGTTGTGCTGTCGCTGTTGTTGTTGTTGTTGTTGTTGTTGTTGTTGTTCTTGTTGTTGTTGCTGCTGCGGTTGTTGTTCTTGTTGTCGTCGCTGTCCATGTTGGCTGCTGTCGCTGTTAGGGTTAATGTTAAGGTTGCTGTTGTTGTTGTCGTTGTTGCTGCTGTCGTCGCCGTAATCGTCGCCATCGTCGCGATTGTCTTGGTTGTTATTGTTGTTGATCTCGGTGTTGTTGTTCTTGTCGTTGTTGTTGCTGTTGCTGTTGTTGTTGGTGTTGGTGTGGGTGGTGTTGCGGTTGCTGTTGCTGTTGCTGTTGCTGTTGCTGTTGCCGTTGTTGTTGCTGTTGCGGTTGTTGTTGTTGCATTTGCTGTTGCTGTGGCTGTGGCTGGCTGTGGTGGTTGTGGTGGTTGTGGTGGTTGTGGTGGCTGTGGTGGCTGTGGCTGTGGATGTGGCTGTGGCTGTGGCTGTGGCAGTGGCCGTGGCTGCGGCGGCGGCTGTGGCTGTGGCTGTGGCTGTGGCGGTGGTGGTGCTGGTTGTGGTTGTGGTTGTGGTTGTGGTTGTGGTTGTTGTGGTTGCGGTTGTGGTTGTGGTTGTGGTTGTGGTTGCAGTTGTTGTTGTTGTTGCTGTTGTTGTTGGTGTTGTTGTTGTGGTTTTTGTTGCGGTTGTTGTTGTTGTTGGTTGGTTGTTGTTGTTGTTGTTGTTGGTGCTGGTGGTGTTGTTGTTGCTGTTGCTGTTGTTGTTGTCGTTGTCGTCGTTGTTCTCGTTGTTGTCGTTGTCGTTGTCGTTGTCGTTGTCGTTGTCGTTGTTGTTGTTGTTGTTGTTGTTGTTGTTGTTGTTGTTGTTGTTGTTGTTGTCGTTGTCGTTCTCGTTGTCGTTGTTGCTGTCGTTGTTGTCGTCGTTGTTGTTGTTGTTGGTGTTGTTGTTGGTGGTGTTGGTGTTGGTGTTGGTGTTGGTGTTGGTGTTGGTGTTGATGTTGTTGTTGTTGTTATTCTTCTTGTTGCGGTTGTTGTTGTTGCGGTTGTTGTTGTTGGTTGTTGTTGCTGTTGTTCTTGATGTTGCTGTTGTTGTTGTTGTCGCTGTTGCTGTTGTGGTTGTGGTTGCTGGTGGTTTTGGTGTTGGTGTTGGTGTTGTTGTTGTTGTTGTGGTTGGTAGTGGTGGTGGTTGTTGTTGTTGCTGTTAGTGTTGGGGTTGGTGGTGATGCGGTTTGTGTTGCTCTTGCTGTTGTGGTTGCAGTGGTAGTTGTTGGTGGTTGTGTTGGTGGTTGCGTTGGTGTTGTTGTTGTTGTTGTGTTCGTTGCTGGGTGTGGTGGTTGTTGTTGATGCTGTTGTTGGTTGTTGGCGTTATCGTTGTCGTTGTCGTTGTCCCTGTCATTGTCGTCGTTGTCGTCGGTGTCGTTGTCGTTGTTGTTGTTGCTGCTGCTGTTTCTGTCGCTGGTGCTTTTGCTGGTGCTGTTGCTGTTGCTGTTGCTCTCTGTTGTCGTTGTCGTTGTCGTTGTCGTTGTCACTGTCGGTGTCGGCGTCGTTGTCGCCGTTGTCGTCGTTGTCTTCGTTGTCGTCGTTGTCGTTGGTGTCATCGTCGTCGTTCTCGACGTTGCCGCTGGTGGAGTCGTCGTCGGCGTGGTCGTGGTCGCGGTCGCGGTCGTTGTGGTTGTTGTTGCGGTTGCGGTTGCGGTTGCGGTTGTGGTTGTGGTTGTGGTTGTGGTGGTGGTGGTTGTTGTTGGTGGTGTTATTGCTGTTGCTGTTGCTGTTGCTGTTGCTGTTGCTGTTGTTGCTGTTGCTGTTGCTGTTGCTGTTGCAGTTGCAGTTGCTGTTGCAGTTGCAGTTGCTGTTGCTGTTGCTGTTGCTGTTGCTGCTGCTGCTGCTGCTGCTGCTGCTGTTGCTGTTGCTGTTGCTGTTGCTGTTGCTGTTGTTGTTGTTGTTGTTGTTGTTGTTGTTGTTGTTGTTGTTGTTATGGTTGCTGCTGCTGCTGCTGTTGTTGTTGTTGTTGTTGTTGTTGTTGTTGTTGGTGTTGGTGTTGGTGTTGGTGTTGTTGTTGTTGGTGTTGCATTTGCTGTTGCTGCGGCTGTTGCTGTTGCTGTGGCTGGCTGTGGTGGTTGTGGTGGTTGCGGTGGCTGTGGTGGCTGTGGCTGTGGCTGTGGCTGTGGCTGTGGCTGTGGCTGTGGTGGTGGTGGTGGTGGTTGTGGTTGTGGTGGTGGTGGTTGTGGGTGTGGTTGTGGTTGTGGTTGCGGCTGTGGTTGTGGTTGTGGTTGCGGTTGTGGTTGTGGTTGGGGTTGGGGTTGGGGTTGGGGCTGGGGTTGGGGTTGCGGTTGCGGTTGCGGTTGCGGTTGAGGTTGCGGTTGCGGTTGCTGTTGTTGTTGTTGCTGTTGCTGTTGCTGTTGCTATTGCTGGTGTTGGTGTTGCTGGTGTTGGTGTTGGTGTTGGTGATGGTTATGGTGTTGGTGTTGGTGTTGGTGTTGTTGGTGGTGGTGGTGGTGGTTGTTGTTGTTGGTGGTGTTATTGCTGTTGCTGTTGCTGTTGCTGTTGCTGTTGCTGTTGCTGTTGCTGTTGCTGTTGCTGTTGTTGTTGTTGTTGCTGTTGCTGTTGCTGTTGCTGTTGCTGTTGCTGTTGCTGTTGCTGTTGTTGTTGTTGTTGTTGTTGTTGTTGTTGTTGTTGTTGGTGTTGTTGTTGTTGGTTCTTGTTGTTGGTGTTGGTGTTGGCGGTGTTGTTGTTGCTGTTGCTGTTGTTGTTGGTGTTGGTGTTGGTGTTGGTGTTGTTGTTGTTGTTGTTGCGGTTGTTGTTGTTGTTGTTGTTGTTGTTGTTGTTGTTGTTGTTGGTTGTCGTTGTTGATGCTGTTGTTCGTTGTTGTTGGTGTTGTCGTTGTCGTTGTCCCTGTCATTGTCGTCGTTGTCGTCGGTTGCTGTTGCTGTTGCTCTTGCCGGTGCTGATGCTGGTGCTGTTGCTGTTGCTGTTGCTCTCTGTTGTCGTTGTCGTTGTCGTTGTCGTTATCGGTGTCGGTGTCGTTGTCGCCGTTGTCGTCGTTGTCTTCGTTGTCGTCGTTGTCGTTGGTGTCCTCGTCGTCGTTGTTCTCGTCGTTGCCGTCGGTGGAGTCGTCCTCGGCGTGGTCGTGGTGGCGGTCGTGGTCGTTGTGGTTGCGGCGGTTGTGGTTGCGGTTGCGGTTGCGGTTGTGGTTGTGGTTGTGGTGGTTGTTGTTGCTGTTGATATTGCTCTTGCTGTTGCTGTTGCAATTGCTGCTGCTGCTGCTGCTGCTGTTGTTGTGGTTGTGGTTGTGTTGTTGTTCTTGTTGTTGTTCTTGTCGTTGTTGATGTTGCTGTCGTTGTTGTTGTTGTTGCTCTTGTTGTTGTTTTTGTTGTTGTTGCTGTTGCTGTTGCTGTTGCTGTTGCTGTTGCTGTTGCTGTTGTTGTTGTTGTTGTTGTTGCTGTTGTTGTTGTTGTTGTTGGTGTTGTTGGTGTTGTTGGTGTTGTTGTTGCTCTTGGTGTTGGTGTTGGTGTTGGTGGTGTTGTTGTCGCTGTTGCTGTTGCTGTTGCTGTTGCTGTTGCTGTTGCTGTTGCTGTTGCTGTTGCTGTTGCTGTTGCTGTTGCTGTTGCTGTTGTTGTTGTTGTTGTTGTTGTTGTTGTTGTTGTTGTTGTTGTTGTTGTTGGTGTTGCTGTTGCTGTTGGTGTTGTTGTTGTTGCGGTTGTTGTTGTTGTGGTTGTTGTTGTTGGTTGTTGTTGATGCTGTTGTTCGTTGTTGTTGGTGTTGTCGTTGTCGTTGTCCCTGTCATTGTCGTCGTTGTCGTCGGTGTCGTTGTCGTCGTTGTTGCTGTTGCTGTTGCTGTTGCTGGTGCTGATGCTGGTGCTGTTGCTGTTGCTGTTGCTCTCTGTTGTCGTTGTCGTTGTCGTTGTCGTTGTCGTTGTCGTTGTCGTTATCGGTGTCGGTGTCGGTGTCGTTGTCGCCGTTGTCGTCGTTGTCTTCGTTGTCGTC
>CAUJNA010000352.1:70815-256374 GCA_963377175.1 Effrenium voratum | reverse complement strand
TAACTCCCGCCACGCCAGCCAACGTTCCAGCAACCTCGCCCGCGGTGGGCGCCAGTGCTGCTGCTCCTTCCGCCAGGCCCCCCAGGTACCCAAAGGCTCCGCCCACGCCCTCGGCAGCAACGGCAACCTCGCCCTCCTCCGCAGCCACGGCCGCCGTCTCCTCAACGGCCTGCGCCGCGCCGCGCTCCACCTCCTGCGCGCGCTGCCCCGCCTCGTCCAGGAGGCGCTCCACGTCACTGGGCCGGCCGATGATCTGCGGTGGCGGCTGCGGCTGCGGCCCTGGGCGGGGCAACACGTTTAGGCGGACGTACTCAGCAGCATCCTGGGGGAGCTGGGAGCGGAAGGCCTGCACCGCCGCGAGCCCTGCTGCTCCTGCGCCCACGAGGTCCGCTGCCGCCTGAGCGCCGTCGGCCGCGCTGCGCAGACGGCCCGTGATGGAGGGCGGGCCCTGACCGTTGTTCGTCAGCGCGTCGGCCTCCGGGTCTCCTGCAAGGTCGTCCTCGCCGAAGCGGTTTCCTCCTTGGTACCTCCGCGCAAGGCGCACGTCCTCGTCCGTGGCCTCTGCGGGAGTGCGGAAGCCTTCCTCGGGAATTGCCTGCAGGGGCGTGTGCTGCAGAGGCTGCGGGTTTGGGTCCTCGCTGGACTGCACAAAATCGTCCAGGTAGAAGTGGCTTGTGATGAACGAGGTGGCCTTGCGGTCCGGCTGGTCCAGCAGCGGCTCGTTCCGCTCCAGGTAGACCACCACCTGCTCAAAGCGCGGGCGCTGGTTGAAGCCGTGCGCCAGAGTGCCTTTCATTTGCGGTACTGCTTCGTCCGCCGCCGTTCCCGCGCCCGGCGCTCGGCCGCGCGTAGGCGCAACATTGGTACCTGGCGGTCGGCCTCCGTCAACCAGCTCCGTATCCAGGTACCGCACCCATCGCCATACTCACCGCACGCTCGCTGTCGGTGACGAAAGGCCACGCGCCTCCTCCAGTTCTATGATGGCGGCACCAGCAGCAGCGGCACGGGTTGTGGCTGGGGTGTTTTGCAGGCTCTGGAGCATCCATGGCTCGTTGCAGATTTCAATCGACATCGTAAGCATCTGGTACGCTGCGCGCGTCAGCCGGTCATAAGCGGACTGCCTCTCCAGCATGCGCAGAGCGCGCTGCTGCTCTCTTGTGAGCTGAGGCGGCTCCGGTGCAGCCGGTGCCTCAGCCGGTGCCTCAGCCGGCGTCTCAACCGGAGCCTCCGCCGGCGTCTCAACCGGCTTTGGCTTGCGCTTTGGGGCAGCCGGCTCAGTAGGCACGTCCTGCTTAGGTTTGTTCTTGCTCCCAGGGGGCCTGCCCCGCCGTTTCGGTTCCGGCGCAGCGTCCGGCGCAGCCTGCGGCGCAGCGTGCGGCGCAGCGTCCTGCACCTCTTGCGCCTCTTGCGCCTCTTGCGCCGCCTCGTGTTCGGTTGGCTCCATTTATTATACGTGGTCAAGATACAACACGAAGGACAAAGACGACCCGCGAAGCCGGACGACGTTGCCGTCCAGGTCGGTTAGGCGGAAGCGCATGTGCCTCAGGGTAACCGGGCCCCTGAGTGCCATGAAGTGCCCGTCGTCTGAGCCCGTCTCCACAATGGTGCCCACTCCGCTCTTCAGCGTGATCTTGGAGAGGATGTCGTCGCCCAGGTTGCCCAGCACTCTGCTGGCGTTGGCCAGCTGTGCGCAGCGCAGGTAGACCTCGTTGTGCGCCATCATTTTGAGAAATTCGAAGACCTGCTGCCCGCCTGAGACGAAGCTCGGGCCGAGCATGTGGTCGATGCTGAAGGGCTTGGTCGGAGAGGCGGCCGGCGCGGAGGGATAGTCCGCGGCATCTGGGAATTGCTGGCGCAGCTCCAGGTCGTTCAGGATCAGCCGGTTGCCGTCGTAGGCAACGCTCAGGCTGTTTGTGGTCTCGCCGTAGGTGGCGGTGGCAAAGTTGGAGCTGATCCAGGCGGCCAGCCGTGCGCCAGTGTACGCGCCCTCGGGCAACAACGCCCAGTCCAGCGTGCCCAGCGCGGCGTCAACCCAGTAGAGGTAGCGGCCCCGGTCCGTCGAGAGGAAACTGTCGGCCAGGCGGATCTTGTAGACGGCGAGCCGGGCGTCGCTCTGCAGGTGCAGGGACTCCCCCAGGTCCACCTCGAAGTCGCTGTCCGAGCCGGCCACCCTCTTGCGGCTGTCCACGTAGATCGTCGTCATCCTTTTCTTTAGGAACCCGCCCGTCCGACGGATGATGGGCGGGTGGACGGCTGCGACGGAGGTGCAGCAGGAGATATTCTCGCACCGTGCGCTGATCAGTGTGGAGCTAGCGAACAGCTTCTGGCCCAGGAAGCTGAGCGCCGCTCCCATCGGCTTCTCTTTCCAATGCGAAACGCTCTTCAAAGCGCTTGAAGAACATTTCATTCCTCGGCTTCAGGTAGTAGACGAAAAGGAAGCTGTAAGGTTCCCGCGTCGCCTGCTCGTACAACTGTTAGAGCTGCTCCTTCGGCAGCAGGGCGCTGAGCTCCTCCACCACGGCGTCCAGCTCGTGCTGGTTGCGCAGCCTCCAGCAGCAGAGGAATTGCTGGTTGACCCGCACGGCTGCGCTGATTAGTCTTAGCTTCTGCGAGCTCACCCAGGTACTGATCTGCATGTGCCGGCCCCTGATGAAGAGAGTGTCCAGGGCGCCGTTTGGTTTATGCAATTGCGGCATGTCCGCAAGGTCGTCCAGGATGATCAGCACCTGGTACAGTTTCTTCATCTCCAACTTCTTGGACGTCTCCGTGATCTTGCGCTGCTGCTGGATGATGCGCCGCAGCGCCGCCTCGTCCCAATCCTCCCAGTACGCTTGCTCCCGTTCGGTATTCACCCCCAAGTCCTCCTCGATATACTTCTTGACGGGGATCCAGCCATCGTCGATCCCAATCGAAGGACTGAAGATGTAGATTCTCTCTTCCACGCCCCTGTACTGCTCCAGAATCAGGCTGATCAGAGCCACGGTTTTGCCGGACTTGCTGGGGCCGAGGAAGATGCCCGTACACGGGACCAGGGGCACCACGGGGTCCGAGGATTGTTTGCTGCTGTATTCTGGTGTGGGGAATACCTTGATCTTCCCCATGACGTTCCTTTGCGTTACTTGTCAAATTCGTTGCCAGCGCTGGACTGGCTGCGCGTTCATCCCGCTAGCCTCCGGTGGTCTCTGCCGCGGCGGGCGGGCTGGCGCCTGTGGGGGTTAAACAACACGGCACAGCTATTCTCATCTCCCGTCGGCGCGCTCATTCGAGTCGCCGCTTGCCGGGGCGTGTGAGAAAACACCAAGAGTGTTCTGCGATGGCACGCGTGCGCCGGCCTGCGAAGAAGGGCCCGCATGGCGTTACTCCTACAAACTGCAGGCAGGGCTGCGGTGGAGGAGCGTGGTGCGAGCATGACACCCGTCGCGCGGAATGTCGTGTGTGCAAGCCCCAAATATACTGCCGTCATGACAGGCGAGTCAGAGCCTGTAAGGAGTGCTCAGGCTGTCCGCACGGCTTCCTGCCGTATTTCTGCCGTCAGTGCGGAGGCGGCGCTTTCTGCCAGCACGATAAGTACAAGAGCCAATGTCGAGAGTGCAATGGCAGCTCGTTCTGCGTGCACAACGTCAGGAGGTCATTATGCAAAACATGCCGTGGCGCAGGAATCTGCAAGCATAACCGACAAAAAAGTCAGTGCTCGCTTTGCCATAACTTCGTATGTGAAATCGAGGGGTGTCCAAAGCAAGGGCAGCGATTTGGGGCAGCCTACCGTTTGAGACAACACATGCAGAAGCGGCACGGCGACAACCCGCGCGCAGTGACCAAGAGTAAGGAGCTTGAGGTGCACCAAGCACTCCGCGACGCGCAGATCGCCTTTGAGTACCAGCACTACCTGCCCTTCCGCGGCTGCGGGTTGGGGTCGGAGACGGCCCACGCCTTCGCGGACTTTGCTCTGCCAATGCCGTGGGGCTACGTCCTGCTGGAGGTTGACGAGGAGCAGCACAAGGCTTACGACCCCAGCTGCGACGTGCGCAGGGACTTCGACATGGCCGCCAGCGTGGCGCTTGGCAGCGGGCACAAGCTGCTGGTGCTGCGCTACAACCCGGACGCCTTCAAGATCGCCGGCATGACGCGGCGGACCACCAAGAAGGAGCGCCACGCTCAGCTGATCCGCCTGCTAGGCGAGCTGCTGGCGCGCGAGCCGGAGGCGCCTTTCACCCGCCTCTTTCTCTTCTACGACCGGACCGCGGAGAACAACGCGCTGCCCTGCGTGGCAGAGCACTGGTCCGAGCCCGTGCGCGCCGTGTCACGCTGCGCCTAGAGTCCCAAAATTCGAAGCCGGGAAGCCGGGCGGCGAGTCTGTCAGTGCATCGGTGTGTACCGACGCACTGCCGGTGTTTTCCGCGCAATCCGGGCGGCGAGTCTGGGGGCGTAGTGCTGTACAGCACTGCGCTTCCAGCGTTTTCTGGGAAACACCGGGGCAATCCTGTTGCCACAGCAGGATTGGGTGGAGCAATCCTGTTGCCACAGCAGGATTGGGTGGAGCAATCCTGTTGCCACAGCAGGATTGGGTGGAGCAATCCTGTTGCCACAGCAGGATTGGGTGGAGCAATCCTGTGTTGTCCAACAGCATGGGAATTGTACGGCAAGGGCGTGGTGAGTGGAGAAAAAAACACTCTGTCAGCGAAACTGCGAGGACAGCATCGGCTTTGACGGACCTTCGGTGCTGGCCCGGGATGGGATTTTTTTTTCGGGATGAAAACCCAACTCCCGAAGCGATGCGCCTATGCCAAGACGCCATCGCTTCCGGAGGATTATTCGGGCAAAATCGGGGAAGCTAAAGCGAAGTCGGAAAACCGACCCGGTGTAGGAGCGAGTCGGAATCCCCCGACCACGGTAAGAAGAATCCCGACTTGGCGCGGGCTTATCTTTTATAAATGCCGGGCAAGGCCGCGGCCGGCGCGCTAGGTGTTACTAAGAGGCCGTTGGGAGGCCGTTGGGCGAGCCAGTACTAAGAGGTTGGGCGAGCCAGTACTAAGTTGGGCGAGCCAGTACTTGGGCGAGCCGGTTGGGCGAGCCAGTGCTCAGTTGGGCAAGCCAGTACTAAGGACCCGTAGTAGAGGTCTTGGTGAACTTTGCTGAAGGAGCTCAAACGGTGAGCTCCTTCACGTCCTGCGCCTCCACAGTGGACGCCTTGGCGCTCCTACGGTGCCAGCTCGGCACGTGCCCGCTCGGCACATCTAGTGCCTGCTCGGCACGTGCCCGCTCGGCACATCTAGTTACTAGTGCCCGCTCGGCACCGCACCCCCTCCACGGTGCCAGCTCGGCACCGGGGTGCCATTCCTACTAGTGCCAGCTCGGCACTGTGCCAGCTCGGCACATCTAGTGCCTGCTCGGCACGTGCCCGCTCGGCACTGCCTGTGCCTGCTCGGCACGTGCCCGCTCGGCACATCTAGTTAAGTGCCCGCTCGGCACTGCTACTTACTGGTGCCCGCTCGGCACCGCCCTGCCTCGGAGTTCTCCAGCTCCAGGATGAACCTACGTACGGCCTGACAGGAAAAAAAAACAGGGGGAGGGGCACGGGGTTGAGCCACATGCACATGTCATGCGAAAAGACGTGCAACATGCAACACCGTGCGAAAAAACGTGCAAAAACCATGCAAAATCATGCCATGCAAAATCATGTCATGCAAAATCATGTCATGCAAAATCATGTCATGCAAAATCATGCCATGCCAAAACCATGCAAAAAACAAGCTGTTCCACATGCAAAAACCATGCAAACATGCGGCGCGTACGCTGGCGTCTACGCAGGGCGCGGCAGGGAGGCTACGCAGGGCGGCAACCCGCTGAACCCACACGGCCCCCCGCGTCCTTGCTATATGTGCTATATGTGCTATATCTCACAAGGCAAGCCACTGAACATCCACTCCCCCCCGGGTCCATGCTATATGTGCTATATGTGCTATATCTCACAAGGCAAGCCACTGAACATCCACTCTCCCCGGGTTCCATGCTATATGTGCTATATGTGCTATATGGCCCTATATAGCACATATAGTACAGATTTCGCGCGTACAGAGTATATAGCACATATAGTACATATAGCAAGGAGCTGGGGGAGAGTGGGGGTTCAGCGGCTTGGCGTGTAAGACCCATATAGCACATATAGCACATATAGCATGACGCGGGGGAGAGTGGGGTTCAGCGGCTTGGCGTGTAAGATATAGCACATATAGCACATATAGCAACGAGCCGGGGGAGAGTGGGGGTTCAGCGGCTTGGCGCGGCTTCAATGCCGGGCAGGCGCGGCCTTGCAGCCATTGGCAAAAAAAAGCGTGCTACAGTCCTCCCCCCACGGGAGGACTGGAAATTTTTTTTCCTGGGAAGAATCCGGCGCGGGCTCGGCAGGGTGGCGCACCCGGAGTGCCAAGAACATGTTCATCCGACATGTACTCCGACATGTTGAAATTAAGCGCGTATAGCGGCTTGGCGCGGCAGAAATGTGAACACGAGTGGCAATTGTGTTGGCACTTGTGTTGAAGAAATTAAGCGTATAGCAAGAAATCCTGGGGGAATTTCAATGCAGGGTTTCTGCAGGGAATCCCTGCATTCCCTGTATCCCTCTCTTTAGAAGACTTTTCAGCAGTTCTCAGGCGAACCTCTCTCTGTAGAGGGGGTTTTCCAAATGGCTTATATTCTACCTGAGAGGCTTCTGACACTCGTCCGTCCAGCATTTGACCTCGTCCTGCGAAGGATTCGAAGTCTAAAACGCTGCGTGCAGGCGTGTGGCTGCAAAATATGACCCCTAGATATGCGCCGCAATTTGGCTCCAGGTTGCATTTCAAGCGATGTCAAGCTTTGCCAAAGGAAACCCCTTTTCCCTTTTTTTCGGGGACCCCTTTTTTTTGGACCCCTTGTTTTCTTTTTTTTTTGTTTTTCTTAGCCCTGCAAAGGTTGGCTCGCTTGAAATGCAACCTGGAGCCAAATTGCAAGCATATCTAGGGGTCTCTATTTTGCAGCCACACGCCTGCACGCAGCGTTTTAGACTTCGAATCCTTCGCAGGACGAGGTCAAATGCTGGACGGACGAGTGCTAGAAGCCTCTCAGGTACAATATAAGCCATTTGGAAAACGCCCTCTACAGAGAGAGTGTGGGTTGCATTTCAAGCAATGTCAAGCTTTGCCAAAGGAAACCCCTTTCCTTTTTTTTTGGGGACCCCTTTTTTTGGGACCTTTTTTTTTGTTTTTGTTTTTCTTAGCCCTGCAAAGGTTGGCTCGCTTAATGCAACCTGGAGCTAAATTGCAAGCATATCTAGGGGTCATTATTTTGCAGCCACACGCCTGCACGCAGCGTTTTTCGAATCCTTCGCAGGACATTTGACGACCGATGGCAATTGCCTCAAGGCGTGCGGGTGACAAAAAAATCGAATCCTTCGCCTGGGAGCCTCTCAGGTAGAATAGAATCCATTTGGGACGCCCTCTAAAGAGAGAGGCTCCGTTTTTTTGGAGCAGCGCGCAAAGGCTTCAAGTCTTTCTTTTTGGTGTTTTTGTTGTGCCTTTGAACCTCTAAATTGATTTTGGGCTATAGTGAAGATTCAACTGGGCAGGACGGCTCCGTTTTTGGAGTGTCACTTTTTAGCCCAAAACTCGTGGAGATGGTTGACCCACAAACTGGGCACCAGGCAACCAGGCAGCCTTTGCTTTTGATTAACGACGAGCGCCCATTCCGTATCACAAAGGATTTGGCGGTCAAATTGCAGTTTCAACAAACGAGAAGCGAGGAACGGCTTTGCTTTTGGCAACTGTCTGACCGTCTCTACAGCATTCATGCCTTGCTTTTTGCTCTGCAACACTCATCGTTCAGCGGTGCGAGTTCGGAATCGCCTGGTGTTGCCGGACAACTTTGTGGTGTGGCGATGCAAGTCGTCGTGGAGTAATGGCGCTCCATGATGCGCGTGGTGAGCCGCATCATCGAGTGTGCAAGCCGTACAAAGAATTCTGCCAGCCAGTGCTGCTTCTGGACGCAGCGAGTGCTCGCATTGCGCCGGAGACTTTGCGCTTTGCGAGGGCATGTTGTTTGGAAGTCGTCATCATTCCAGCTGGCATGACGCCGCTGCTGCAGGTGGCAGACGTGTTGTCTTTGCCTGTCAAGCAGCGTTTAAGTCAGGAGTTTCAGCGCATGAGAGTGACGCAGCAGCAAGCGGCTGGGGCTCAGCAGGTGTTTGCGTAAAAAAAAACAAAGTTGGATGCTGCTAAGCGGGCGCAGCCGGCGCACAAGGAGAGGCCGCGGGAGTTGGGAAGCTTGGCGGAGGCGAAGGAAACGCCAGAGGCGAAGAAAACAGATCAGGTGGCGACGGCGGGCGAGCCTGCCGCGGCCTGACCCAGCACGCACATGGATTTGCGTGGCACACATCGCGCACGCACGCTCCCGACTCTGGCACATGCCAAGGATCATAAGCATAGCCATACCCATTTGTCGGCTGCCAGGCAGGCTGGTGCTGTCGTAGATGCTCAGCCAGGTATGTGTAATCACAGTTCGCACCACCTGCCTGACCTTCAGTCTGCTCTCCCCGTCCTCCCGCAAGTTTGCTGAGCCACACCTTCGGTCTGGCCTACGCTGGCTTGTGAATACTCAGCAGGCGGCCGACGAAAGTTACTCGGCGCCTGGCTCGAGGCTGCCGCTTGGCGCAGCTGCGGCGGCCGATCTTCGCGAACTCTCTGCCGTTGGGCGCTCGCGGCAGCAGCCGCCGCCGGGCATGGCGCAGCTGCCAGCCCGTTGTCAATGGCCCAGCAGCGCAGCCAGTTGCATTGCGTTTGCGCTTGCTGCCAGCTCCACAAACTTCGGCTGGGTTGAGTTGAGCAGTGGACCGCACGGTGGCCACAGCCTGCCTGCCTGGTCCGGGTGCACCATCTTGAAGGCTCTTTTTCACACCCGCTGCAATCCCAGCTTCACTGGCATCGTGCGGTATGTTCATGCTGCAAAATGGGCATGCCATTGCTTGGAGCTTCTAGCCAGGGTCCCTGGCTGGCTTCAAGAAAAGTCCTGGACGGAGGCATTTGCAGCAACCGCTGGCCTCGAAGGCGGGTGCTTGACCAATCACCTAGAAGCTCTGCAGATTTTTCACATTACCAACAGAGCGCGGCCTACGTTCCAGCAGCTGTGTTTGGTTTGGCCACGGACGCGCTTTGGCGTGCAACATTATCAAGCACTGTTTGGAGGTCGGTATGTTGAGCACGAGTTGAGTAGCCAGCAAACGCCGACAGGACGAAGTCCGGTCATTTCTTTTTTGCGCTGCCAACAGGCCGAGGTTTGCTCGTTTGTTTCGCTACTGCAACGTACTGTGTTCTGCGTCCCATGTGCAGCAGACCGGCGCATCGAGCTCAGCAGCTCCGGAAGTGTGCTCAAATTTGAAAAGGCAGCTGAGGGAAACCAGCAGCTCGCAGATGCGAGCCCCAGGAGCGACGCGGCGCGTCGCCGGATCACTCCGCATCTTCGAAGGTGCATTCTGGCTTCGTTTGCCATGGGAGGTGTGGCGGCCGCAGAAGAGTTTGCTGGCGCCAAGTTGGGCGACGCTGAGCTAGACAGTGCGTCGCGGCGGCAAGTCTGGCTGACATTGGACGGGCTGGAAGCTCTGATGCACGACTGGAGGCTGGCCCGGAAGCAGGGCGCCAAAGCGGCGGTGGCGAAAGCCGTAGCCGCGCGCAACGCTGCTGGCTACGCTCCGGCTTCGCTAGAGGTGTTTGAGATGTATCAGCGAATGCTTCCAGAAGACGAGCGGTTGCGAGGCAGAACCACTCGCGGCAGAAGACTCTGGACGCAGCGGTTTTGCAAGCAGTGGAAGTTCGTGCGTCGCAGAATCGGTCTGCGTCAGGTGGAGCTGACTTTGGCGCAAAAGCGCGCAAAGTCTTTCTTTTTGGTGTTTTTGTTATGCCTTTGAACATGTATTTCGTGACCTCTAAATTGATTTTGGGCTATAGTGAAGATTCAACTAGGCAGGATGGCTCCGTTTTTTTGCAGTGTCTGCAGCAGCAGTTGGGTCTGTCGGGAAGCTAGACTGCGCCAGCTTTTTGAGCTTTTTAGTAACGCCAAAAATGGGTACACTTTGTAGCCCCAAAAAGAGGGTCGTAATGAACTACCGCTAGCTCGTGGAGATGGTTGACCCACAAACTGGGTTCATTACTTGTGCTCAAAAATGGGTATGCAGGCACAAGTGTATTGGCAATGGCTCCGACACACTCAGCTGAAAGCTCAGCCTTTGCTTTTGATTAACATCGACGAGACGCCCATTCCGTATCACATCAAGCCAGCCACAGGAGTCGTGAAGAAAGGATTTGGCGGTCAAATTGCAGTTTCAACAAACGAGAAGCGAGGAACGGCTTCGCTTTTGGCAACTGTCTGCAACCGGCCGTCTTGCAGCATCTCATGCCTTGCTTTTTGCTCTGCAACACTCATCGTTTAGCGGTGCGAGTTCGCAATCGCCTGGTGTTGCCGGACAACTTTGTGGTGTGGCGATGCAAGTCGTCGTGGAGTAATGGCGCCTCCATGATGCGCGTGGTGAGCCGCATCAATCGAGTGTGCGAGCCGTACAAAGAATTCTGCCAGCCAGTGCTGCTTCTGGACACAGCGAGTGCTCACATTGCGCCGGAGACTTTGCGCTTTGCGAGGGCATGTTGTTTGGAAGTCGTCATCATTCCAGCTGGCATGACGCCGCTGCTGCAGGTGGCAGACGTGTTTGTCTTTGCCTCTGTCAAGCAGCGTTTAAGTCAGGAGTTTCAGCGCATGAGAGTGACGCAGCAGCAAGTGACAGTGCGCGACTGGATCCAGCTTCTAGCCAGGGTCCCTGGCTGGCTTCAAGAAAAGTCCTGGACGGAGGCATTTAACCGCTGGCCTCGAAGGCGGGTGCTTGACCAATCACCTAGAAGCTCTGCAGATTTCTCACATTACCAACAGAGCGCGGCCTACGTTCCAGCAGCTGTGTTTGGTTTGGCCACGGACGCGCTTTGGCGTGCAACATTATCAAGCACTGTTTGGAGGTCGGTATGTTGAGCACGCAGTCCGAGTTGAGTAGCCAGCAAATGCCGACAGGACGAAGTCCGGTCATTTCTTTTTTGCGCTGCCAACAGGCCGAGGTTTGCTCGTTTGTTTCGCTACTGCAACGCTACAGTATTCTGCGGTTCGCAGCGGCAAAGAAGCTTGGCACAGGTTTTTTGCGCGCACTTCACAGCAGCCTTTCCGCAGCCAGGCGTTGCGCGCAAGACATTTGTTGCGTGGCAGCAGTGTTTGTGCAAGTTTGGGGTCAAGAAGTTTCGGACGGATTTCGGCGGGAGAGCAGTCTCTGCATGCTAGCTCTGTAGCCTGTAGCCCCATGTGCAGCAGACCGGCGCATCGAGCTCAGCAGCTCCGGGAAGTGTGCTCAAATTTGAAAAGGCAGCTGAGGGAAACCAGCAGCTCGACAGATGCGAGCCCCAGGAGCGACGCGGCGCGTCGCCGGATCACTCCGCATCTTCGAAGGTGCATTCTGGCTTCGTTTGCCATGGGAGGTGTGGCGGCCGCGGAGGGCGACGCTGAGCTAGCTGGACAGTGCGTCGCCAGTCTGGCTGACATTGGACGGGCTGGAAGCTCTGATGCACGAGACTGGAGGCTGGCCCGGAAGCAGGGCGCCAAAGCGGCGGTGGCGAAAGCCGTACCCGCGCGCAACGCTGCTGGCTACGCTCCGGCTTCGCTAGAGGTGTTTGAGATGTATCAGCGAATGCTTCCAGAAGACGAGCGGTTGCGAGGCAGAACCACTCGCGGCAGAAGACTCTGGACGCAGCGGTTTTGCAAGCAGTGGAAGTTCGTGCGTCGCAGAATCGGTCTGCATCAGGTGGAGCTGACTTTGGCGCAAAAGCGCGCAAAGGCACCTTGTCTTCAAGTCTTTCTTTTTGGTGTTTTTGTTATGCCTTTGAACATGTATTTCGTGACCTCTAAATTGATTTTGGGCTATAGTGAAGATTCAACTAGGCAGGATGGCTCCTTTTTTTTGCAGTGTCTGCAGCAGCAGTTGGGTCTGTCGGGAAGCTAGACTGGCTTTTTAGTGACGCCAAAAATGGGTACACTTTTTAGCCCCAGAAAGAGGGTCGTAATGAACTACCGCTAGCTCGTGGAGATGGTTGACCCACAAACTGGGTTCATTACTTGTGCTCAAAAATGGGTATGCAGGCACAAGTGTGTTGGCAATGGCTCCGACACACTCAGCTGAAAGCTCAGCACCAGGGCAAGCCTTTGCTTTTGATTAACATCGACGAGACGCCCATTCCGTATCACATCAAGCCAGTCACAGGAGTCGTGAAGAAAGGATTTGGCGGTCAAATTGCAGTTTCAACAAACGAGAAGCGAGGAACGGCTTCGCTTTTGGCAACTGTCTGCAACCGGCCGTCTCTGCAGCGTCTCATGCCTTGCTTTTTGCTCTGCAACACTCATCGTTTAGCGGTGCGAGTTCGCAATCGCCTGGTGTTGCCGGACAACTTTGTGGTGTGGCGATGCAAGTCGTCGTGGAGTACTGGCGCCTCCATGATGCGCGTGGTGAGCCGCATCAATCGAGTGTGCGAGCCGTACAAAGAATTCTGCCAGCCAGTGCTGCTTCTGGACACAGCGAGTGCTCACATTGCGCCGGCTTTGCGCTTTGCGAGGGCATGTTGTTTGGAAGTCGTCATCATTCCAGCTGGCATGACGCCGCTGCTGCAGGTGGCAGACGTGTTTGTCTTTGCCTCTGTCAAGCAGCGTTTAAGTCAGGAGTTTCAGCGCATGAGAGTGACGCAGCAGCAAGTGACAGTGCGCGACTGGACCCAGCTTCTAGCCAGGGTCCCTGGCTGGCTTCAAGAAAAGTCCTGGACGGAGGCATTTGCAGCAACCACTGGCCTCGAAGGCGGGTGCTTGACTAATGACCTAGAAGCTCTGCAGATTTCTCACATTACCAACAGAGCGCGGCCTACGTTCCAGCAGCTGTGTTTGGTTTGGCCACGGACGCGCTTTGGCATGCAACATTGTCAAGCACTGTTTGGAGGTCGGTATGTTGAGCACGCAGTCCGAGTTGAGTAGCCAGCAAATGCCGACAGGACGAAGTCCGGTCATTTCTTTTTTGCGCTGCCAACAGGCCGAGGTTTGCTCGTTTGTTTCGCTACTGCAACGCTACAGTAGGCACGTTCTGCTTCGGTTTGTTCCGGTGCCTCCGGTGCAGCGTCCTGCGCAGCGCGCTGTGCCTGCTGCGCAGCGTGTGTGCCTTCTGTGCAGCGTGTGGTGCCTCCGGCGCCTCTAACGCCTCTTATTCGGCTCCATCTTTTTAAATTATACGTGGTCAAGATTTTACACGAACGACAAAGACAATCGCAAAGCTGAATAACGTTGCCGTCCAGGTCGGTCAGCCGAAAGCGCATGTGCCTTAAGGTGACAGGGTCCCAAAGGGCCATGAAGTGCCCGTCGTCTAAGCTCCACAATGGTGCCCACGCCATTCTTCAGCAGCGCAGGTAGACCTTGTTGTGCGCCATTATCCGGACGAACTCAAAGACCTGCTGTCCGCCAAGACGAAGCTTGGGCCCAGCCATGTGGTCCACTGAAGGGCTTTGTCGGAGAGGCGGGCGGCGCGGCGGGGTAGTCCGCTGCATCTGGGAAATTGCTGCTCCAGGTCGTTCAGAATCAGCCGGTTACCGTTGTAGGCAGCGCTCAGGCTGTTTGTAGTCTTGCTATGGGTGGCAGTGGCAAAGTTGGAGCTGACCCAGGTGCCAGCCGGGCGCCCGTGTACGACCTCAAAGTCACTGTCCGAGCCGGCTGCCCACGTGGATCGTTGTCATCCTTTTCTTTAGAAAACCACCCGTCCGGCGGACGAGCGGCTGGACGGCTGCAATGGAAGTGTAGCAGAAGATGTTCTCACGCTCTTCGAAGCGCTTGTAGAACATTTTGTTCTTCGGCTTCAGGTAGTACACGAAGAGGAAGCTGCAAGGTTCTCGGGTCGCCTGCTCATACAGCCGGTACAGCTGCTCCTTCGGCAGCAGAGCGCTCAGCTCCTGGATGACGGCGTCCAGCTCGTGCTGGTTGCGCAGCCTGAGGAATTGCATGTACCCGCACGGCCGCCGTGCGGCTTGTGGAGTTGCGGCGTGTCAGCAAAGTCGTCGATGACTACAAGCACCTGGTACAGTTTCTTCATTTCCAACTTCTTGGACGCTTCCGTGATCTTGCGCTGCTGCTGGATGATGCGCCGCAAGGCGGACTCATCCCACTCGTCGAACCAGCCTTTCAGGTCCCACAGGGCAGCCCTCCAAGCCATCTGCAGCTTCAGAGCCTCCCTCCCAGCCTGACAAGATTCCTGTATCACAGGGAGGTGGACAATTTGCTGTCCACAGCCCTGGATGCAGATGAAGAAGCACTTGCCGTGGCAAGAGCCGCCTTGGAATCTTCGGAGGCCGAATCCGAAGAAGAGCCACCAGAGGAGCAGGCATGCTCACCAGATCTCTCGCCTTGCACACAGGAGCCAGCCCTTGCAGTCGACTCAATTGGCATCCGCCTTGTGCCCTGGGGATCCGTGCATGCCGTGCAGTGCACTCACGGCAACTCAGTACAGACAGCTTGTGGCTTGCACCTGAAGCATTGCTCGTACCCCGTGCATCAGATTCATCCAGACATGCAGCTCTGCAAACGCAAGGCGTGCGTGGCCGTGCTGTGCTAAAATCAACGTTCATGCCCTGCAGCACCGCCGAAATTTGACACGATTCGATACTTAGGTACGCCTTCTGAGAGGTCGGCCAGAGGTTTCGACTGCCCTTCTGACTTCGCCTTCGCCTTCCCCAACATTGCAGACTTGCAGCCTTTCATAGTTTCTGCCAGGGACTTCTGGACAGCCAACAACATAGAGGATCCAGAATCTAGTGTGGCAGCAGCGCGCCTTAGGAAAGCCCTAGCCGAGTGCCATCGGCTGAGCCTGCGCTCAGAGCCTCCCGAACCGGCCGCCAGCTCTGGATCGCCATGCACACAGCCCAATCAAATCGCATCTTGGGCAGACACTTGCCACCCAAGCTCACATCCGAACGCGTGTCCAGCCTGATAGAAGCCTTCAAATCCAACTACCCAGGTGAGCGACGTGGACACCACGCCGTCCATCCGCCTTCTGAGCCTAGTGCACGAGGGCCTGAAGCCGGGCAGTCCCTGAAGTGGGTGGTCTGGCAGTATCGCCTTCATCACGGCAATACCAGGAACGCGCAAAGTCGGCCCGAGCAGTTCGCTCGGAATTACAGCTCCTGAGTCAGGCCTTCTTTGACGACACACCAGAAGTGTCTGTGGAGCACCACTCGCTGGCAGCGGGGTGGCGCCTTCGACAAGAAGATAGCCGACCTGTGTCTCACACAGCCAGATCCCAGCCTGGGCCTTCGCACGGTGAATACCCAAAAGGCTTCTGTCAGCCGATCGCAAGCTCTGGGCAGCCATATCCGACCTTCTAGGGCAGCAATGGTCCCTAGATGATGCCTTGTACGAACTGACGCACATGAGGAACGATGTGCACAGCCTTCTACAATTGCGCCAAAAAATGTCCAAACCATCCGTGCCAGCACCACCACGCCCCACAACACCAAGGGGGACCCAAGAGCCAGCCCGCTTGCCTTCACGCCCACCAAGAAAGGCAAGATGAAATCCAAAGGAGTCTCGCCTTCGCCAAAGCCCAAGGCAGAGTGGTGCACTACAAAAAAGGTAGAGAGGTTTGCCGGCGCAACCACGGGCAGTTGCACTAATGACCAGTGCCCTTTCGCCCACGTGTGTGCCATAGTAGGCTGCCAGCAAAAGCATCCTGCCATGGATCAATAAACACACGTGAAACAGCCCGGATCTTGGACCGGCGCATGATCGGGCAGCCATGCCTCCGCCGGCCTTGCCCCACGACGGCCTCATGAACCGTGTTCACCATCGCAGGGGCCAGGGCAAACGGCCCTGACGCCAGCCTTGCCTTCCGTACGCGAACCCAGCGCTTGGCCAAAGCCACATACTCCAGACTCAAACTTCGCCCGGGCGGGGCGTAAAAAATTGCTGGATAGAAAAACCATCCACGACCGTGGTAGAGCCCTGTTCAGAGCAGTGGTCTCCAAAGGGCGTGGGCATTTGGGAGCAGCCACCATCAGCCATGTCCTGGTTGGAAGAGGCTAACTACAAAGCCTTCTCTAAGTCATGGGCTTTCGGCAGCAACAGTTCGAAAATACGGGCCCTGTAAGCACTCATACAAGCATCAAAGAAGCATTGCAGGCGTGAGTACGCTGACCGTAGAATACCCCCCTTCCCTAGCCCTGCAATTGGCCCAAATAGGCGTAGGAAGGGTGAAAACAGGCTCCTTCCGACAAGCACTGCCACTGCACTCCAACTCCGCTAGACCTGGCTGCACTGGATGCATGAGCGCAAACTGGTGCCACGTATCCTTGCACATCAAACGCCGTCCGAAAGCCTGGAAGTGGTAACTCCAGCATACACCGCTTTAGGCCTGCGGTTTCATTTCTTGAAACCCACGCACCCGCCCTGCACTGCCCTATGCCAGGCTTTGCAAGACAGGTAGCAGTTTCTCTGCACTTTCATGGGTGGCCTCCGGGTACTTTGGTCTCCGGACCAGATCTCTGGACCAATTTCGTCTCCGGACCTCAGTCTCCGGACTTTTGGTCTCCGGTCCTTGAGGCGTGGGTACGCATGCCGTGCCCAAGCACTGTATTTAGACGTAAGGACACGCATTGTCTTGCCTTTTTACATTTCGGGGGGTCAATGTGCCTCCTGCTCCACGCGCACTAGTGCCCTGGAAGTAGTGTAACTTTCAGCAATCCCGGTAAAAAGAACTGCGGACGAGTTGTTTGGGCACGTGCGTGTGTAGATGGTTAGCGTCGATGTTTTTGTGAGCGGTTGTGTTTCGGTTTGGGTTGGTTGCGCGCAGGTGTGTTGTTTGCTGTTCAACGTCGGGCCGTCTGCGCTGTCCGGGTTTGATATAATAGTATATATGTTTCACCGGATGTCCCAAACACGACTCCGCCGGACTCCGCGACTCCGCGTGAGAATCCTGAGTTTGCGTTTCGTTGAGGTGATTTTTTTGTTTTCAAGTAGCGGAGTCGTGGCGGAGTCCGGCGGAGTCGTGGGCGTGTGATTCCTTGTTTGCTAAGGGGGAAAGCGCAAGTAGCTGCGGCGATTGTCTTGTTTTTCGTACAGACTCTTGAATTTCCGCAGAAAAACCACCTTGCCTGCTCACGTGGGGCAGTTGCGAGTCATGGGACGGGGCGTTCTTGCTCTGATGGAAGTTGTGCCAGCGTTCTTTTTGAGGGCTGAGTTGGAGGCCTCAAGACAAGGTCCCAAAATGTCAATCGTTTCTGGCTTCGCTTTCTGGGGCCTCCCCTGTAGCATCAGAACGCATTGGCATGTAATGTCAGGTGCCTTTCTGCCAGAAAACGCACATGGCATTTCGTTGGAGACAGCTTCAACTTTCAAGCAGCAAACAGATTCTGCATCCCGATGAGTCTGGCTGTAGCGGCGCATCGGTGACCAGCTTAAGCACAGAGCTGCCTGCTGACCTGCAGTCCTTAGTCAACGTACGACTGCGGCCGGCGTTTGTTTCTGCGCTCAGTTCCACAGCGCCACCTGAGTCTGCAGATTTCTCAGCAGTCAGCTTGGAGTGGCTGCAGTGCTTCAATTACCGCATGCCCACCATGAGGCAGACTCCAGCTAATCTGCAAACCTGCAGCAGATGTACGCACAGAAGGTGGTGCTGTGGGCATTGGAGGATGGATCTTCAGTTTGCGCAGCTGGCCCTCTTGCATTGCCTGGACAGCTGGCACGGAAACCACCACATACGTTTAATTTGTTTGTTTTTTGGATTGCGTGTTCTCCCTTGGCTTCAAGCAGTGAACAGATTTCACACCCTAGCGGGTGGGGAAAACATCTGCAGTGCGCTTGAACACATTGACCAGGGGGTATGATCACATGCTCCGCATGGGGTTGAGCAACACCAGTCAAAAAGACGCAGAGCAATACGTTTCAGTTCGTTGCATCTTTTTTGGGTTGCGTGTCCTCTCTTGGGTTTCGCAGTGAACAGGATTCTGACAGGTGGGGCGTACCTTTAGTGTCAAGGGTTTGGTTGCAAAGGTTGGTTGATATGCGCCTTAATAGTTGCGCAACTCAGAAGCAACGCTTAATTAGCAATGTCTTTTACAATGCTTAATTGCTTATTTTTTCTCGCAAACAATCCTGAAACTTTTGGAGGCTCTAGGAACCGAATTGTGTTGTGTGAAGGGTTTGCTCATGACCAGTTTGGTACATGCATGTCTTGCGCTCTGCGGTCATGGACTAAACAGTCGTCTTTTTGTTGGCTTATGGTAAGATTGTCTTGACACGTGTCAACGATTTTGTTTTCAACATGTCGAGTCGCAAATGCTGGTGTGCTTTCAGATTTCCGCAGGTTGGCGGTCCAATTGGTTTGGCGCTGTGATCTTGCGAGTGAAGGAGGTTGTCTCGGGCATTGATCAGGAAATTGGAACACAAAATCACCTGGCTGTGGCTCAAAAAGTGGACTCCAAGACAAAATCCTGCGTAACCCGAGCTCTTTCATTTTGATCCAAACACCTTTCAGAGCACCTGGATCTGTGCAGCCTTTTGGTTGCAGATTTCATTTGAACATGATGGATGCGCGCATGTGGTGCTTGCTGTTCTTGACACACCTTGCCTGCGGCAGCCCGGTGCAAGCAACTGGATGTGGTGATTTGGCGGCAAGGCAAAGACACAAACACACGCACACGCACGAAAGATTTGCTTTTGAAGTTTCGTTGCTTCTTTTGTAGCTGTGCCTATTTATACTCAGCGTTGTTGCACATCACGTATTTTCCTGCACTCGTTGTTTTGTTGGCACATGCAGCTGACGCAAGCCGCAAGGATGACTTCGAATGAATAACTCCCTGCTTAATATGAGGGTGTGCCTGGTTTAGGAGATTCATCACTTTTGGAGGGGTTCCCACCCCAGGGGTGTATTCATCCGGGGTCACCATTATTTCAGTGCATGTCAATCATGAAGCGCTTGAGGTGATGAGTGTGTGGAAGCCGACCATAACAACCTGCTGCAGGCGCATGTGCGTAAAACAGACACCCCATTCGTGGCGGGCTACTGCATGAACACGCTCTGCGGTGATTACCAGAATCATGGTCAATCCATGGTCCTTTTGACACTGGGCGGCATTGGTTTATATTTATGTTTATCCTTTGGCTTCCGCTTGATGAGCAGCCACGCTCCAAAGTAGATGCCAATCATGTTGACCAGTAGGTCAAAATTGAGCACAATGATTTCGCCACTGCCAGTGGGTTCAGTTTTTAAGTCTGCGCGGAAACTATCACTTGATTCCGATTTTGGTCGAAACAGCAAGATGAGAAAGCTAGGTGCTTGGCTTTGGGTTGGACAAAACCACTGCACACAGCAGTACTAGTGCAACCGGCCAGCAGTCCTGGACCAACTTCAGCCAGCTGGGACTGGTTTGGCTTGGTGCGTCCAAATAGCAACACCCAAGGAAGAAACAACGGTGTTTTGACCATATGAGGAACCAAAAGTAGTCAGAACCAACTAGCAAGCACATGAGAGCATGAGAGGAGCAGGTGTCAGGGTGGTAATTTTCTATTGCCATCTCCCGTTATTATTCTGCTTTGCTTAGAGCTTCCCCCCCAAATCCGCAATCGGTTGCCTTTGTGCGGCATGCTCTGCAAACCTGCAATGATGCTTTGCTTGGGGAATCAATAATTCTCAGTTGGATGAGCGCAATGCGAAGGTTGTCTGAATCTGGACATCGTGCTTTTTTGGCTGAACTCTTGTTTTTTGGGTTTACTTTAAGGGAAGGGAAAGAGGATACAACACATATTCCTGGGGGATGGGTCCGCCATTTTGTGACGAACCCACATGAGACACTGACATGGACTTGTATGGCGATGGCGTCGGACCTAAAGAAACTCCGGTGGGGTTGAGCTTTGGGCACAGAACGTCGCCATGACACAGACTTGGGTGTTTCTCAGGTACAGACAGTGGGCTTAGGAAAACGCAAGGCAGGCCACCCATAGAGGCTTCCCTATACCAACCCATTTTCGACCCCTCTGGTTTCACCTTCCTTCTCGGACCTTGGTCAAAACCTCAATCAGCGCCCAAGGATCGCAGGGCAGAAGGACAGCCTGGCAAACCCCATGGTCGCAGCTGTGCCTTCTTGGCTGTCGCAGGCGTGGCCAGTAGCATGTGAGCAACTTTGATTCCGTATTTGTGTGTCTTTCTTGAAAAAGATTTCGGGTGCAGCATGTAGAACAGTAGTTCCTTGGTTCAGTGAATCAAAACGTCACTTCGGAACCAAGAAAATCACCAGACTGTTTCAGTTCTGCTTGGTTTGGGTTGTGTCAGATTTGCAGACGAGCCGCTGAACCGCGGAACCGAGGTGCCGTACCGCTGCTTGAGCATCGGCGGTGCGGGGGTGGGGGGAACACTCCTGTCCTCGGAGGCGTCGGGTGGGGAGGGATGGGGGGCAGGGGCCGGCATGTGCCAAAAGGTGTCCGGCACCCTTCATATCCTGGTTTTGGCAGGGAGACTCAGCTGTGTGGGTCAAGAGGTCTCTTGCAGTTCCTGAACTTCAGCCTCACTTGCTGCAGACATGCTCCAGGCTGACCGTGTTGTTGTGTCAGGACTGGTTTTCGCTTTTGGATAGGAAGGCCCGCTTGGAAGTTGCTTTTGGCAAACAGCAAAACAAATGGAGGAAATCCAGCTATCTTGCCATTTATGGACATCGTCCTGTTTCTAGAGCATGCTGGTGGTGATCAAAGGTGAGATTATTGAGTTTTGATGCATCAAATGGTGTGGGCACACTAGATTCTAGATAGGAATTCTCTCCAAGAGCCTGGGAAGCTCTTGTCTGGCTGTTGCCCTGCATAAGAGGCTCCTGAAGCTGGTTTTCCCAGGCCGATTTGACAGTGCTTGCTTTGGACTAAGCCTGTGACTCTACTTGCCTCATCTCAGCTCTGTTTCGCCGAGTTTTTGCGCAACCTCGGGAGCAAGTCTGTAGGGAAAGCACGGAAGGATGCCTCTTCTGATTCCTTGGTTCATCAGGCGAACCGGGGCTTTGATTGCCATGGCCGGATCTCACTGTGAGGGCCGGCGTGATCTGACCTATTAGCTTCTGGAGTAAGGCCCTGGGCGGCATACTGAAGCAGCACAACCTCAACTGTGTGAACTTTGACTGGGAGGAGGGGGACCGGACCCGCCGCACGGAGAGTCGAGCTCTTTTGGCTCTTTGGTTTTGGTGCGTGCCTTGTCGGGCTCGGTGGTAGGCGGCCATGACGGCAACTCTGCTTTCAGGTTAAGCTTGTAACAGAGTTGGGTTGGGCCGGAAGATGGTTCTACCCGCAACGAAGTGACCATGATCAGTGTGCTGTGAGGAACTGGGTGGCATATTGCGGTAGAAGCGGCTCGCTTGACATCTATCAGCATTTGCCGTTGTTAAGATGTATGTCTTGTCCACTGTCTGGGCTTCCTCGCCATGCTCTGTTTTGCTGAAGCATGAGGTTTCCTCCCTCACTTGGACAGGGCGTGGATCCCTTGGTGCTTGCACTCTTGACAATTTTTGGTTTCTTCATTGATGTCCCCAGGTTGAAACCTTCGCTTCCCCGCATAACTGTCCAGAGTCATCGCCTTTAAGTATGGACCGAGAAGTCACCAGTGGCCTCCTTTGGTGGAACGACGCACAGTCCCGGCTCCGGCTTGTCCTTTTCACCTTGCCTGATGGACACATTGTGTTTCATTGAGACCCTTTTGAAGGTGGAGTGAAAAGAATTAAGAGGCAGCCCACCATGTTTTTCCTTTTCCCGTTTTTTTTCTTTCTCCCCTGCGTTTCACACGGACACCATGCCCTCTTCGGTGGGTTCCCCTGGGCGTCCCATAGCGACGTGTCACCAGGGGGAGGTGTCGGGGCCCCAGCTGGGCGCGGGCCTGGCGCTGGCGCAGGCTGTCAAGGGCCAGGCGCGGAGGTTTTTTCGGCGACCCGAATTGGGAGGTGTTGGTTTTTTGAGGGGACCCTCAGAAGTCAGGTGGCTGTGGTCGTCAAAACCGTTTTGGTATCGATCCCATTTTGGTTGGTAGGTGAATTCCCCACCCATTTTAGGATTTGACCCATGCCCAGGTCACTCTTGATTGGCGGCATGGGAACCACCTCCCCCAAATCACCAAAACCACCAAATCACTCCAATTGGGAAGCTGAGAAATGTAGGTGGTGGCTTGCCCATAATTAGATGTCTATGGTTCAGTGTCGCCAACGCCCCCAACTGGTCGCGGGTCAGACAACGGTTCGGGGTTTTGGTTGGGGGTTTGTTTGGGGTTGGTTCAAGGTTGGCTTAGGTTGGTTTCGGGTTGGAAACCTCTGATGACAAATGGTCATGGTCAGTGCCCACGGGTATGCTGCATTCATAGCTCTGCAGGAGAGCTCGTCAAACTGGCGCCATTTGCCGCTTCAACAACATGAGGGCAAGTCCTGTTGCAACCCTTGATGTTCCTCTCCGTAACGGCTGTTTCAGAGCGGCTTGCTCAAGTGTTGGACACATATAGCTTGACGATGCACCGGATATAATTTTGTGTGCCGATGGTTGGGGCTGGGTGTGGCAACACGGAACATGTACCATACATACATAAACACGTATGCAGACACACACACACACACACATGCATAAATACACAGAAAAGCACAGAGACACAGAGACACATAGAGACAGAGACACACATACACAATACACGCATGGACAAATATATACACACACACACATACGAATATGGACATACGGACAGACGGACAGACAGACAGACAGACAGACAGACAGACAGACAGACAGACAGACAGACAGACAGACAGACACAGACAGACAGACAGACAGACAGACAGACAGACAGACAGACAGACAGACAGACAGACAGACAGACAGACAGACAGACAGACAGACAGACAGACAGACAGACAGACAGACAGACAGACAGACAGACAGACAGACAGACAGACAGACAGACAGACAGACAGACAGACAGACAGACAGACAGACAGACAGACAGACAGACAGACAGACAGACAGACAGACAGACAGACAGACAGACAGACAGACAGACAGACAGACAGACAGACAGACAGACAGACAGACAGACAGACAGACAGACAGACAGACAGACAGACAGACAGACAGACAGACAGACAGACAGACAGACAGACAGACAGACAGACAGACAGACAGACAGACAGACAGACAGACAGACAGACAGACAGACAGACAGACAGACAGACAGACAGACAGACAGACAGACAGACAGACAGACAGACAGACAGACAGACAGACAGACAGACAGACAGACAGACAGACAGACAGACAGACAGACAGACAGACAGACAGACAGACAGACAGACAGACAGACAGACAGACAGACAGACAGACAGACAGACAGACAGACAGACAGACAGACAGACAGACAGACAGACAGACAGACAGACAGACAGACAGACAGACAGACAGACAGACAGACAGACAGACAGACAGACAGACAGACAGACAGACAGACAGACAGACAGACAGACAGACAGACAGACAGACAGACAGACAGACAGACAGACAGACAGACAGACAGACAGACAGACAGACAGACAGACAGACAGACAGACAGACAGACAGACAGACAGACAGACAGACAGACAGACAGACAGACAGACAGACAGACAGACAGACAGACAGACAGACAGACAGACAGACAGACAGACAGACAGACAGACAGACAGACGCGGAGACACGTACACACAGACACAAACACAAACACAGACACAGATACAGACACGGACACGTACCCGGATACATACACACGCACACATGCACATACACATAAACACACACACACATCCAGCAGCAACAGGCATGTCTGAAACATGTGTGTGTGTGTAGCATCACTGAATGAACCAGAGGACTCCCAAAACATCGGTTGAATGGTAGCAAAGACTGTGGCATCAAGCTGCCCGTTCACAACTTGTTCTGCAGTGCCAGTGAAAGGCAAGTCCGGTCTGCAAACGTGCCTGCACGTTCTTGAATCGATCTTGTGCCATTCAGGGCTACACGGTGGTCTTCACGACCCTGGCGGGCTCCTACGTGGACCCCACGGTGCAGTCCTGGGTGAACGAGAACGCCGCTTCGATCGACTGCGGCTCCATGACGACAGGCGCGCTGGGGGGTTTGGGTTTGGGGTGAGGGGTGAGCAAGGGTTGAGGAAGGAGATCGAAATGTCTCTCAGTTCCTGGATAGGGAATACGTTGCGGGGATGAAAGAACCCCAAATGCACCATCAGACCGAGAATGCGGACTGTTCAAGGGATGAAAGGCATTTGTAGTGCATGATGCACCCAAACTTTGGCAGGTTGTTCTCCGTCATAAACAAGCGACGATGGTTCTCGCCGGACTACTTAATTTTTCTGCGGTTTGGAATACTACTGCCCCTTTCGGGGCCGGGAAAAAAAGAGAGAAAAAGAAGTCAACCTTCACATTGTCTCGAGACTCCCCTCCTCCTCCTCCTCCTCCTCCTCCTCCTCCTCCTCCTCCTTGCGTCGTAGCCGTTTTGAGGCTGCGGCAACTACCGCTTCCTGGCGGCCAACAAGGAGACCTGGGACTTCGGAGCCCTGATGCTCTACGGCGGGGCCGTGGCTTGGCTCGGGATGGAGTGGAGCTCCGGGCTCTCCGGGACGGGCGGGCGGGTTTGGTCGGGCTCTCGCTCGGGGCGGATGCTTTTTTCCCCGGTTCGGTTCGACTGAAAAAAACCCGGCGGCGGGCTTGGCGGTCTTTTGTGTGAGCTGCGCGGCGATCTAAAAACGGGCACCTTGGATTGCCGGCGGCGCAAAAATCCGCACTGTTCATGCGGCAATTCCTGCCAAACTGGCTCGATTCGTGAATGGGTCCACGCCATTTGGAGAGGAAACACTGTTGCAACTCTCACAGAGTGCAGATGTTGTCTCAAAGGCGACTTAGCTCGTGGTCCAAGATGGTCCAAGTGGCCGACGGGACCCCACAAAGTCACACCGTGCGTGGCAAAGCACGGCAGGGAGAGGCAGCTGGTCAGAGAACCATCCGCTGAATCACGGTCGCAAGAACTATGTATTGTACATGTACATATATGTATACAATACACACACACAGACACATGTTCGCTGTTTGCCGGGTAGTCCCAGCGTCGGTGCTGCAAGATGACTCCAAACGACATAAACCTGCTGGTTGCGGATGAGATCCTTTCTGCACAAGAGCTGAGGAGAGTGGCCAGGGCTGGGGCGTCACGTGCGGCACCCCGCCCACAGGCCCAACCATGCGCTACGTGAGGAACTGGCAAGGCACGCCCTTGAAGGCGAGAAGCCGCGAGCATTTTCGCGCGGGTACTGCCAGGCCAAGAGAGGGACTTTCTGGGCAAAAATTGGCCAACCGGCGGCTTTCAACACCATGATTTTGCCAAGCCTTTGTGCGAAGGCCGACATTCTTCCAGGAGTTTCTCTATTTTATAGAGGTGCTTTAGGCCTTTCTCTCTAGCAAGTGGAAGTCGTCACTTTGCCATTAACAAAGACCTACCTGGCATCTCCCAAGGGCATCTCTTGCTCGTATTCAAACGCCACAACGATTGTGAGTGAGCTGCGATCAACATGTCTGATCTACGGGAGGGACATGAGGGAACTCACTCAACTTCCCACAAGAACTAGGGGACTCGACCCCCGGCTTTTGACCGAGCCCTGCACTCCCATCTCATTTGGCCCGACAGCAATGGTCATCGGAAGGGAAGGATCTCCGCCAGGCGAAGCTTCAGATTGGCATCACGCCGGTGGGCGACGCGGCGGGGACCCCGACCGCGAACTGCGTGGCCACGGACCTGTGGAAGGACGCAAGAGACAGTCAGTTTTTGTTTGCCCGATATAAGACACGTGGACCAGCGCATAGCGCAGAGTAAAGATACCTTGGGCATGCCAAATGTTTAGAGAAAATACCAGTTTCCCGAGCCAGATCAAACCTGCTACTCCTGTGTCTGAGCTTTGACGCATATTGAAGAACATGACCGGTAGAGATAATATTATCTGGCGGCGCCTTAAGCAAAACAAAGACTATGCCTGTAAGTGACAACCACACGAGCCACAGCGCGTAAAAAATATCTCCGTTGATGATGCAGTTGAACATATCCTCGGACATAGAAAAACCATCCCTGGCTCTGCCGCAGTGGGATCTAAAGGACGGCTCTCTGAGTTGGATCTGAGACAGCGACACGGAGGTGTGGTTGGTCGGAGTTCACCTGAAGCCAGTCGATCATGGCTGGGAGGGAGGGGAGGGGCCCTGAATAAGGCCTTTAGGGCTCTTTTGGGCTTCCTGCCCCTCCCCCCAGCCCCCCTGAGTTGAAAGTGCTGAGAGTATCGCAAGGGCCACTCAGGAGGGCCAAGGCCACTCAGCGTGCGACAGACCCCAATGACGTGTCAGCTCGTCACGGTCACATGTCGGCCTTGCGCACCTGGGCACACGGACCACATCGGGATATAGTGAAAACACGCTCACGAGGGCAGCGACACACCTGTGATCTGGTCAGAAGGTCAAGAGCAGGGTTCTTGCACTTTCCGGGAGCCAACAGGCTGGACACATTTTTCTTTCCTTCCGGAGAACCGCCAGCTTCTGGTGATTTTGTTAGGCTGGAAAATCCAAATTGATTCCGTTTTCAGGAGGCGCAGGACATGGCCGGTGTGTTCTTTTGGCAGACCACGGCCTCTGTGCGGGACGCCTCCGGCTATGATCTGATGGATGCGATCCTGAAGCCGAAGTCGTGAGCGTGAGCAGCTTTTTTTCATCTATTTTTTTTTTTTAAAATTATTGGGCTTAACATGTGTGTGTGTGTGACTCACATATTATTTTGTGATCAGTGGTGTCTAAAAGGGCATCAATTAATGCATGCAACCTGAGCCGTGATTGCTCTGCAGAGATTTTGCGGCGCGTGCGCCACAGCGCGCAGGCACACGCAATCATACTGCCGCCATGAAAAGGAGGGATTGCAGCCTACGCGCCAGTTAGCGGCTAGCGTATGGGGTTGCGCAGTTCGCATTTTTGGCTGGTTCTTGTTCGAGAATCTGAGCTGGAGACTGCGATCATGAAGCATAGCTGACGGCTGTGGGGGCTTGAGCCACGGCATCAACTGGGCAATCATCACCATTCTTTCGCTGCAATTCGACCGAAATCCTGTAAAAGAGAGCAACTATGAGTGATTATTCCTAAGGTCGACAGTTTGCAAAGACTGGATCTTGGACGGTCTTTTCTGGGGCAGCCGCCCCTTTTATTCCGGTTGCGTTCTCTCTCCGGTCGCCTCTGGAGCTCTCCTTGTGCCAAGAGAAAGTAAGGACACGGCGTTTTGATTTCCTAGCTGAAGAAGTTGAAAGCAACAAGTAGTAAGAAGCTTCCAGTTTCTGGGCTAGCTGTTTGATGTTTGCTTTTCCAGGGCCCCACCCTTTGGTAGCCTTGGCCTGACTGCAGGGCGGAATGGGAAAATGGTGGAGACACTACTGGCCCTTGCACTTGTTGCCTTTGCGTGCCCCGTCTTTCGTGAGCCATTCTGCTGGGCGCCAACCATGGCTTCGTTTTTTTGGGCAACCTGGGCTTGTGAGCCCGGCAGGTTGGGGAGAGAAACGGCCGTGAATGAACTGCAGTTTGTTAGTTGCAAGGAGTCGTTTGCAAGTCTTTGGCGACAGGTCCTGACCCATTTGTGGATGGCTCACATGTGCCTGATGTTTATGTGTCAGCTCAGGCTCACATACACATCAACAGACAACCACGCCTTTTGTGCAACAGTCTTTTTGTTGGGTGATTTCTATAGCAATTGCGCCACCTTCATTTGCCTCCTTGCCGCCCGTTCCCACTTAACCCCACCCGACCCACACCCACCCAACGTCAATTCACAAGGGGACATAGCGATGCTTGAAAGATAGGGAGCCCCGTTTTGGATGGTTTTACTGCTTTAACCGAAAGGTAAGCCGCCGTGTTGGAACCTTTCAAACACGGCGGCTTCCCCTTAACTTTCTGCCAAAACACCCCCAAACCCGGGCACCCTCCGACACGCCCGGAAGAAACCCGAAGAAACGGCGCCATGGCGGCGGTGGAAGTCCTGACGGAGGATGACCTGGTGAACGGCTGCGTGCTGGGACCACACGGCAGCCTGGCTGCAGACGGAAATTTCCGCACCTAGATCACCAGAAGGCATCGGTCATGTTCCTGCGGCAATTGTGTATTCCATGAGGACATAAGTTAGGTCATGACACAGGGTGTGCATTCCGAGTATGTCCGACCGTCTGAGTGAAGGATCAGCAGGCTTGTTTGCTCTGCAACCATGCCAGACTCCAGCGGCGGCATGTCGCAGGTCTTCTTGAATAGTCGCCCGTGTTGAAGATAACACAGACCTCCAAACAAACTCAAGACCTTGCTGAGTTGTACGTATCTGCACGACTTCCGACTTGCTGACTGGGACATGACCTTGGAATCACATGTTTCCGGGTTGAAGTGCTCCGGGCTTCCTCAAAGGATACATGCAAGAACCGCCTACTTGGAGGGATGCAGACCAGCTGGTGTTTCGGTCATTGTCTCCAGATGACAGGCTATGTGTATCGCCCACCGCCGCCCTCAAAGCAGCTGACCATCGAGATGCAGGTCTCGGTCACCGAGTGCAAGAATTGGCGCGAGGCTTCGGCGGCTTCCGGCTTCGTTAAGCCTCGAGTGAGGGTCGTTGGATCGTTGGACGCAAATGCGGTGCCTTGCTTTGGCTAAGAGAGAAGCCCCTTTTTGCTAGCCATACCCACAGGCCTTGCGCAGGTCTATGAAGGGCTAGAGTTTTAAGGAAGGTATGTATTGGTAGATGGTCCAGAAAGGGCTTCTGCAAAGTAGAATGGCCGACCCTTGTGCAAAGCAGCTTCTGGGAGTTGCATCAAGCTCCCTCTGCCAGGACTTTCGTATCGTAAAACATCTTATTAAAACAACAATTCGTTGCCAATACAACCTTAATATATTTAATCCAACCTTGTTTACCCAAACCACATTTTAACGATTGAACGAGTGATTCTAAAACGCAAAAGTAAAACAAACAACTAACTTCAACACAATCAAGCAACCAACCAATTCTGGCAGCATGGGTTGGCCTTGATGTGTTTGATGCAACCTTGTTTGCCCAAACCAGGTTTTGGCGATTCTGGAGCGCAAAAGTGAGGCACACCGCTGGCGTCAGCGAGATCAAGTAGCCAGCTGCTCAAGCATTGCTTGCTCCAGCCAATTCTGGCAGCATGGGTGCCAGTGCCTCTCATGGTGGAGCCGGCAGCACATGGAAGCCAGTCGTCAGTGAAGAGCAGTGGATCCGAATGTTGCAGACGTGGGCTCGTGTGTGCGCCCATGAGGACTTCAAGCCGAAATCTATCATCCAGTTCCTCTGCAAAGACTCGAAGACAATGAGGTACGGCCAAGTGGACCACTTGGTGGGTTCGGATGCCTTTGTAAGGATTGCTGACGGGGTCTTCATGATGCTTAAGCAATCGAATTCAATTTGGAGTTTCGTGCCGAACAGCTACTTGGACAAGGCAAAGACAATCGTCAAGACATGTTGGAGTGCAGAGCAGATTGCATGGCTGGCATCTGTGCAAGGTGTGAAACTGGTTGTGACCGCGGCCGCTGCGGAAGGGCTCTTTGGCGCCGCGTCGGTCACCAGTGGCCTGGCTACGCTTGGAGGAGGATCCTTGGCGGCCGGAGGACTGGGTATGGCGGGTGGCATCATCGTCGTGGCTGCAGCTCCATCTATGCTCACTGCACGCACCATCTACAAGCTGTGCGACGCCTTTGAAAACAACTCCGTTACCCCAACGGCAGTGGCAGTGGGCGGTGTGGCCGGCGCATTTGGAGGCACCACAGTGGGAGTTATCATGGTCGCGGAAAGCGGTGTTGTTGGGCTTTCTGCTTCAGGGATCACAAGCGGACTTGCGGCTCTTGGCGGAGGCACCGTGGCTTCGGGCGGCCTGGGCATGCTTGGCGGAGTGGCGGCTGTTGCTGGCGTGGCCTCCTTAGGAGCGCTGGCGGTCGGAGGAGTGGTATGGGCCGCGTCGCATGAGCTGACGCAATCGAAGCTGCGCGAGCAGAGGCTTCGCATGTTGGATTTGGGTTGCCAGTATGGCTTTGAGAGCCTGCTTGATAAATGATCTTGCAGTCCGGGAGCAGAGGATTTGGATGTTGGATTGGGGTTGCCAACATGACTTTGAGAGTCTGTTGAATACAGATACCACAATCTCGCGCCGCTCGAACAAAAACAACATAAATACATAAACATAGAAGGATATATCGGTTGAATATGGATTGAACATATCGGGCAAGATATTCACTGAATAAAACAGAGAGGGGTTTTGTATAGTTGTATTCATTCATTTGTCTATCAATGTATGTATTTGTTCATTTACTAATTTGTGTATTTATCTTGTCGCTTGGTCTTTAATTTCATGTCATATTAATATTAGTATGAATACTTTTGCTACTTATCCAGCCTAATAACTTCTTGAGCAAGTGTTCAATGAGTTTGCATTTCTGGGGAGATGTGGCGAGCGCAAAGCTGGGGAAAACTGTCTTTGGCTTGAACACCGTGGCTGGCAGGTCTTGGGTGTGGTAGAGAACCTGGGGGACTTGTTCGACTCCCGGAACACCTCTACTGCAGTGCACCGCGTGGCCAAATCCAGTGTGGGGGAGCCTGGCGTGAGGGGTCAGAGTGGTTATGACCAGTCCACTTGTGGCCATAGACCACCGCCCAAACACGCAAAGCATGTATCAGAGACTATTCGCGTTCTTGCTTTCTGGCTTGCCTGTTGCTACCCATTTGCAGGCGGGTTTCTAGGGCTGAGGACGGTAGCTATCAGCATGGCACATGATGTACTTGGATGTGTGACCACCACTCGGTCCACGTCTCCGCTTCCTTGTTGACCGGGATCGACTGGATTTGGCGCTTGTCTTGACTTCAGGGACTGAAAATTAACATCTCAAGATTCAAGGCATGCCCATCACACCCTGATCCTTGGTTTTCAATTTGAATTGCAGGTTGATTAAATAGTGCAAGCGGACCATAGCTTCTCGTGCTACACAAGGATGTTGTGGACGCTCCACAGCTCCGGGGAAGTTCTCCCTCCACTTTTCCCTCGCAAAAAGCCCAGGCGCTCGTGCGAGGTTGATCTCTGTGCGGTTTTTTTTTTCGTTCCCCATTTCTTCGGCTTGGGTTTCTCTGTCTGGGGGTTCGATCCCCCATGGGGCTTGGGGTTGCTTTCGGTTTTGGGATGCCTGGCTTAGGTGGAGCTGGGCGAGGCCAAGCTGGCGCTGGCGGACTACCGCTTCCCGCGGCTGCTGCAGCTGCTGAAGGCCAAGTGCAAGGCGGAGTCGAGTCGATGGATCGATTCGGAAGCGCGGCAAGCGTGGGGTGGACGAATTGCACCATTCAGGTGATCGTCTCATGAAGGTCCAGTTCTTGCCAGGAACCGCAGAGGAACATCTTAATCTTGCAGGGAAGCATTTGCCTCGGGGCTGCCAGTGACTTTTTGCAGCTTGTAAATCGAACTGCCAGGACCTCTCTGCCTGGGGTTTGTCTGATGCCACTTGGGGTCTTGCGCCTTGGAAGCGTTACGGCCTGGTCAACGCTGGCAGGTGAGTTTATGTTCACCCGTGTGTTTACCTCCGAACTTTGCAGCAGTCACCCTTCCAACATGTGCTTGCCTTGTTTGGATGTAAAAGACACAAAGTCCTAAAACTAACGCAAGGTCTAGAGTGCAAATTTTGAATGGCAGAGTCCGCGAAAACCAACACACAACTGCCCGGATTCTATGCACATGTGCCGCCGGTGGCAAGGTACAAAAAAGAGACCTCATAGCCAAAGAACCTATCCACATCCACGTTGACGCACAGCAGACTATGCACCAAAGACCTCGCTTTAGTTACGAATGCGAAAAAACTCCAGCATAAAACGACAAAGGCTGCAACTTTTGCAAACAACGCAAGGGAAACATAGGCACCCCCCCCAAGAAACACCGAAACAACCAAAGCTTGAGCCGTTCAGAAGTTGGAAGATCCAGGTATTGACGCAAGGGTCTTCAGAAGATTCACCGCAGATACCTCCTTCAGACCCACGAGCATCATGTTGTCCTACCTGAACATGTGTTTTTCCTGGGAGTTGTTCAGTTTCAACATTGCTCCTCAAGTGTCGTTCCCCTGGTCGTTGGGCAATCGCATTGGCTACACACTCCGCCCCAAGCCCTAGCCAAGGCGAAGATGCAGTGCCGAGACGAGGAGATCTTTACGCGTCTCTCGCAACGGGCTCAGCAGATCATCCAGGCGAAGCTCGGGGGGGGGGGAGAACTGCAATGTGGACTGAAACGCCGCTCGGTGTCTTCTCTTTTTGTTTGTTGTTGTTTCGAGCTGAAAGCGTTGGGGTCGGCCCAAAAAGGAAAGGGAAGGTCCATTGGGAATGCAAGCACCTCCCAGCCCCTGTCTTAAATGCTCCCGAGTGCCTTTCGGAGCCAGGATGACGGGCCAGATGCCAAACTGGAAGGCTTTGGTGGCTTGAAAGTGGGGACTGATGTGGACGTGTCAGGAGAAGCAGTTCACATTGCGCGAAGCTTGGAGAGTTGCATGTTTGCGTGACTGTGATTACCTGCTGTGACCGGACTCAACCTGCATGTGCTTGCAGGGCTACAGCTGCCTTGCGCGTCTGCGTGAGCAGAAAACGCAAGATCCCGGCACTGAACGCTTGTTGGGTCGCTGCCTTTGACACCAGGTGCGGGCCATTTCAGCGGTGCGAGAGCAGCGGGCGGGCCTAGTCAGCCAGCAGCCAACTTGTTGGTGTCTTGGTGTTACGGCTTTCCCACAGCACTGGCAAGAGAGCCCTAAGCAAGTTCAGAAAGCGCGGTGCTGCCTCACATGGCTGCATACGCAGGAAGAGCAAGATCCCGGCACTGAACGCTTGTTGGGTCGCTGCCTTTGACACCAGGTGCGGGCCATTTCAGCGGTGCAAGAGCAGCGGGCGGGCCTAGTCAGCCAGCAGCCAACTTGTTGGCGTCTTGGTGTTACGGCTTTCCCACAGCACTGGCAAGAGAGCCCTAAGCAAGTTCAGAAAGCGCGGTGCTGCCTCACATGGCTGCATACGCGGGAAGAGCAAGATCCCGGCACTGCAGCCAACTTGTTGGTGTCTTGGTGTTACGGCTTTCCCACAGCACTGGCAAGAGAGCCCCAAGAAAGTTCAGAAAGAGCGGTGCTGCCTCAAGGGGTTGCATACGCAGGAAGAGCAAGATCCCGGCACTGAACGCTTGTTGGGTCGCTGCCTTTGACACCAGACGCGGGCCATTTTAGCGGTGCAAGAGCAGCGGGCGGGCCTAGTCAGCCAGCAGCCAACTTGTTGGTGTCTTGGTGTTACGGCTTTCCCACAGCACTGGCAAGAGAGCCCTAAGTAAGTTCAGAAAGAGCGGTGCTGTCTCACATGCCTGCATACGCACGAAGAGCAAGATCCCGGGACTGAACGCTTGTTGGGTCGCTGCCTTTGACACCAGGCGCAGGCCATTTTGCGGTGCAAGAGCAGTCGGCGGGCCTAGTCAGCCAGCAGCCAACTTGTTGGTGTCTTAGTGTTATGGCGAGCAATGCTGCCTCATATGGCTTCGTACGCAGGCACTGAACGCTTGTTGGGTCGCTGCCTTTGACACCAGGTGCGGGCCATTTTAGCAGTGCAAGAGCAGCGGGCGGGCCTAGTCAGCCAGCAGCCAACTTGTTGGTGTCTTGGTGTTACGGCTTTCCCACAGCACTGGCAAGAGAGCCCTAAGCAAGTTCAGAAAGCGCGGTGCTGCCTCACATGGCTGCATACGCGGGAAGAGCAAGATCCCGGCACTGAACGCTTGTTGGGTCGCTGCCTGTGACACCAGGTGCGGGCCATTTCAGCGGTGCAAGAGCAGCGGGCGGGCCTAGTCAGCCAGCAGCCAACTTGTTGGTGTCTTGGTGTTACGGCTTTCCCACAGCACTGGCAAGAGAGCCCTAAGCAAGTTCAGAAAGCGCGGTGCTGCCTCACATGGCTGCATACGCGGGAAGAGCAAGATCCCGGCACTGAACGCTTGTTGGGTCGCTGCCTGTGACACCAGGTGCGGGCCATTTCAGCGGTGCAAGAGCAGCGGGCGGGCCTAGTCAGCCAGCAGCCAACTTGTTGGTGTCTTGGTGTTACGGCTTTCCCACAGCACTGGCAAGAGAGCCCTAAGCAAGTTCAGAAAGCGCGGTGCTGCCTCACATCGCTGCATGCGCACCAAGACCAAGATCCCGGCACTGAACGCTTGTTGGGTCGCTGCCTTTGACACCAGGTGCGGGCCATTTCAGCGGTGCAAGAGCAGCGGGCGGGCCTAGTCAGCCAGCAGCCAACTTGTTGGTGTCTTGGTGTTACGGCTTTCCCACAGCACTGGCAAGAGAGCCCTAAGCAAGTTCAGAAAGCGCGGTGCTGCCTCACATGGCTGCATACGCAGGACGAGCAAGATCTTGGCACTGAACGCTTGTTGGGTCGCTGCCTTTGACACCAGGCGCGGGCCATTTCAGCGGTGCAAGAGCAGCGGGCGGGCCTAGTCAGCCAGCAGCCAACTTGTTGGTGTCTTGGTGTTACGGCTTTCCCACAGCACTGGCAAGAGAGCCCTAAGCAAGTTCAGAAAGCGCGGTGCTGCCTCACATGGCTGCATACGCAGGAAGAGCAAGATCCCGGCACTGAACGCTTGTTGGGTCGCTGCCTTTGACACCAGGTGCGGGCCATTTCAGCGGTGCAAGAGCAGCGGGCGGGCCTAGTCAGCCAGCAGCCAACTTGTTGGCGTCTTGGTGTTACGGCTTTCCCACAGCACTGGCAAGAGAGCCCTAAGCAAGTTCAGAAAGCGCGGTGCTGCCTCAAGGGGTTGCATACGCAGGAAGAGCAAGATCCCGGCACTGAACGCTTGTTGGGTCGCTGCCTTTGACACCAGGTGCGGGCCATTTCAGCGGTGCAAGAGCAGCGGGCGGGCCTAGTCAGCCAGCAGCCAACTTGTTGGCGTCTTGGTGTTACGGCTTTCCCACAGCACTGGCAAGAGAGCCCTAAGCAAGTTCAGAAAGCGCGGTGCTGCCTCACATGGCTGCATACGCGGGAAGAGCAAGATCCCGGCACTGAACGCTTGTTGGGTCGCTGCCTTTGACACCAGGCGCGGGCCATTTCAGCGGTGCAAGAGCAGCGGGCGGGCCTAGTCAGCCAGCAGCCAACTTGTTGGTGTCTTGGTGTTACGGCTTTCCCACAGCACTGCCACAGGCTTTTTCCTGGTACCCTCTGGGTACCTGGCGTTCCTTCTTTGTTTCCCCGGATTCTCACCTGGCCATGGGTCAAAATCCCGTATCTCCAGTGAACATTTTAATCCCCATTAAAACAGGTTCTAAAACGGGTGGTGAATTTCACCTACCAAAATGGTATCGATCCCAAAGTGGTTTTGACGACCTTCTTCGCCTCCGCGCGGGCGCGGGCGCGGGCGCGGGTAGGAGCTGGACCCCCAGGGCCTGGCCATCGTGGCCTGGTCCTTCGCCACCATCGGGCGCCGGGAGGAGGAGCTCTTGGCGCAGATCGCCGCGGCGAGCCGCGGGAAGCTGGCGCCTTGGGCTGGCGGGGCCTTGGGGCGGGCCGCTTCTGGGCGGTTGCTTGGGGGGGGGGGGTTTGTCTGAAATCCCTTCTAAGGGTTCTTTGCATGGGTAGACCATTTCAATACCGGGTTTTGATTATGACTGTGGGGGAAGGTGAGAGGAGCGAAGGCTGGGAGGGTTGGGGTTGGGGTTTGTGGGGGTTTTGGAGAAGGCTTGGGAGGGTTGCTGGTTGGGTTTTGTTTCAGGCTGGGCTTGCTTCATGGGTTTGTTGGAAGGGAGAAAGGGAGGTGGGCGGCTTAGCGTGGTTTGGTGAGGTGTTGGGTGGAGTGAAGCAATGTAGAGGTGGAGGTTGGAGGTTGGAGGGGAATGGAATGGGCAAGAAGGGGCACAGTGAGGCAGTGTTGCGGAGAGACGGTAAGATTTGGCAAAGGAGTTTTCCTCGTGGCATTTTTTTTTTTCTCGGAGGATTCTGTTGATTGCGTGGCGGGGGTCTCGAGGAACAGGAACGTCAAGCAATCAATTCATTCCAGTTCCCGTGCTTTGTTCTCAGCTGAGTTTTGGGGGACTTGGGTGGGCCTTTCCCGAGGATGCCTTTGGCGTGCAGAACATCTCGAACCTGATCTGGGCCAACGCGACTCTAGGCGCCTGCAGTTCAAGGGTGGTCTCGTGCCATTTGGATGCTTGTTTCAACCTGCTTGATCGGCAAGATTGCATGCCGTCTGACCCAAAGAAGCCAATCTTTTTCCTGTTGGGGAATAATATGAACGCAAAGAGCAGGTCGAGCTTCGATCTGGGGCCAGTCCTCCCGAGGCGTGCGCGCGGACGCGCTGCACGCGGACCTGCTGCGGGAGTCCTTGTCGCGCTTGGAGGACTTCACCACACAGGAGCTGGCCATCGCCCCTCGAAGCCGTGAGCCGTGAGGGGAGGGGAGGCCGTCTCGCTGGACGGCTGGAAGGGGGTCTGCTTGAAAGGGGAAGTGGCTCTGGGGAGCAAGAGGCCAGATGTGGGGCAAGAATCCAACTATCCATGGCACATGGTTGAAAGCGTGGGAAGCAGGTGGATTGTCTGCGGTCATGGTCCCTTATAGCTGGTGAGCATGTTTCAGACTTGCAGCAAGAGTCGACAACCTCTTGGTGAGGTGAATTGGGCCTTTGCGAAGCTCGCATACCCGGTGGGCGACGAGTGGAAGGCTGCCATACGAGGCCGCGTCATGCGTCTCAAGGAGAGACCTGCCTGGGCGGGCGGGCGGGTGGGTGTTCAGAAACAATTCTGAAAGAAAAGTCCTGAATTTGGGCAACTGATTTTGGATTGGGGGTTTGTTGCAGACGTGCATATAGGTAAAATGTTTGTGGAAGGGAAAGGTCCGCTGTGATCGAGGGGCCTAGGGAGCTGTCTGGCATGCTGAGACTATCCACGATGGCACGGATGGTGACTGGTGGCGCCATCTCTCGATTTTGTTCTTCTTTTTGTCTTTTTCTGTGCCGAAAGCTTTGCTTCCCGGAAAGAACGCTCTGACATTCTCGTGTTGATCAAAGCCAGAATCGCAGGCTTGTAGCAATGTCCTTTGCTTGAACATGCTGGGGATTCGGTCACGTGCTTGCCACAACTCGATGCCGAAGCGTGGTTTTGCTTGCGCTGGATTTTCCAGACTCAGTGCGCGGCCGATGCCGCGGACCGACCTTGCCTTTTGTTTTCTGTGCCGAAAGCTTTGCCTCCCGGAAAGAACGCTCTGTTTCAAAACGCCACTTGGTGAGGATTTTGCTTGCAGGAGTACGCGCCTTCTGAGCTGTCGATGATCGCTTGGGCTCTGGCGACCAGGGGTGACTACGACCCGGACCGAGCGGGTGGAAAGCGGGAAGCACGGGTTCGCCCTGCGCGCACGCCCCTAGTGGAATGTTTTGAAGGCAAGAACGCCTCAGGTGCAGCTTTGTATCTCCCCATGTTTGTCTCAAAAGGTTTCATGAAAACTGGGGGGGAGGGCCCAAATAAGCCCTAAACAAGGCCTTCTTAAGGGCTTAAGGGCTTATTTGAGATCCCTCTCCTCCATTTTTTCCCCAGTCCCCATGAAGGTTGCTTCCCCCCAAAGTCCAACCAGGGGCGCCTCAAAACGGCGGCACTCGGCGCTCGCCCTTCGCGAGGACCTGCTGGCCTACGTGGCCCGGCGCTCCATGGAGCTGATGCGCAGCTTCACGGGCCAGAACTTGGCCACCATCATTTGGGCGGGGGCCCTGGGGGCCCTGGCCTTTCCGCTTGGTCGGAAGTGGTTTTGTGTGGTTGGTTTTGTGTCTTGCTTTCTTTTTTTTGCTAAAAGGACATGGTCGCCGACGGCCAGATCTCTGTGAATGCACTGGATCTCTTTCGACCTCCGAAGTTAAGCGGAAGGAAAACCAGAAGGACACCCACAGTTCTTTACGTTTTTTTCTGGGGAACCCCCACACCTTGTTGAGGTTGTTTTTGCGTGTGGTTGTTTTTTGGGCACCCCTTTTTGGTTGGTTTGAGGGAAAACCAAGCGGATACCAGCGGAAAGACCAACCACTAGTTCAAATGGAGGGATACCCTCGCAAAGCTGATGGAAGGTTTCTAGCAGGAAATGGTCCGAGGGGCTTCTGGCAGAGTGCCCCCATTGTTTTTGGAGAGGTCATTGGAAAGGCATTCTCCTCCTATGGTTCTCGTCGGTTTGCTGTGACAGACAGGTAGACAGGTGCACGTGCGTGCATTGCTGGCTTGTGCTGCTCCAGACTCTTGCGAAAGCTTGGGGGCTGGTGCCACTCTCACAGCCCCCCCCCCCCGTTCATGGTTGTTGTTGGGAAACATTTTGCATTTTTGCTTATTGTGGTTTAGTGGGACATCCCCACTTAACTGCTAAAATATATTTTTTGCTCCCTTTTCAACGTCAACCAAGCATTTATGGGTGCAGCTTCAAGCTAGCAATCACAAGAACTGTTTTGCAAATGCAAGCCGGTCGCTTGGGTTTGTGTCATTCTCTTGATAAGCCTTCAACGCTTTGCCGCTTCCTTGGAAGTTCAGAACAAATGCCGGGACTGACTTCCTGAATTGGGAGGCAAACAAAAAGCCACCAAGCTGTACTGGGCCAACTCACTTCCTTGGGCCAAGCCTTTTGAGACTCCGCGATAGATAAATGAAGCTGGCTGGGCTGGCAAAAAAGTTGCTTTTCTTGTGCATAGCCTGCTTGTTTCGCATGTCTGTCAATGGACCAATCACCAGCTTGGCACACCCACGGGCTTTTGCTCTGCCAGGTCCGATTTGGCCGGTGTCCATGGGATGCTCACCTGTCGAGTTTCAGCATGCGGTCGCCAGGTCTCCTCATTCAAGCCTACACCCATCAGGCTTGAACTTTTTCCTAGCCAGTCCACTCAGAATTCATCAGCCCGGTCGTCCTTTTTTGAGGGACTCCTTCTTTGCTTTTGGCCAAGGGAGATTAGCCGCGGACTTCCCCGGGAAATCCCTCTGACCAGCATGCCGATGCCGAGGCCATCGCCACCATCTCCTACAAGGACGACCCCTCCATCGACGAGTTCTTGCGCATGGCGCTGGGGGCTATCATCGCGAGGTCCAACGAGTTCCAGCCGCTGAACATCGCGCCTCGGGCCTTCCGGGCTTCGCCTCGCTTCGCCTCGAGCCGCTTCGATTCGAGACGGAGACTGGTCGAGGTTCGTGCGGGGTTTGCTTCAAAGGGAAGCGCGGGAGATGCAGCATTTTGGGGCGACCCTTTTTCAGATACACCAAAGGTGGCGTTAGGATTGGTGCTATGGTGGGTGAGAAGAGTTGTAGAGACCATTGATGTTCTGCTACGTTTCACACAGCTTGAAAGGAGGCAGATAGAATTCAGATTTGGCGTCCGTTTGAAGGAGTTGGAAGATCTCATTCGTGCATCCCAGGTCTGACATTTGGTCATTCACCTGCAAGTATGGGCCGAGTGAAATGCGGAGCCCCTTCCGAGGCAATAGGATTCTGGTATGTCTTCAGTGGTTTTCGTGCCCTTTCAGGTAGATCTTTCTCTCTGCTGCTTTGTAAACAAAAAAAGAAAACAAGTCAGGGGGAAGCTGGATTTCATTGACTTTCGCCACTCAAGAGGCATACCTCTTGTTTTTCCCTTCAAGAGTTGGATAGAAGTTGGGAACTACACAGAACTTACAGCCTGTTTCTGAATATTCCGACGAGCCTGGGGTGCTTGTTGCCCTTCATCCCCCGGTCCAGACTTCTTTCCAATGAGACCCAAGGATCTGGTTCCTCTTCCTCCCGAGACCGCACGCCTTGCGGAACCAACCAACAACAAAAAGGGGGGGGTTGGCACAATTCCCCCCCGCTCAAAGAGGAAAACCACAATCCCCAAAGACTCCCAAGAACCACCCCCCCCCCCCCCCACACAACCCCCCCCCAAAAAAAAAAAAACATCACAAAAAAAAAACAAAAAAAACTAGAAGAGCCGTCCAAGAGGCAAACCACCAAGAAAAAAACACCCCCCCCCCCGGGAAGGACCGGGGATTTTTCTTTCCCCGGGCGGCTGAGCCCCGACTGAGCCGACTGAGCCCCGAGTCTCCGAGCGCCGAGGCGCTGATCAGCTGGGGCCTCGCGAAGCTGAGCTTCAAGGCGGAGGCGGCCTTCGAGGCGCTCTGCGCGCCTCGGCGCGGGGACCTGGGACGGGGGACGGGGGGTGGGGGGGGGGTCTAGGGGTTGGAGGTGAGGAGGGGCGGAGGTCGCGTTTGTTTTTTTGGTTTCTAGATAATATATTTATATATGTATATATGGTCCGGCGGAGGACGGGACCATATATACAGGTTGTAGGTATGTTATGTATGTAAACACATATATATATATATATGTACGTATCTGGGGTGGAGTTTTTTTGGGTTTTGGCTTGGGGCCACAGGGAGGCAGGTGTGATGCCTGGCTCATGGGAGAATGAGACACTGTGTGGATTTCACGCTTGGGCTGAAGCTTTCCGCCTCAGGACGCGGCGGCGCAGCAGATCGACGCCTTCGTGCCGCAGAACTTGGTGCAGGTTCTGTGGGCCTGCGGCACGGCAGGCTTGGCCTTTGGACAGGGCGAAGGGTTTTGGCTTTTGTGGCGGAAAGGGATCGATCCGTGTGGGTCCCAAATCCCTCTTTGGACTTCTTTTCTTTCTGAACATGTGAGGTTCTGGTGAGATGAACACGAGTCACTTCGCAACGGGCAGAACTCAGAAGTTGTTTTTTTTCTTCATCCATCTCAACTGCAGGATTTTGTTCGTCAGTGCGCAGTCCATGGTCCGTGGGGTCTGGACATGGGACACTGAATTTGAATCATGGCGATGTCCTTTGCGGAAGCAGATTTGGACCCTGGCTCACGCGGAGCGATCCTGGCCATGAGCCTGCCACAAGGGAACCTAAAAGATATGTTCAAACAGCATGAGTCTAAGCTACTTCCCATGCTACACTGGTCTAAACTCGCAGAGCTTTCTGCATACGAAGGGAATTTCCCATATGGCTGTGGCTCAAAAAACCGGTACCATAAATGAAACCCTGCTAAGTGGAAACATGGACCAAAACCTGCGTAATCCCTGCTGTTTAATTTTGAGCCACACCCATATATTGGTTCAAGCTACTTTAGCCTTTGTTTCACAGACAGTGAGACAATTTCCGGGAGCTCTCCAAGCGTTAGATCTCCGGGAAGTTAGCGGGGAAGTCCCTGCGAGGCTACAAGCACGAGTCCTTCCTGCGGGGAGCCGCGCGGGTGGCCAAGCGCAGCGTGCAGGACCGGCTTCCGCTTTTTTCGTTTGGCTCGAGTCGCGCCGCATCTAGGATGAGAATTTGTGTGGCGCTTCGCTTGTTTAGACCGCGGATGTTTTTTTGTTTTGTTTCGGTGGGGCTGTTTGTGTTGGGTTCGGTGGCGCGACTCCGAACTTTTTCGTAACCCCCCCCCACCCCCCCCACCCCCCCCCCCCCTGAATGTTCTTTCTTTGAGCGGGGGGGATAGGATGGTGGTGGAACGGGTGACGAATGCGGTGAGTGTTTGCGGAAGAGCTGCTGGATGGAGCTGGGAAATTGGATGGTCCTTCTGGATGGACCATGCCGGCTGGGAGTTGGTTTGGCTGGTTGGCTGGCATGGTCGGTTAGTTGGTTGGTTGGTCGCTTGGTTGGTTAGTTGGTTGCTTGGTTGGTTGGTTGGTTGGTTGGTTAGTTGGTTGGTTGGTTGGTTGGTTGGTTGGTTGGTTGGTTGGTTAGTTGGTTGGTTGGTTGGTTGCTCGGTCAGGGAAGCGCTCACCTTTTGCTTTCTCATTTTTTCCGCAAAAATCCAAATGGAATGACGAGCAGATCCTCTCCTTTTTTTTTTGGCGAGTTGTCTCAACCGGCATGGGGAGAGTCCTTTTAGGTTTTTGCTGTTGTTGGATGTTGTTGAGCAAGCATTCAGTAATTGTTTCAGTCTTCCGGGGCCAGCTGTCCCCCTTTTGTGTCCGTTGCCGTTTCTTTGTTTTCATGTGCCTCAGAAGCATCCAGTTTTGGCATTTTTTCGCGGTTCCCTTGCAATGGGATCCTAAAGTCACGGAAAAAACAGGAGAAACAAAAACAGCTCGCCATGGACTTCCCTTGGCTGCGACCTGTTTTCACATCAAAGGCGAACTCAACGTTCGCGGCGGATTTTCGCCATGCGGCGATTCTGGCGCTAGGACTTCTCATCGCAGCACCAGAGCAACTTCCTCTGGGCCTGCGCGAGGTGGGGGTCGAAGGGTTCCAGGCAATTTTCCAGATACTTTCGGGTAGACGGGCTGTAACAGAAGTTTTGTAGGTCCTGTTCACTCATACGTCTCGTATTGGAGCTGACTTTTTGCGGATCTTTTGGATCTGGCGGCGGGGAAGGGTTGTGGCAAGCCTCGCCATTCACACCACATCAGAGTGTCCAGAGCATTCGGAGCAACAGCATCCAACAGCAACTAGGTGCAACTTGCATCTGCCATCCTACAGAAGTCAGACTCCGCAAGTCAGACTCTCCCTTAGGCTGGGCTTCAAGGACGACGTCGAGCTTCTACGCTGCATGGCGCATGCTGCCGGCAGGTGGGGGGGGGGAAGGGGGGGGGGTCTGGGGCCAGGGAGGCCACGGCCAGGGAGAGGTGTTTGAGACATCCATGTCATTTTTCTGGTCAAGGCGGCACCCCGCGCGGCTCTTCACATTTTTTTAAGCACATAAGCATAAAGCTCGCTTAAGCTTATTTGAATTGGTGGGTTGCATCGGGTGGTCGGGCTGGGCCTTTGCTTCAGAGGGTTCCAGAAAGGCCCGGAGGCTATCCACATTCCTTGCTCGTTTTGTAACTGCCACCAGCTCTTTCACTGAATGCTCAGCTGTATTTGTAGGGTGCCGTGTTGCATTCGTGAGCTTGGCGCACTGGGCTGGTTTGTGGCAGCGGAACCCCCTGTGTAAAGCGAGGGTTGGCGTTTCCGCCGGCGCTTGCCAGGAAGATGCACGAGGGGAGCCCTCAGCATCTGTCGAACATCGCCTGGGCAGCTTGGGCGAACAATTTTGCGTGAAGCAATACCTCAGGCGGTTCTTTCCCGCCCCCGTGGGAAAGAGGAATCCGAAAACCAGCAATCCATGAGACAGACCAGCTTGGAGAAGCACGCCTCTCTCTAAGAGCTGCGGTTTGCTGGGAACTGTTTGAGGTCGGCCCTTTTTAGCAAGGAGGGAGTGTGTGTTGATCTCCTTTTGCCCCTTGGCAACCATTTTGTAGCCTTGTGCGTCCGATTCGCGACACAGATTCACCATGCCAAGAACTTGCCTGGCAAACATTTTCCGTTATGGCAACAGTGTTTTATCAAGGGCAGTCCCCAGCACGTGCCTGCAGAGCAAATCACCATGGCACTGTACTAACATAAGCCAGCGTCATGTCACTAAAGTCATTGATCTCTAGCTGAGGAACAACACTCCAATCTGTGGCAGATTGAGGGGGATGTGCGGACAGACAGCAACAAAGATACCGCAAGCTACCACAGGAGTCTTGCTTTGCCTGAACCATTTGCCAATCTCATTTCTACCCGCAGCTTGCTCCATTGCATGCGCCACTGCACATTCTTTTGTCCAAGTCTTGCCGAACTGAGCGTCACGTGTAACAAGTTGTTCAGGCCTTTTGCAGGCAGCCAGGCGAGGTCCGAAGAGAACAAAAGACAACAAGTCCTTTTCATTATTATTATTATTATTTTTTAAACATAAAGAACAAAAAAGAGAAAACAACACAACAGAAATCCCCACGAGGGCACGGGTCGTTTTTGCCCGGAGCGCCTCGCTCTTTGCTGGCCTCAGGCGGCCAGCCAGCTGGGCCCAGAGAACTTCCAGGAGCGCGGTGCGTGGCAACCTTTTGATTTCCTTTCGAAAAGTGTTGCTTCCTTCAGTTTTTTTTTTTCATTTTTATTTATATTTTTATTTTTTTTAAATCATTATTAAGGGTGCCGACTTTGCAAAGGGACATCCTTCAGTTTTTGTCTTAAAGGGTGCCGACTTTGCAAAGGGACATTTAGCAACTCAAAAGACGCGCCCAGAGGCCCAACTCCCTGTTTCGGAGACCTTCAGAACCGAAGGAGATCTGTTTTTGTGGACGGGGGGGAGTGGGGGGGGGGGAAGGGACACGTCGACATGAAGGAAAGCCATTTGCTAGCCATTGTTTGAGGAATCGATTTGGGATACAGCGTATCGTGACGCGACAAGCCGACGTGCAAGCACAGCGTCGCGTCTCTCACGTTTTTGGTGTTTGCCTCTCCCAACTTGTTCGGCTGTTTGTTTTGAAGGCCACCTTGACATGGCCTGTGTGCGACTCTGTCCATTTGTCCGGCAAGTCAGCTTGGTCGAATGACGAAGTGTGCACATTGCGGCCGCAAGAGCCGGCCGAGCTGGAGCCTTCAGCGGCATTCAGAAGTCCTGAAGCAGGATGCAACGGGAAAGCCCAGAACTCCTTTCACCTCTCCGTTCTTTTTGGTCCTTTTTGCCTTGATACTGGGCGCTTGGCGTCCAGAAAGGGGCATGTTCCTGGTCAGCTTCTTTTCGCGAGGAATGCCTTACTGCCGTGGTGCGGGAGACTTCCCGCCGCATCGGGGAGTTTGCCGCTCGGATGGGGACGAAATGCGCGGGATGAGATTGGGTTGGCTCACCAGGTGGTTCCTTGTCTACCCCCCCTCCCCCATGCAGACGGTTTTGTTGCGTGCCCTGGGGTTCAGTTGCACTAGGCCTGGCAGGATAGAGATGCGGAACTCAACTTGCACTAGCTTGGTTGCCAGCCATTGCGCTTCAAACACCTCGGAAGCTTCCATTCTCAAGCTCTGGGTTTGGCATTTGTTTCTGGATAAAGGGAAGGTGAGTAGGCCGGCAGCTTGGTTCAGGCGGTCTTCCGCTGCATTTCCTCCGCATGTTTTTTGAACTTCGGGAACACCCACCATTTTGAGCTTGCGGCAGCCAATTGGCTGAAATGCCGCCACTAAGGATCCGCCTTCTATCATGCCGCTTGGCTTGTGTCGGCTTTTCTGAGCTCAGTGGGGAGGTCACATCGAGGGCCCTACCTTCTATGGTGAGTCAACGGATGCGCGCCTTGCGCCGATTGTTGCGCTTCAACCAACTCGGAGCCGGCAACTCACCCGGCAAGCTTCTCAACCGGGTCTCGCCGGATCTCGATCTCGGCTCCGCGCTCCGCGCTCCGCGCTCCGCGAGCTCGAGCTCGGGCGCCAAGGATGCTGAGCGACTCGCTCTACGAGGCCAACTTCCGGGCGGAAGGGGAGCTGATGCAGACGCTGCGGCAGCAGGTCTTCCGCTACGGCCAGGAGCTGCGCCTTGGCTCCGGAAAGTCGAAGGCTCCAGGCTTCCCGGCCTAAGAAGCGGGGGATGGCGGAGAAACCTTCGGTTTTTTTTGGGGCGCGTCCAAAAGTAGCCAGGAATTTTGGTGCAGCTCTTCGAAGAATGGTTTTGTTCCTGCTGCACATGTCTCGTTGCACGTCTATGGTTTTTGTGTTGTTTCTTGAAAGAACTTGTTGCGAAACCAGAGGCAGAGGAGTGATTGGTGGGCGTTGCCGTGTTTGCTTACGGAGCAAGATTTCCGAAGAGTGGCCTGTTTGCTTGAGCAGCGCAGCTTGGCGATATCCTTAGCCAACAGAAACCCTGGATGCCCGGGTCAAACTAGCAGGAACTCTGTGATGCGACGTCTTGACCCTTCCAAAGGCTTCAGCGGCGCCTATGAGGAGTGCCTCATGTTTGGAAAGGGCTGCGGCTCCATTTTCCAAGACCCAAAACTGGGAGTCGAAAGCAAGCCGCCACCAGCACGAGGAAAGGGCCAACGCGAACATCCGAACGGGCGATTTGATGGTGTTGTGGGCTAGGTCCCAACTGGCATTCACCCTGGTTCGGAGAAGCAAATTTTTTGCAGTGCCTGGTGGAAAGGTTCAAGTGTGTGTTTGTGTGTGTGTGTTTTTCTTTTGAGGTTCTCCTTTCCAAAAGCACCCCCCTCCCCATGTTGTTGGGTCCCCATTTTGGCAGATCCTGACACCTTGAGCTGTGGATTTTCACCTGTGAGCCCTGTCTACCCACGTGAGGTACCAGCTCTTCACCGCCGGCCTGCCGCAGCGCCGGGGGCTCGGGGATGCGCAGGACTGGCTCGACCCGCGCGAGGGGGTGGCTGGGGCACTGGGGCGGATAGAACACCTAGGCCCTAGAACTACTACAAGGGTGGTTTTGATGGGGGGGTTTCAATGGTGATGGTGTTTTTGATGGACACAATGTCTTTTTCATGGTTTCGATTAATTCTCATGGGGCTATATATATATATATTTCTTTTTTTGACCACCGGATGGGACAACGAAAAAGGAATAGACAGAGAATAGACCTCACTTGCCACCAACGGGGCCGTGGACAGCCACCGCCAGAACAATCCTGACGCGCACCGATTTCCCAGATCTCTCATGGCTGACCAAAACCTGAGGTGTTCGTGCAAGGCAAGCGCTGCGCAACACGAGTCTTGAGGTCCTCCGGCTAGAAGCAGATTTGTTTTTGTGGGTCGGAGCCTTGAACCCACGCAAAGCCTGCGCATGGGAAGTCAGCACCCGAGAGGAGGAGAGGAGCCCAGCTTTCCGTGGTCTTTTTCGGCCCAGTCGCCAGACCACAACAGGGTTCGGATCCGATTCGAGTCGGGTCCCCCTCTCGCTTCCGCACGCTTTCGCGGGAGGAGTACCAGCGGCGCTTGCGGGGCCTGGGGCTCACGACTTTTGGCGGGGCCCTCGGGTCGCGGAACAGCCTCAGCTTTGCCGAGCGATGCCTCACGCCGATAGGAAAGACTAGGGCTCGGGGTTCGACGAAAGGGGTTCCTGGAGGCTTCGAGAGTTCCAAACAAAAAGGGCTTTAGTCCCTTCAGGCGCAAAGGTTACCGATTGGCAAAAAAACGTGGCTGCCCGCCCGACATTTTGTGTTGCTGCGTAAGGATTGGCAAGGCAAGGACACATTCAGCATCTGTTCTGCAATGTCTGCCTTGGAATTGTATGGGATTTGCCTACTGCCACAAATCAGTTTTTAAATGTCAAAGTTGGTTTCATTTACATTGCAACCGATTTTTTGCCATTCTGCACCGCCCATGTCTTTACGACACCAGGTGGCGGATTCGGATATACAAATTTGTTTCCAGGCCGGGTACGTTTACAAGCATCAACACGGCAACAGCACAAGCCTTGTTTCGGCTCACCTTTCTCAGGGCGCAGTATGACTTTAGCCCTTCATTGTCACCCTTGGCTTTGGCCATCTCCCTGAATTTTCTTCCCGACGCGCACCCTCTCGTCGCAAACTTGACGCGTCTTCTCGCGCCTTCTCGCCCTTCCGTTTGCACACAGAAAAGACCAGCCTGCAATCTCAAAGACCCGAACGAGAGAGCGCCGCCCATGCCCGAAGCCAACTGAAGGCTACGAGCACACGGCGTCCCTCTTCCGGGATCTGGGGCTCTGCGAGGGCCAACCCTGGGAGGTGAAGGAGGCCATGGCCATGCCAGGCCGGTCGCTGGCATGGCCGGCATGGCCGGATCGCTGGATTTGGTGACCTTTGGGGAGGTTGGGTTCGGTTGGGTGCTTGTGTCTCTGTTTTGGTTTGAGACTTGAGACTTCTGGGTGTAGCTTTGATGTGGCTGGTGTTTGGTGGGCTGGGAGCTTGATTGCGAGTGGGTGCGTCACTAGGACCAAGGCAAGGGTCACGGCAGGGCACGGCGGCAAGGCGCCAAATCACAGCTCCGTTCTGCGCCTCACACGGCTTGAGTAGCGGCCAAGGGGGCACCACTGGGAAATGGGCATACAAACCACGGCAATGGTTGGGGACGGAACTCATTTGGCTGTGGGTCAAAACCAATGGTACCATTTTAGGGTAGGTGAATTCACCACTTATTTTACCTATTTTAGTGGTTGGATTGGTTGATGTTCACTGGGGGTACGATTTGGATTTTAACCCATAACCATTTTTGACCATGGCCAAGCGTTTCATCTGATCCGTGCCTGGAGGGTTGCCGGAGGCTGGACCACCAACGCACGGCGCACCACCGTGGCGCGGCGCTATCGCCTGCGAGTGGGCAGCCAGGATCTTGAGGCCAGCAGGGGGGGGGGAGGTTGAGGCAGGTGCGCGTTGCGGTAGGTGCGCATTGGGGGGAGAGGGCGGGCTGAGTCGGTGAGGGGTTGGCGTGTCTGTATAAAATGATCGGCTGACGTCGAGAAGCCCCTTGTAGAGCAGATCCGCAGTTTTTTCTCTAGCATATGTGTATATATATACATATACATACATATACAGTACATATATATACACATAACATGTTGGTTGAGTTGTCGGGTACTATTGAACCAAGTTACCTCACGATCATGGGATAGTCATGTTTGTAATACATTTAGGCTTTCATATTCACAGTAAAGGGCGCTGTTTGACGACGCTGTTCCAGGGGAGATGATTTGCGATTTGGGTGAGGTTTGAACATACGAGAAGTCGGCTGTGCTTGAAGATTGGTAACAGCCAAGCTCGGCAATTCCCTTCCATTTCTTCGATTGTTTAGAGTACAATGTCATCCGGACTTCACAAGTGCCATGTTCACGCTAGACTTCGCCCCTCAGGAGCCGTGGGCGGCTAATTTGCTAAGGACCTCAAACGTGGCGGAGCTTTCTATTCTCATTCATGTCCATTTCGTCCAACGCATTCATGTCCTTTTCGTGAAACGTGGCGGACCTTTCTAAATTTCATGTCCATTTCGCGTGACCCGTTGGAAGTCGTCGCACCAAAGCTTTGTTGCTACTGGGTTGGATCTTTGGACTTCAACGGGGTGTTTTCCATCAAGCCCCCAAAAAGTCAAACAAACTTTTTGCAGGGTCGTTTCAGCAAGCAAGCAAAAGGGGTCAACAGCCCCAGCCGTTTCTCTGAGCGGCACGGCTCAGCGCGCATCCGTCGAATCCGCTCCAAGGACCCGGGGACCATCTTCACCAGCGCATTCGCCTCGGCCCAGGAGGACGCCCAGGCCGACTTCGTGGCGGCTCGGCTCGGAAGCGGACGCCTCGCAGATCCAGGGCATGCGGCGTGTGTCTTTTTGTTTGTGGAGTGTTTTTGTGTGTGTGTGTGTGTGTTTTGCTTTTTGCCTGCTGTTTGCCTGTTTGGAGTGTTTTTTTTTGTTCTTCTTTTTTTTTGGTTTTGTTTTGTTGTGTTTGTTGTTGGAAGGTGCGTTTCTTTTTTTGGTTGGTTCAGCAGGTTCCAAAAGGAAAGTATGATCTTTAGGGTCCCCCTATGTTGACACAGCAGTGCTTATCTCAAATAGAGCTTTGCGGAGTTTTTCTTGAAAGGTAGCCTAGCTATTTCTGGCTACGGGTTCCAATTCAAGATGCTTTAAGGCGCCTGGCAGATCATGCTGTGCTGGCCCTGCTCAACAAACCTTGCTTGAGCCCAGTATGCCCATCCGACTTTGCTCAGACGGGACTCGAGGTGTTGAGATCCGAGCTAGTTCGCTTGGGCGGGCGGAGACAGCCTTTGGTATGTCCAGACTGATGTTCACGCGAGCGATAAACTGCCATCGCTAGCGAAGGATAGACCGTGGGCTGATTTTTCGGCTTCACTTCAGGAGCAGAGGCTTGCTTTGCGCTGAAGTCCAAGCGGCTTTCTTTTTCTGCCGCCGAAATCGCAAGTGGCCATGGTCCGGGCAAAAGTAAGGGCTTGAGATCAGTGTCCAAATTTCAGAGCTGCTATCATTGAAGTGGAGCATTTGTGGACATTCGTTGTTGGTATTCATTCTGCTTCACGCCAAGGGCATGTTTTTCAAAACCCAAGGACCTTCATTGATGTACTTTGCAGTGACACCCCTGCTAGACCATTCTAGCCATCAAATGCCAACATATGACAGACGTTGATTCTCAGGCTCGAACACTTCTGGCTTAAAATGGCTTGATCATCCTCTCACTTGAAGGGGCAGCGTACTTAGTGCTCAGGAACCATGGCTATTGCTTGGTCTGTGTCAAAATTGGCGGCTTTCCTTTGGGTTTCTGCGGTACCCTCCAAAAAAGATCCACCCAAGATAAACTGCTCAAGGAAAACTGCAAAAGGACACCCACGATATATTGTTTTGTGGGTCCCCTTGGAAAAAGACACACCCAGGTAGGTTATCAAGGAAAACTAACAAGACACCCCAAGAGGAAAACCATGTTCTTGTGGGGTCCCCTTCGAAAAAGAGACACCCAGGTAGGTTATCAAGGAAAACTAACAGAATGCACAAGAGGCAAGCCATTTTTTGCGGGTTCCCTTCAAGAAAAAAGAGAGAAACACAAACCAACAAAAATAAGGAAAAACAAGATAAAGAAAAACCAACAAAAATAAGGGAAAACAACAACAACAACAAGAAACAAAAACCAGCAAACAAATAAGGAAAACGAAAACAAGAAGAACAAAAGAACAACCTCTTCACCTCTTCGACCCTTCATCTTCCCAGCGACACTCCCAGGTGGTGTGGCTGGGCCAGGGCAAGGCGGACTCCCCCGCCGTGGGCCGGGCGGGCCGCAGCGGCGACGCGGAGCGCCTGGGATCCGATCCGCTCGGCCAAAGGAAGCGGCTCCAGCTTGAAAAAGGGCCAGGCTTGGCTGGCTTTTTTTTTCATTATTATTATTATTATCTTCTTGTTAATGAGTTGTTTTTTCATGACTTGTTAATGAGTTGTTTTTTCATGACTTGTTAATGACTTTTTAATGACTTTCGAAGGTCCTCCTTCGTTTTCCCGCACAAAACCGGCAAAAGCGAAGACAATTTGGAGGGGTCGAAGTTTGACGAGAGGATGTTGCATGTTGGAAAGCAGGGTCGACAGATCATGTCCTCGTTTGTCTCTGCACACCAAGAAAGCAAGACGCCAGCTCCTTCTTTTCAGGATTCTTTTCCCGGGCGAAGGGATGACCAGCTTGGGTTTGCTTGGCCCGGTTCGCTTTTCGGCCTGGCGCTTGGGCTTCAAGCCAAGAGCGGGGCAGGCGAAGAGCGACTCTCTGACACCAAAACCGCCTGTTGGTTTTGGTGGGCTTCGCGATCCATGGAAACCATGCGAAAAGCGCCTGTTTGCCACAGGAGCCAAAGCAAAACGGTTCACCACAATGACAGAATTTCGGGGAAGAAGCCGCGTGGTGTGTCGTTCTGTACTTCCAAGCACCATACCTGAACATGTCCTTGACCTCACCTCGGTGCATTGCGACATTCAATGAGGATCGGCTAGATGCTTGGTGGAAGCTGATGCTCCTTGCATGAGGGTTCGCAGGATGTGGGTACTTGCAGGTACGCAATGCAAACAAAAAACCACTCTCATGAAGCACTGGGCCATTTGCACAGAGCAATGAGCCTGAACATACGCGAACATAGAGCCTGACGGAAGCCCCTTGGGTTTGTTGAGCGAGGTATAAAGGGCCGAGTTGTTTTTTCAGTCCGTTCTCTGGTTGATTCTTGGTTTCTGTATTGGGCTTAGGTGCCGGGCTTTGCTGGCGACCCATGAGATGCTGAAGAAGGTCACCCAAGAGGACGACAATGCCGTGTTTTTCTTTTGGGGTGGATAATGTTCAGGTCCGCAATGAGGACAACGCGGTGTTTTTCTTTTATGGGGCAGAATCAATGAGGACAATGCCGTGTTTTTCTTATCCTGCAATCCAACAGAGGTACCGTCACATGGATCTTCGGGGGTGAGGACACGACTGGAGTTGAGACCAAGATGAGGCCGAAAGCATCGGATACCCAGGATGAGGCCCCATGATTTTGCAGGGAAGGGTATGCTTGCGGTCCATTCCTTGTGTTTCCTGTGGGCCCGTGGTGCTGTTGTCCAGGTGCCCGGTTTTCCAGTCAGGAAGGCACGCCCCCTTTTCCGAAGACCTCGTCATTAGCAGTCTTGGTCCAGCAGAAGGGCACCCGAAAGTCATGCTGCAGACTTTTCTCTTCTCTTCATTGAAGGAGGTTTGGAAAGTACTTCTCTGGTACTGGCGCTGAGCGCAGGCAAAGCGTGTCGTTTACAAGCACATGAGAGCGGAAGAGAAAGGAAGAGAAGGAGAGGCTGTCGGGAAAAATGCAGATGAGAGCGGAAGGAGAAGAGAAGAGGACAAGAGCAAAAAAGAGAGGAAGAGAAGGAAAGAAAGGCAAATAGAAGAGGTGACAACTGCTCAGATTGCGTGACAGCTGCAGAACTCGGGGATAGATAGTGTTCCCTGTTCTAGAAGAGAATGAGAAAGAAAGTACTTTCTACTCAAGCTGAGCCCACCCAATCCTGATTGTGAGCCTTGCGTTTCTTGCCCCTCGCCACCGAAAATTTCGGCCGGCGAGGAGGGCCAGGAAGTGAGTGGCCAGGTGGCCTTCCACACCAGCGGGGTGCCTTGTCTCAGCTGTGTGGGTGTGGCGGCGCAGTTCAAGCGCAACTACCCCAAGGTCGGCCGCTCGCCTTAGAGAGGAAGCAGGATGTGCGCATATATACACAGACACACGTGTTTCTTTGCTTGTCTCTCCGCTTGCTTGCTTGTTTGCTTGTTTGTTTGTTTGCTATGTTTGCTTGGTTGCTTGCTTGCTTGCTTGCTTGCTTGCTTGGTTTGCTTGGTTTGCTTGGTTGGCTTGCTCGCTTGTTTGCTTGGTTGCTCGGTTTGCTTGGTTTGCTTGGTTTGCTTGCTTGCTTGCTTGCTAGCTAGCTTGCCTGCTTGCTTGCTTGCTTGCTTGCTCTCTCGCTTGCTTGCTTGCTTCCTTGCTGTTTGTTTGTCTGTTTGCTTGACTGTTTGTTTGTCTATTTCCCAGTCTCGGAATCCTGGTTTGTTCGTCTGCTTGCCTGTCTGTCGGTTTGTTTGATTGGTTGCTTGCTTGTCTTATTTCTTTTCTTCTTTTTTGTGTTTTTCCTTTGTTCTTTTGTTTCAGTTTTTCCGTTTATTTGTCTCTTTGCTTGCTTGTTTGCTTGCTTGCTTGCTTGCTTGCCTGCCTGCCTGCCTGCCTGCTTACTTGCATGCTTGCTTGTTTGTTCGTTTGTTTGCTTGCTTGCTTGCTTTGTTCAGTTTAATTTTGTTTTTCAGTTTTCTTGACCTTGCCTTTGTGTTCTGTTTATTTTGTTGTTTCTTTGTTTCTTTGTTTGGTCTCAATGCTTGCTAGCTAGCTAGCTAGCTAGCTAGCTAGCTAGCTAGTTGGTTGGTTGGTTGGTTGGTTGGTTGGTTGGTTGGTTGGTTGGTTGGTTGGTTGGTTGGTTGGTTGGTTGGTTGGTTGGTTGGTTGGTTGGTTATTTAGTTACTTAGTTGGTTGGTTGGTTGGTTGGTTGGTTAACTAGCTAGCTAGCTAGCTAGCTAGCTAGCTAGCTAGCTAGTTAGTTGGTGGGTTAGTTTGTTTGTCTATCTGTCTGTTTGTTTCTTTCTTTGATTGTTTGTTTGGTTGGCTGCTTGCTTGATTGGGTCTTGGAGGTTTGCCTAGTTTACCATCATGTGAGCAGGCGACTTGCATGGAGAGCGTAGAAGACCTGCAAAGAGAAGTTGCACGTCATACTGCAAATGCCGCCACCACGTTGGTGTACGCTTTGCCACCCGCTTTGTTTTGATGTTGCTTCAAGCTCAGCTTGACGTTGCGCGGGAGCGCCCGGTGATGGTTTGAGGCTTCTGCTTCACCTTCATGAACCGCCCTCTCTCCGAGCGAGAGGAGGGCCGCACGGCCGCAAGTTGGTTTGGGTGCGCGGGGTAGAGGGATATGGCGGACGTGTGTGGCCGAGTCCCAGCAATGCGCGACGCCCTTTGTCTTTGTCATTGAAGTTGTCGGGGCCTGCACAAAAGGGCGAGCTTGAGGCAGTTCTCTTGCCGATCCCGATCGATTTCCACTGGCCAAGAGACAGCACCAAAGCAGAAAACGAGTCAGAGTCGCCCAGACGATTCCATGGAAGCTCCCACCTTTTGGAAGACTCGGTTCCATTTACGTTGGATCGGCCTTCTAGGAGCTTCCGGCTGTTTGTCTGAGTGTAGATCTTAGCGAAATGCGTCGGCCCATTTCGCCAGCTTCACCTCGCGGACCTTGGGAACTGAGACCACCGTGACCAACTTGAAGAGCGATGCCGGCGATGCCCCAAAGTGCAGTTACCCCTTGCCCAGAATCCGAGGACCCATGCGTTGTTTTTCTCTCTTTTTTTTTTTTAATTCTTCTTTTTTTTCCTTTAGCAGTTTCTGCTTCGATCACTGTTTCTTCCCCTGCTGATATGTCCTCTATACGTTGCCCTCGCCCAACCAAAGAAGCCCACACCCTTTTACAGGGCTCCTTCAAAGATGGCCATTTTGCAACCACTTGACACATGTTGCATTTTTCCGCACCAAAATAAAGGGACACCGCCATGTGGGGTGTATGTAAGGGTCCCTGTAGGCCACCCGTGCGCCAGTCTCAGGTGCGGACCCGGCGCCACGGCCGCCAGTGCGATGAAGGTCAGTTCCCACTTGCCAGAGCCGGGTGGTAGCCAACTGTTTTTTTTTTTTTCTCTAAAGAAGATCTTTTGAGCCATTTTTTTTTAGAAGTATATTTTTTGTTTCTCTAAAGAAGAAACTGGCGCTTTGAGCCTCTGAAATTGTATGAGCCTTGCCGCCACACGCTTTGGGCATTTTTCACTTTGGGACTTGGCCATCCGTCAGAATGACATTGTTTTCCCCTTGGAGTTTTGGAACGACACCTAGGGACGGGGTCAAGACGTATTCTGTGAATGAAAATTTCAGTTGGCGGTAGACATGGTCGTGAGGATGGGCATCTCCTAGCTCCTGGCTCCTGGTTCTTACCTCGAAAGATATGCACATGACAACCAATGCAAGATCTCTGATGCGGGTGCTGGTCAATCAAACTTGGCATGGAGCCTTTTCAAGTTGATGAAGTCAACAAGTACAGCTGCATTGATCAGCAACGTGTGCACTTGACGCTTTGATAGTCAACACGAGTTTTCTATCGGCATTGGCGGTCGAATTCAACTTTTCGATTCAGAGCGGACAATGGCCAGCATTGACGCCCGTGCGATCCGACCTGCAAAACACAGCCGCGCAGTGTTTTGCCAGATATCTCCCCTCAGACCAGCCTGCATTCCTTCGCAAATCCTTCTGGAAAAGGCCTGTGATTTCGAGCTTCCTGGTGGTGATGTTCAGTTTGGTCATAAGTGTCTTTTTGTGTGTTTTGGTAGAAAAATAGATGGCCCTGGTTTACCTGGTGGTTTCATCATCTACCAGGGCCATCTATTTCCCCAAAAAGGACAGCTATGCTTGGCGCGCTTGTCTGGTGCCCAGATCTTCCCTCGCCGAGGCGATGGGGGTCCCCAACGTCGCCATGGCGCCCAAGACCCCCCGGGCCGGCCTCAAGGATGCCCCGGTCGACGCGGAGACGAGGAGCCAGCCGTGGGTCAGTCAGTCCGATGGCCAAGCTGCGGCACTTGGAACTTCGAGTTTTTTTTTTTCTTTCTCGGAACAGCGACTGGGGTCACAGAATCTCAAACCCTCACAACCCCCCCCAAAAAAAATGCATAAGGCATAAATTGCCGGGTTTCCACCAACACATATGGTTTTGCCTTTGTTTTTCCGATTTCGGGCTTGTGTCAGCCGTATTTTGTGTTTAGTTCTTTCTTTGACCTTATTTTGACATTGTTTTGACGGCTTTGCGTGTTTTGCAGCGCTCCGTGGAATTGGCATTTGGAAGTCATGGGCTGTTTGACTGATTTCATCGTGAAAAGACCAATGCCAGAAGGAGGCCAGAAGTACGCTAAACAAGTGCACAAATACCGGAGAGCGGGTGCAAGTAGCATTTACGACACATTAGGCTGACATAGGGCCGAAATGAGGCCAGCACACATGCAAGGAAAGAACTCAAACGAGACAACGAGACTATCTTAACAAATCAGGCCAAAATGATGCCAACGGAAGCTGAAATAAGTCCGAAATAAGACCAACATGACTCAAATTTGACTGTCTGAAAAAGTATTTCCGCAAAGAGGAATGAGTCAAAAGGGCTTAGTTATTCTTAACTCGGACTTATTTCTAGCTTATCTTGAAGGAAGGTCAAGTCGCAAAAATTAGATCAATTTCAGACTTATTGTGTGCGCGCGCGTGTGTGTGTGTGTGTGTGTGTGTGTGTGTGTGTGGGTGGGTGGGTGTGGGTGGGTGTGGGTGTGCGCGTGTGCGTGTGCGTGTGCCTGTGTGCGTGTGTGCCTGCGTGCGTGCGTGCGTGCGTGCGTGCGTGCGTGCGTGCGTGCGTGCGTGCGTGCGTGCGTGCGTGCGTGCGTGCGTGCGTGCGTGCGTGCGTGCGTGCGTGCGTGCGTGCGTGCGTGCGTGCGTGCGTGCGTGCGTGCGTGCGTGCGTGCGTGCGTGCGTGCGTGCGTGCGTGCGTGCGTGCGTGCGTGCGTGCGTGCGTGCGTGCGTGCGTGCGTGCGTGCGTGCGTGCGTGCGTGCGTGCGTGCGTGCGTGCGTGCGTGCGTGCGTGTGCGTGCGTGCGTGCGTGCGTGCGTGCGTGCGTGCGTGCGTGCGGTGCGAGCGTGCGTGGTGTGTGTGTGTGTGTGTGTGTGTGTGTGTGTGTGTGTGTGTGTGTGTGTGTGTGTGTGTGTGTGTGTGTGTGTGTGTGTGCGTGTGTGCGTGTGTGTGTGTGTGTGTGTGTGTGTGTGTGTGTGTGTGTGTGTGTGCGTGTGTGTGTGCGTGCGTGTGCGTGCGTGCGTGCGTGTGCGCGTGTGCGTGTGTGCGTGTGCGCGTGCGCGTGCGTGTGCGTGTGCGTGTGCGTGTGCGTGTGCGTGTGCGTGGGCGTGTGCGTGCGTGCGCGTGCGCGTGCGCGTGCGCGTGCGCGTGCGCGATCGCGTGCGCGTGCGTGTGCGCGTGTGCGTGTGCGTGTGCGTGTGGGTGTGTGCGAGTGTGGGTGTGTGTGCGTCTGTGGGTCTGTGTCTGTGTCTGTGTTTGTGTCTGTGTGTGTGTTTTGCTTCTGTGATAGGGCTGTTTCGGGCACTTTCACGGTATCTTGGGAGGTCCTTAGTTTCCAGGGAGGTTCCGGCAAAGGCCGGTTCCGCGTCCCCATGTTGCAGATCCCGGGTTCCTGAGTTCCAGAGGGAAGTTCCTGGAATTTCGCCCGATGCTCCCGAGCTGTCCTTGAAAGTGGCGCCGTGCAGCGTGCTTAACGGATGTTGCAAACCCCGTTTGGGGGTCGTCTGTTCAAAGGTAATTGAGTGGCTGCGGTAGGTAGGAGATGAGCTATGGTGAATCAACATGCGGGTAAGGTTGTGGAGGTTGACACAAACTTTTCCAGCATCTCAGGGTGGATGTTCACCCAGAAATCCGTCATATGGGAATGTCAGGTTTGCCTCAGAAAGGGAAGAGCTTTGGATGGTCTCCAAAGGACCCTGTGGGGCTTTGCCACAAGAAAGCGACTTCATGCGACTTCCCTCCGCCGGCCAGGAGCGAGGTGCGGGATTCGCCGGCAGGCGCGGCGGGTTTGGGGGTCCACCTTATGGGGGGTTGGAGAAACAAGAGCCCCCAATCTAGGAAACGGCTTGGACGCGGTTTTTGTGGATCCACCCCTGTAGGATGTTAAAAGATTACGAAACGAGGACTAAAAAAGAACCTACTGGGGGAAGGACGGGTGACCAAACCGCTTTCTAGGCCAGCTTGAATCTTGAAGTTGATGGTTTCCAGGCCCGCGCCTGCTTTTTCTCTGGTTTGCCCCTCTTTCCACAGGCAGGCATGGGAAGGTCGGACAACGGAGACCGTTTCCCAGATTTGGCTTGTGCCCTGGCTTGGACGGTCATCCATTCTGACTCAATATTCCTTGTCGTCTGTTGGCCGAGTCTGCTTGTGGCACTGACTCGCCATGAGCCCAACTTAAGGGGAACTACACGTCATATGGCTGTGGGTCAAAAATGCGTAACATGGGACCCTGGTAGAGGGAACCAAAGCCAACGCCTAAATTACTGACGGTTTTCTGGCGGTTCTATTTGACCCACACTAATATACCTATTTGGCGCATTGGCCGGGGTTCCGGCCCGGGGCTTGGTCCAGCTGGATAAGCCTCTCGCTTGCCAGGCGCTTGGGATAACTACCGCAGGCTGGGAGGGTGAGGCATGCGCAACGAGTGTCTTTTGTTTTTAGCATCACAAAGTTCAGGGACCATGAGAAAGCATAAGACCAAACATCTCGACCAACATGAATCTACCTTTGCACTTGGACATTTTTGTATTTTTCTTCGGACTGGCTATTTCCATGCCTTACGACTCTCATTTCTTGCTTGGGAACACATGAGCGATCTTCAAGGTTGAAGGCCTCCAATGGTGAGCTAACGACCCCTACATTTTCTTCAGGCACATGGGAACTTTGGTGGCCGAGCCGCGCTCAACATTTTCAAGAAGCCTCGGTACTTGAGATATTCCCGTCAAACGAAAGATTAAGAGGACAAACATAACAATCACACACACACACACGCACAAACGTGTCTTGTGTATATACATATTGTATATCTACATGCCGGCCAAAGGCACACCCGAAGATCCCAGCCATCCCCAACAACTGCCCCCTTTTCCGCCGGTTCGATGCCCAGCTCCAGCGAGGTGACGAGACCGCCCTCCGTGCGGCCTGGCCACGAAGCACCGCCGCCTTTCGGCGCGGAGCTCAACGAAGCGGGGCGGAGCTTTCGGCGGCGCTTTCGGCGGCGCGTCGAGCGCGCAGAAGCTGAGCTGTCGGGGGCCGGCGCTGGCGGTTTGGGGCGGAAGTGGCAAAGATCCCTTCGCTCGCCCTAGGGAGGCAACGAGAAAAGGTCCGCTCAGGCGTCATTGGTCCGGCCGCCTGCCGGAGTTGGCTTTTCGGCCGATGGACCTGGCTTGGAGCTTGCTTTTCGGCCCAGAGCCAGGCAACGTGCAGAGAGGAATGGAGTTGGCCAAGCAAAGAATGCTGTTTTGGAGAAAGGGTGTGAGAATCACGTTCACCCAGTTTAGCTGCCGTGCTGCTGCGAATCCGCAGACCGGCTTTGGGACAGAACTCAGAACTTCTCAGAACCGAGGCCCGGACCTTTAAGAGGGTTTCTCGTGAGGCGAATTTGGTATCAGTCAATTTGCTTATTTCTTTCCACTTTTGTTTTCTTTGGGGGGAGCCTCCGAGGTTTACCAGGCCCGACAGAATCCGGGGATCAGCCTGCTAGCTCCCCCATCCCACCTACCCCAAAGGGTCACCAGAGAGCATGTCGGCGATTTTCTGCACCGCGCGGATTTCTTTCTTTTTTCCCTGGGGCCCTGGGCGCCTGGCTGATAGCCATATCGGCGCCATGGGTCAATGCAGCTGCGCGGAGGGGCTTTTGCCGACCTCCTGGCGCATGCAACAATACCACAGCCGCCCGGCGAAGAGGCGACAAAGGCGTGCGCCAAACGGCTTGGCGGGCTGAGTGGGTCCAGTTTTCTATAGGTAGCCAGTCGGCATTTAGAAATTACACAACGATGGTGGCAAACTCCATTGTGGGTCCTGCAATTTGGGGCCGAAAGGTTGTGAATATTCCTCCAAGAAGTATGTGTACTCAGTCACGGCACGCTTCCCCGTTTGGCCAAGAGATGCAATGGTGCAAAGGAGAGTTTCGCGTCTCACTCGATAAGCCGCCCAGTCTCCCCACCCTGAATAACTTTGTAAACAAATGACGGCGAGGGGCCGGTGAGGGGGCCGGCGCGGGGCCAGCCACAGGCTCGATTCCAGGCTGGTGCGGGGGTTTGGTTGCATTGGATTGCCCCAAGCGGCAAAACACATCAAAAAAGCAAACTGCGCTTTTTGAAAGGGGGGGGGGTTGGGGGGGTTGGGGGGGAGGGTGGGAGGGGGTGGGAGGGGGGGGGAGGGGAGGGAGGGGAGGGGGGAGGGGAGGGGAGGGGAGGGGAGGGGGGAGGGGAGAGGGGGGGGGGGAGGGGGGAGGGGAGGGGGAGGGGGGAGGGGGAGGGGGGGAGGGGGAGGGGAGGGGAGGGGAGGGAGGAGGGGAGGGGGGGGAGGGGAGGGGAGGTGAGGGGGGGGGAGGGGGAGGGGGGAGGGAGGGGGGAGGGGAGGGGGGAGGGGGGGAGGGGGAGGGGGAGGGAGGGGAGAGGGGAGGGGAGGGAGGGGAGGGGAGGTGTGTGTGAGTGTGCGTTTGTGTGAGCGTGGGAGTGTGTGAGCGTGGGAGTGTGTGAGTGGAGTGAGTGGAGTGAGTGGAGTGTGGAGGGAGGCGAGGTCCAGGTGAGGTGAGGTGCGGTGAGGCGAGTTGAGCTGAGTTGAGCTGAGGGTGAGGTGAGTTGAGGTGAGTGAGAGACTGAGATGAGTGAGAGACTGAGGTGAGTTAGAGCGTGGTTGCGGCAGTCTTTTTGCTGATGACTGCCTTGGAATTCTAAATTCCTTTGTATTCCCATCAACAGCTTGGTTTTTATGCCCACTGAATTCCTTGAATTCCTTGAATTCCTTGAATTCCTTGAATTCCATTATGCCCACTGCGGCCTGACGCGCGTTTTTGCGTGTTTGAGCTGATTGCTTCTCGCCTTTTGATAAGGCCAGCGCGAGGAGTTCGAGAACCGGGTCAAGTTCCTGGAGCGGGCTTCATTGAGACACTGAATGCGCGATGGGAAGGTTTTGGTTTGTTTGTTTGTTTGTTTGTTTGTTGGTTTGTTTGTTTGGTTGTTTGTTTGTTTGTTGGTTTGTTTGATTGTCTGTTTGTTTGTTTGTTTGTTTGTTTGTTTGTTTGTTGGTTTGCTTGTTTGTTTGTTTGTTTGTTTGTTTGTTTGTTTATTTGTTTGTTTGTTTGTTTGTTTGTTTGTTGGTTGGTTTGTTTGTTTGTTTGGTGTTTTTTGCGTTTCCTTCTTTGTTTTGTTGTTTGTTTCTTTGTTTGTCTGGCGCTTGTTTGTTGTTTTGCTTGCAAGCTAGCTAGGTTGTTTGCTTGTTTGTGAGTGGGTGGGTGGTGGTTGGTTGGGTGCTGTTGCTGCTGGTGCTGCTGCTGTTGCTGTTGTGGTTGTGTTTGTGTTTGTGTTTGTGTTTGTGGTCGTGGTCGTGGTCGGGAACCGGTGTTTTTTTTTTTTACTAGCCCCGGCTCGGGGCTTAGCCCCGGCTCGGAGGCTGGCTGGTTGGCTGGTTGGTTGGTTGGTTGGTTGGTTGGTTGGTTGGTTGGTTGGTTGGTTGGTTGGTTGGTTGGTTGCTCGGATTGGTTGGTTGCCCGGATTGGTTGGTCGGTCGGTCGGTCGGTCGGTTGGTTGGTTGGTTAGTTGGTCAGCTGGGCGGCCGCATCCCCAGCATCCGGAAGCAACCCGCAAGCTCACTGCTCGCGGTAGGCAAGCGCTCCAGCACACTCCATAGCTCAGCGTGAGATGAAACCGGAAGCAACCCGCAAGCTCTCTGCTCGTTGTAGGCAAGCGCTCCAGCGCACTCCACAGCTCAGCGTGAGATGAAACCGGAAGCAACCCGCAAGCTCTCTGCTCAGGGTAGATGAAACCCAGTCGGGAAACAGGGAAGCAATTCGCAAGCTTGCAGCTTGGCGAGCCAACCAGTTGGAGGCACGCATGCTCGGGAACCGACGACAGCGAAGCAGCCCGCAAGCTCAGACCCAAGATGCAGACGAAACTGCTCCAGTAGCAAAGCGGAATGTAGCTTGTGAGCACAGAAGCGCGCAGTTAACCTTCAAGTGACGGTAGATGCGGCTGCCGAGGTCTCAGTGTTGTGCGCATGGACCAAAGAGTTGGGCTCAAAGCAACTGGTTGTGCTTTGCCGTGTGCTCGCCTGCAGCAAGATGGCTAGCCGCGCTGCCGGCCTAGTTGCAGTGACAGGAGTGACATCACGCATGTTCAACGCAAACAGGCCGAAAGCAGACTGTCGCACACGCTCAAAAAGGTTCCAAATGGCTGAGAAGGTGGCCGCAGAAATGGAAGGTTCCAGGGCAGGGTTGCTTGACTGAGCATCGACCGGCCAGGTACGATTTCGCGTATCCTGACTACAGCGCTGGTGGCTTGGATATTCGCATTTGCTTTGCGCTGGTGCAGCCGGGGTCTTAACACCGCAGAGAAAGTCCCTTGCGTTCAGCCGCGGTGTGGCCCAGGTGCGCCGAGTACTGTGCGCGCGATCGGCGCGGGACTAAGTTTCTAGCAGCCGACGGCGTGTTCTGTGCAAGTGTGGGTAATGCCACGGTGCCAGGCGGGCCAGGGGCTGGGATCGGCGAGGGCCTGAGTTTGCGAGAACTATACGTTTGTAAAGAGCTCCGGCGGTTCGAGGTGGGCAGGGGACCGTGCAGGATCGGTGAGGGCCTAAGCTTGCCAAGGAGAAGGCATGTAGCGGAAGGCTGGCTTTGCGAGAGTGGGCTGGCAGGTACGACGATTATGCCTCGGACGCAAGGCTGGCAACTACGCCAAAGTCCGGAGCAAGGTGCGTGCGGGAATTCCCGCTGTCTGCGAGAGGAAACGCTGTGGCCGGGATGGAGCGCGAAGTTCACGACCAGGCCTGGGAGGGCTTGCAACCGCGTTGTTTTGTTTGCGCAGCGACCAGCGACGGCCACGGCAGGCTGGCAAGGTGCTGATGCGTGCCGGGGCAGGCCGTGACGGGGGAAGCCTGCCGTACTTGCTAGGAGGTAGGATGTTGACTTGCGCTTGTTGGGACATGAAGACTTGCCCAGTGAACCCACAAGAAGCTTTTGCAAGCGGGCCGGCAGCAACCAAGATGCGGACGGTGTGCGGGTGAGGCGACTTGGAAAGCCCGTGGCAAGAGGGGCGTGTCTCAACACAACGGCGTGCTGGGGCAGGCGCGTTGGAGCATGTATAGGCGCTGCAGGCAGACCATGCAACAATCAGGACAATGGTTAGCAAGCGCTGCGCTGGCTCGGGTGTGGAGCATGGCAAGAGGCTGGGTTGAAGCATGGTGGCGTTGGGTGTGTGTGTTGTTTGAGCGCGAAGGTTGGTTCGCCCTGCGCCGCGGAGACACGCCGCGGCTTGTTGCGTCAGGCAGTCACCGGGCTTTGGCAGAGAAGTTACGGAGGGGAGCTGCCCGTGAGGCGACTTGGAGACCATGCTGCACGGGACGCACGGCTCAACACGACGTCGGGCAGACGCAGGCTGGAGCGGGCCAGAGGTAGCTCTGCGGGCTGCGCTACGTGGCTCGAGGTTGGTTGGCAAGCGCGTCGGCAACATGGGTACGGGCCAGCTTGCGCGTGGGCCTTGAGTCAGGAATGTGCGAGCAATGCCGGATTGCGCCATGAGGCTTCAAGGCTGCCGAGCAAAGTGCGGGCGAACCAGGCGGCTCGCCAAACTTGCCGTGGCAGCCGTCGTCGCGGCGCTTGGAGTTCGGGTATGGCACGCAGGGAACGCAAGGGTGGCGCGGACTGCGCAGTGCGTGGTGGAACACTGTGGCCAGCATGGTGCCAGCTGCACGCATGTGGAGTGCCCAGCAAGACGGAAGTGAGAGTGCGCTACGCGCCGTGCAAGACCTTTTGGGGTGCATGCTCGTGGAGTCTTTGCCCATCCTTATCCGTGTCACCGTGTTGTTGCCGCAAGCCATGTGCCTAGCAGACGCCGTGCTAGCCAAGCTTGGGAAACGTGCGTGCAAGCGAAAGCAAATCATGGCAGTGGCAATCTGCATGCAGCAACTGCTCGCGCAGCACGCGCCGCTCTTGCAGGCACAGCCCGCAGTGACGCAGCCAGAGGCAACATGGGGTGACGAACTGCAAGGTCAATGGTGGGAAGCCCCAGCTGCGACATATAGTTTCCATGGACTGGAAGTAATTTTAAAAGAAACTGCAAATGCGTCAGCCGGGGCCGAAGTCCCAGAGGCAACGCCCTCAAGCAGGCATGTGCAAGTTGCGGGGCTTACCCGGGAAGAAAACCCAGCAGATGGACACTGTTTTTGGCACGCAGTTCGAAACCAGACTGGGCAGGAGCCCGCCGCAGCAAGGCGAAGCGTGGCCGCTTGGCTGAGAAGCAACCCGGAGCACCCAGCAGAAGCAACACGACGGAATTTACTCAACGGTGGCTTGACAACTGAGTGGGAAGTAAATGCCACAGTGCAAGCTTTCCCGCAAGCTTTCGCAACGGGGATGGTTGTGATGCACGCTCCTGCGAACGTAGCCGTGTGGTACCAGCCACGCGCGCAGCCGAGTGTGGTGAGCTTTAGCCAGGGCAGGCGCATGGGTGTGTCCCGTGTGACGAACAGGCCAATCATGCTGCTGTACACACAGCCGCAAACTGCGGATGTGGGCCACTTTGAGAGGCTGCGAGAGCGAGGGCAGCATGCGCCAGAGCTTGTGAACAGCAGCTCGTGCCCTGTGGCGCTGCCATCAGCCTTGCCCAGCGTGCTAGGTGGTATGATTTGGCCCGTAGTAATCGATGCAGAGATGGAAGGTGACGTTTCGCGGCAAGTGCTGGACGCAACTGTGGCTGCGCTTCATGCAGCAGGCATCAAGGATGTACAGGTGTGCGAGGCAGCAGCGCTGGCGTACCCACATGACGTGAACGCAGCGTTTTGGCACGCAATGGCCATGCAGCAGCCTGTGCAGGAGATAGCAGTGGAGCGGTCGTCAGGGAGCCGCTGCAAGCGTGCTCGAGACTCAGAAGTGCTGACGCAACCAAACGAGAGCGCGCCAGCTCGCGCGGCTGCAGCCGTTGCGGCGGAAGCAACAGCGCTGCGGCGGCGGTTGTGCGAGGGGACTGAAGCCCCCCCGCGTGTTGGAAACGCAAGTGCGGATGAGATAGCTCCAACGCTGGAAGATTCCGACAGAGCGATGGAAGGAGGCAGCGCTCCAGCCAGCATCTTCAGGGCAGGTGCCGGACACTGGCTGGTTGACGTGCCACGAGCGCTTGGCAAACCGTGTTTCCGCACAAATCCGCACGGGGAAGTCCAATGGTGGGCAGAGCAAATGCTGGGCCTGGTGCCTGAAGAAGCTGCGCAGCTGTGGCGTGCTATGCCGGTGTATTCAGAGTACATCTTGCACTCAAGCCTAGAGGATGTGATGGAGGAATCTCTCCGAGGCATTGAGCACTTGCGGGACGCACGGATCAACGCTGACAATGCCACACAGATGGAAAGCGCGCACGGAAGCATGATGCCCATGCCTTTAGCAGCCTTGGCTCGCTATGTGCAACTGACATCTGGCAAGCCAGAGCAATTCATAATGGATTTGTTCTTCACATTGCTCGCGAACACACGCGAGTGCAGCCCTTCCCGGAAGATCCCTCTGTAGCCATAGCACCAAGATACTGGAGCTTGCCAACAGGGGACGTCACGGTAGGAAAGTCGCCGAGCTTTAACATGATGCGAAGTTTGTTCCTGGAGGCAATGAAAGCTGTTCCGGAACATTTCCCCTTCGCGCACTTGCCGAACGCCAACATCCATTCCGATGGCTCCCATGGCAGTTTTAACGAACGTGCCCGCGCCTGGAGAGCGCACGTTGCATTTCTGAGTGCAGAAGCCACGAATCAGTTGTCCCCCCCGACTTTCGTGGACAAGAAGGAATACACAGATATGAAGAAGTTGCTCGAAGCTGCGACGGGCGGTGAGTACAGGTGGAGCACTGCCATGGAGGAAAGAGCAAGAGCAGCACCTCGCCCATCAACGAGGCAAGCAGACCCAGCTGCGGACCAACACCACGGTGTGTTCCAGCAAGCCATAGCCTTCGATGTGAGCAACATCAACCTCTGCCTTCTGCAGCAAGTGCGGGTGTTTCGTGAATGGTGGGTGGTTGCAGAGTCGCGGCGGCAGCTTGGGTTCATTGGCAGAGTCGCCGTGTCTTTTTGCCGCGAACAGATTGTCCACCCGCAGCACCGGCGGCCGGTAGCCACAGCAGCGCAGCCCTTGCTGCAAACAATCTGGCAACGTGCAGCGCAGGAGTGCGGGCCAAACAGCAACGCAGACGGGGCGGCAATGCGCCTCACGCCAGCTGCTGCCGCAGCTCACGCCACCATGGACTACCAAATAGGTCTGATCCGAACGGATCGGCGCTCTGAAGGCTACGGCTTGCGCACAGTGCTAGGCAAAAGCATTTACAGGCTACGCGGCTTTGGTTGCCATGTGTGAGCACGCAGTGAGGGGACACAGTCCTAGCGATTGGCAGGAAGTTAGTGAAGAAGCGTACAAGTGCTCACTGCGCTTTTTTCAACTGCGACTTGCACTGGCGGGGGCAGTGCTGGATGAGGAAGCTAGGGCGCAAGAAGCAGGGCGACGGGAAGCTAGAAGGAACAACGGGGATCGTCTGAGGGAGGTTGCCCGACTGGAAGAGGTGGCGGAAGTGCTTCGTGCATGCCCGCAGCCAGTCATCACGCACACAGCCCTGCACAACAGGCTTGGCAAGTACCGAACACGCCGCGCAGAAACACCAGAAGACGCTTTTCACCGGCGACAGGCAGTGCTGCAGCGCGTTGCTGACATGGGTTTCGGGCAAGTGCGCCGGGGCAGGCGGCATGATGAGCTGCACAAGGCAGCGCAAAGCGCGACTCTTTTGGCTGCAGCGCAGCGGTTGCGCGTGGACCCGTCAACATTTCCGGCCCGCACGGACGAAGGCCCTGAGGAGCCCGTGCCGCCACTGCCGGCGATGGCGGCGGGCGGAAAAGGCAAAGCCTGTGTGCTGAAGCGACCTGCCGCTGCAAAGACGCAGTTGCAGCCTGCCCAGGCAGCCCAAGGGTCAGAGCGGACGCGGGAGGCTAGAGCGCCAGCTGGCGAGGCTGCAGGGGAAGAGCCTTGGCAGCGAGTGATTCGCTCGCAGCGGGCGCGTGCAGAGGACATGCCGCTCCAAGAGCAGTGGGCGGCTTTAGTTGAGTGGGGGCACGAGCGCTTACCGAAGCGCATTCATGGCAGTGGCTTCCGCGTCACAGCAAGCCGCAAAAGGTGGACCACCCGAGCTCCACGACTTGAATGCTTGTGCGCTGGGGTTGGAGACAAGAAAGGCCACCAGCCTCGATGCAACGCAGTGTACACAGCAGAGTGGAGTTCAACGCAGCACTTGTTTACAGTCTTCGAGGTGGGAACGCACGCCGTTGCGCCAGAGCCAAAACGGCGTGCGTGCGGGGCTGAAGCGCAATGGCCTGTGCTTGCCAAGCTGGTGTGCAGCGAGGCCTTGACTACAACGAAAGATTTGGTGGCTTTTACAAACAAGTATGTGCAAGGTGCGTTGTACACAGCGCAACGCCCGCCATTTAAAGCAAGCTCGCAGCCCGGCTTTCACAAAACGAAGAAACGAGAAGCTGACTGCTATGTCATGCTCCAGTGCACGTCCTGCGCAAGCAAGAGCAGTTGCTCTTGGGAGGGTGTGGCAGAGTACTTTCCAGGCACGAAGATGTACCAACTGCAAGCACGTGGGCAGCACGATGCTTTGCAAGCAAAGGTTGGTGGGGCTATGACAACAGAGCAACGAACGCGGCTTTTGCATTCCAAAAGTAATAGCGCCCTGGGACGTTTGACCGCCTTAAACAGCTGTCAAGACGAGCCGCCAAATGAGCAGCAAGTGAGAAACCTCATCAAAAATGCTGCAAAGCGCCAGAAAGTGGATAGCGTGCCAACAGACTCCAGGGAGCAGTGGACAGCAGAAGATGTGCTTGCAGCTTGCGCAGCAGCCGGTGCGGTTGAGGTGTCGGTTGCGGAAGCGCTGCGACTGCCGCATGAGCGAAGACACGACCTGCTGTTGCTGCGGCACATCGTATTCCGACTGGATGATGGCAAGCTTGGGTTCGCTGCAGCAATCAGCATTGCGTCCTTGCTGCACGTACCACGAAAACTTGCTAACCCAGAATACGTGAAAATTGCAGCAGACGCAACGTTCCGAGATGTAGTCGGCAGCTTCTGTGTGATCCCGTTCGGAGTCCTGACGCAGGCGTACGGTGACACCACGGCGGCGAATGGCCAAAAGTTGCAGGCGTGGCGTTCGCATTTCACCGCAGTATTGTTCGTGGTCACCAGCATGAGGCAGCGCCCGCATATAGGCCAGGCTTTGAACTTCTCGCGGAATTGCCGCTGTCCAACGGTGTCGAACTGGGTCAAGTGGTCAGGCAAGTGCATGGTGATTGGTCCAGCGCGGTCGAAAAAGCGCGTAGGCAGGTCTTCCCTCAAAGCATGCGGGCAGGTGACTTCTTCCATATGTGGCAAGCCGTGCGTGAAGGACTGCAGCAGCGCATGACAGGTGCCGAGGCAACGCAGCGGGAGAGGGCCGGGCAGATAAGGCAAGCCATCTGCGCCACACGCACGCACTGCGCAACGCTGACCGAGTTCCATCTCGTTTGGCAGAGCTTGTTCAAGCTCATGTCATCGCCAACGAGTGCAGGGGGTTGGGGCCAAAGCAGTGTCGCTCGGTACCTGTGCGCCACATACTTTTTTAAGCTTCCTGCAGTGGACGCACAGAGACAGTATGGCGTGACCTCCGTGCCAAACCCCGAGGAGGGCGTGCTGTGTGCGGCCTGGTGGGCGGGCTACGCACGGTTGCAGCCAGGTTCTGCAAGCGGATCGCAAGCAGTAGAGGCCTTTCATGGCAAAACGTGGCGTCCTGCACTTGTAACCGCGGACGGCCAAAAATTAAAGCATATGGAACCCCAGACATACTTTGAGGCTTTTTCCCGGGCTGCGACAGCGTACGCACGGCAGCAAGAAAAGGCAACGTGCCTGCCAGATCGCCCAACATGCAAAGATCCGGAAGTGCGCAACGGCGCCCTCTTGTGCAAAGCCGGGCGCAGCACTGCAGTTGAGTTGTTTGCAAAGAAGGAGTTAGTGCACGCATGCACAGCTGCCACGGTCAAGACCGCATATGTGATGCCGACGACATTGCTGCAGCAAAAACACGTAGCGGCAGCAAGGGGAGTGGCAAGAGCTCAGGTTGAATACGTGGCAAGACCTGAGGAGGAACTCCGGCTACCTGTCACCACAGCACGTTTGCTCGTGCAAGTTGCAGCAGAGCCGGATGTCGACGTGCTTGCGGGACTCTGGCGTCAGCTCGGCATTGCGTCAGGCCACAGAGCAACGACGCTTTCCTTGCACTGGGAGACATGGTATAGGCTGCGGGCAAAATGGGTGGTAGTGCTAGCTCCCGAGACTCCCCAGTGCTGGCAAGTTGCTCACTCAGTTGCACGAGCGGGTTTGGGCGACAAACAGCTCGCGCCAATGGAAGCGCCACCGCAGCCAATGCTTTTGTGTTCCTGCCTCGCCTTTGCATTAAGTGCCATTTGTGAGCATATTGATGTCTCAGAAGCGCTGGAAGCATCCTCGGACGTGCTGGAAGTGGTTGCAAGGCGCACAGGTAGGCCGCCGAAGCCAAACTTTGCAGCGCGCGGCAGCTCGAGCAGGGAGGTGTTTTCTCCGGGCAAGCGGCACAGAGCCGCTGAGACGGCGCTGCCACCTTCCAGTGGACGCATCTTGCAAGAACTCCCCGGCGCTGCAACGAAGTCAGACGAAACTGCCTTCAATCCAGCAGCGGCAAGACCGAGAGCTCTAGAAGACAGCCAAGAGCCGGGCCAGCGTTCCCGCAAGTGGAAGCAGGGGCATCACGCTGCATCGCACAAACTTTGACCTGGTTGCGTCTGTCCTCGGCAACAAGGAGCTGCCAGCAAGGGCCAATATCTACTTCGTCGACCAACACCAGGCCAGCGCTTTGTTGACTTGCGCAGTTACTGCTGAGTCAGCTGTGTGACTTCGTGCGAGGCATGGAAGGCAACGCAGGCTGGGCGGCACGTGCCGCAAAGTCACGCCTCCTTGACAGTGCACGGCAGCCACGAAGCGGCTATCCGTCACGCATTCGATGCGCTGGTGCGCACAAACCCGGACTTCTACAAGGACGAGGCCGGACAGGCGTGCGTGGTGTGGCAAGACATAGAAGCACACGCGCTTACTGCAGGCGAGAGTGGAGCAAGAGGCACGCGTGCGTTCTGCGGGAAGACACACGCAAAGACACGCTTGCTGCAGGTGAGAGCGGGCTAGGAGCCGGCTGGGGCCTCGGAGTGGGCCGGGCCAGCTGACAGTGTTTCAAACGCGGACTCAGGTGAAAGCGCATGGCGCTGCTTGGGGGCGGCTCGAAGGCGCGAGCAGTCCGGTTCGATCGCACACAGGGAAAACGCTCGGTGTCCCAGGCCTATGTGCGGGTGAGGAGCTTCCGAAAGCTCCTGAATGCAGAAGCAATACGTAGAGCAAAGCTGCCAAGTTCCGAAAAAATCGGCACGCAGAAGCGATGTCCAGAGTGACAAAAAGCGGAGCTGGCAGCCTGCAAACAGACTCGGTGTGGTGAAAGACGAGGGAGTCCCTTCATCCTGTTGACAAGCACGATCTCAGTGTCAGACGCAACTTGCAAGCAGCTCAGTGTTGATGAACCCCGCGCTCGCAAGCTCACAGCTTGGCGTCGAAGCATGGTTCCCAGCCACTGGGACACAAGCTCACAGCTCAGTGTTGATGAACCCCGCGCTCGCAAGCTCACAGCTTGGCGTCGAAGCATGGTTCTCAGCCACCTGCCTGGGACACAAGCTCACAGCTCAGTGTTGGTGAAACCCGCGCAGACGCAGCTCGCAAGCTACCAGCTCGGCGTCGAAGCATGGTTCTCAGCCAAGTGCTGGACACAAGCTCACAGCTCAGTGTTGGTGAAACCCGCGCAGACGCAGCTTGCAATGGTTCTCAGGCACCTGCCTGGGACACAAGCTCACAGCTCAGTGTTGGTGAAACCCGCGCAGACGCAGCTCGCAAGCTACCAGCTCGGCGTCGAAGCATGGTTCTGAGCCAACTGCTTAGGAGGACATGACTTGGAGCCGGGGTTAGTAAAAAGCCGGGGCTAGAAAAAAAAAACACCTCAACCTCGTGGTCGTGGCTGTGGCTGTGGCTAGGGCTGGAGCTGTGGTTGTTGTTGTTGTTGTTGTTGTTGTCGTCGTCGTCGTCGTCGTCGTCGTCGTCGTCGTCGTCGTCGTCGTCGTCGTCGTCGTCGTCGTCGTCGTCGTCGTTGTTGTCGTTGTTGTCGTTGTTGTCGTTGTTGTCGTTGTTGTCGTTGTTGTCGCTGTTGTTGCTGTTGTTGCTGTTGTTGCTGTTGTTGCTGTTGTTGCTGTTGCTGCTGTTGCTGTTGCTGTTGCTGTTGCTGTTGCTGTTGCTGTTGCTGTTGCTGTTGTTGTTGTTGTTGTTGTTGTTGTTGTTGTTGTTGTTGTTGTTGTTGTTGTTGTTGTTGTTGTTGTTGTTGTTGTTGTTGTTGTTGTTGTTGTTGTTGTTGTTGTTGTTGTTGTTGTCGTTGTTGTTGTTGTTGTTGTTGTTGTTGTTGTTGTTGTTGTTGTTGTTGTTGTTGTTGTTGTCGTTGTCGTTGTCGTTGTCGTTGTCGTTGTCGTTGTCGTTGTCGTTGTCGTTGTCGTTGTTGTTGTTGTTGTTGTTGTTGTTGTTGTTGTTGTTGTTGTTGTTGTTGTTGTTGTTGTTGTTGTTGTTGTTGTTGTTGTTGTTGTTGTTGTTGTTGTTGTTGTTGTTGTTGTTGTTGTTGTTGTTGTTGTTGTTGTTGTTGTTGTTGTTGTTGTTGTTGTTGTTGTTGTTGTTGTTGTTGTTGTTGTTGTTGTTGTTGTCGTGGTCGTTGTCGTTGTCGTGGTCGTGGTCGTGGTCGTGGTCGTCGTCGTTGTCGTTGTCGTTGTCATTGTCGTTGTCGTGGTGGTCGTGGTCGTGGTCGTGGTCGTCGTCGTCGTGGTCGTCGTTGTTGGTTCTTCTGCTTCGTTTGTTCCTCCTCCCCCATATTGCTTTGTTGGGATGAAGGCTTGAAGGGCCCTGGCTTTGTTGCTGTGATTGGTTGGCTGGTTGAACTACACCAGCCAGTTACACCGATCACACCATCGGATCAGAAAACAAGCATGACAATCGACATATTGACCAATCCGTGACCAGCCAAGTCACTATGAGAGGTTGCACGCAAAATACAAGACCAAACGTTAACTCATCCCAAACCAAGAAAATAGGTACTTTTCCGCCGCGAATGGAGGAGACTGTGCCCCTCCTGCGGAACCAACTGCCTCGTTGTGAGCTCCCGCGCGTGGCTGACGCTTTGGTAGAGAAGAGGTGCGGAGGTCTCGCGAATCGCTGGCTCTGTTGGGGGGGTTCCTCAAAGGTCCGGGGACTTTCTGGGCAAATAGCAATGTCGCCTGGTAACACGAGCTCGCCTATGAAGGTCCTTGACTCAGGAGTTCCCTTCCCGTTGGACAAAGTATGGCCAGAAGGGCGTGTCGAGGATGTTCCGGTCGTTTAGCCAAAAGGGTGAAAAGGCTTTGTCGCGGTCAATGAAGATGCATGTTGATAGCAAGGAGAGGTTGGCCCAAAACTGTGTTCCAATGTTAACCGCGGATTAATAAACTCCTGGTTGATGAATAGGGGGGTGTCCCCTTTTAGTGGGGATTCAGACCACTCTTGGAGGGAACACTCTCCTATTAATGGGACGGGTTTATGAATCCTGGGTCAACATTACTTGTTTCCTCGTTTGGTTTGAGCCGCCACCTCCTTGGGGTTTCAGAGAGACAACCCCTACAAACAGCAAACATGTTGAGAAACACAAGGACATCTGCAAAAAACATGTGAGCCACAATCAAAACCCGGGTAGATGAACGTTAGTAGGGGACAATCCCAACCATCAATCTTCATAGTTCTTTACGCGGTTCTTGGTAGACCTTTTTGATACCGGGTTTTGATTATGACTCATGTAGACGTTCTTTCGCCTGAAGCGGTTCGACTTCCAGGCTGCGGCCGGGGGAGTTCCTGGCGCGGCAGGGGGACGTGGGCCGGGAGCTGAACATCGTGAAGTGCGGCACCTGCGCGGTGCTGAGGGCGGAGGCTCCGGACTCCCCGCGGAATGGGAAGAAGTCGGAGGACCGGGACGGTTGGGTGTTTCTCTTCGCCGGATTTTGTGTTTCTTTGCGGATTTTTTCCCGTCAAACGTGGGGTTGTTCTGAAGTCATGGTTTGCTTGTCGCGGCTCGCGAGCGGCCGGTGGCAAGCGCCCAATCTTTTTCCCCAGCTGTGTTGCCGTATCTGAGAAAATGTTATAGCGAGCCAAGCGATTTCGCTATGATCAGGGTTCTTCGCTTGAAGATCCAAATCTGAAATATCAGCCTTTGGCATTGTATATTAATTTTTTTCGCAGAACCCCTCCCCTTCTCCTCCCTGATCAAGGTCCTTTGCTTGAAGATTTAATTCTTAAATATCAGCCTTTGGCATTGTTTTTTTTTTTTGCAGAACCCATCCCCTTCTCCTCCCTGATCAAGGTGCTTTGCTTGAAGATCCAATTCTGAGTCGTACACATGTTGCGGAACCCAGTCTCGTCCAGGAGCAGAGGGTCGCCACACTGCAGCAGGGCGACTGGAGCGGTGGTCATGCCCTGGACGGGGCCCACAGCCTGTGGGATCGACCCAGTTGGAGTCCTTGGAAGGGGACGACGTATCACTGTCCTTGGCACTTTTTTTGGCTTCTCTTCATTTTTAGAAAGTGGCTGCAAAAAGCAGCAAGTTTGTTGTTAGCGCACCAAGGGTTGCGAAGAACGTATCACGTCATAAGCTGGATTCCTTCTGCCCAGCCCATGTTTTGGGCGCATTGTGGCTTGCTTGTTACAACTCGGGTAGCCAATTTCTCGAAGACTCCGCCGCGGGAAGCTTCTCCCCCTCAGCTGTTGGGGCTTTTGGAATCGACGTTCACTCCCAGGCGAGTTGCAAGTTAGCCGGGGGCGATGTGGAAGGATGCTTCACGTCTGCTGCTAGATCTCATGTTGCAAGTCCGAATTGAGCTTTGTGTTCGAATTGAAGCGCGCGGAAATGCGAGCGACGAGGACGACAGCTCCAGAGCCACTTACAGAAGTCAAGCGGGAGGAGCAGCTTGAATGGTCATAGAGGAGTTCTTGCTCCCCCCTTGGATACGTCATGTCATAGCCCAAGAAGCTTAGCGTTGGCTTCACTGGTGACAAGCGGTTTATTCATACATCCGCCTTGCTCCCAGTTTCGCGGATGGACAAGCCTGGTCGCACGATCCATCAGTCGTCATCGCTCCAGCCTCCGCATGCCCGTACTGCCGCAATTCCAACAAGGGAAGATCCACGAGCTCGAAAGCGGAAGGAATCCGAAAAGCCGGACTTGACAAGCCGGTCGAGGCTGAAGTTCCTAAAGCCTCGAAGAGCAGAACCCCCATGAAGTGTCGGTTCAACGGCGTGGGGTTCTGTCCAATGGAAACAGCAGTCTGACCTTTGACGTCACGCGCCGCAAGCTACAGGGGTGGCGAGCAGGTAAAATGAGCCATGAAGTTTCCGGGGATCCCATGCAGCTGCGGATTGTTCGATGGAGCTTCGCGCCAAGTGCATTTGGGGAGCCACTTCGAGTTGTTTTTCTCTCTTCGAAGGGCTTCTCCACGGGCGGGTTTCACCATGCAGAGTTGGGTTTCTCGCCATTTGAGGTTCAGTTCCCAGGCAAGGAATTCCACCTTTTTGGGAGTTCAAAATTCACATTTGGAAACTCTTTTCTTCAACGCAAAAAAACCGCACCATGAACACCAATCCACAAAGGCACCCTTTTCTTCAACCGCCAAAATCCAAACACCGAAGCAGAAGCCATTTTTCGGGTCGGGTCCTTCACCCACTTCGGGTCCAACCCAGAAGAACAAAAAAGAACACGACGACCGCGAGCCGCGCGAGGTGCAGACGCGGACCTTCCGGGCCTCGGTGGTGGCGGAGGGGCCGGTCACGGTGCTCTCCATCTCTCGCCGCCCTACCGAAAAAGGGAGGTCCCGTTTTCATTTCTTTTCCAGTGCTAGTCTCTGCTTCTTCTCTGTTTTCCAAAGGTTTTTTGTATGTTGTTTGCGTGTTTCTTTTCCTTGGGGGGGGTTCTGATTTTTGCGGTTGTGTTCTGTTTGCTTTGTTTTCTTTCTTCTTCTGTTTGTTTTTTCCCTGATTCCAAGCCCCCGTTCGGTTTGGGGTGTGTGGGGCCTCCAAAAGCGGACTTGCTGTTTGGATGGTTTGAAGGGAACCTAAGTTATTGGACTGGGAGTGCGGGCTTGTGCACTTTTGGCCCCACGATCACAGGGAGAAACCATCAATTACCAAGGATTGCGACAACTGACGCGGGAGCATGTGCGCATGATCAATGCTCGTGAAAATGTGATTTAAGCATATTTAAGCTGTATCACATACGTGTTTTGATTTGTTCGTGCCACGATGCTGAATGATTGCGTGCATGTGTGTGTGTGTGGCCTCCATGCTTTGGAATGTCTATCGCATCAGCATAAGTCAAGTCGCGACATCTTGCAGGACACCTTGTTGGTTTGGGCGGGGGAGGCTTTGGTTTACTGGTGTTGCCTGAAGGGTCTGTGTCTTTACTCGGAAGCTTCTGGAAGGCACGACAATGCACTGCGCAGCAGTTGGACATGTCGCTCTCAAATTGCAGTATCCAAGCCTTGGTCGAAGAAGGATGGAAACGGCCTAAGTGCTTGGAGAAAACGACAATAGTTTGCTTTGCAACCGTATGCGTCACACCACCAACGTGTTTTTTTCTTCCGGGGGGGGTGGGGAGGTGGGGGGCTGGAGTTAGACCATGCGGCTATGGATTTCATCGACTGGGCACCACAAGTTTGCGAAATTACCATGACTCACTGCCTCGTCACTGCAAACAAACCTACACTGGAGCTCGCCACAATTTTGCTCCCTTGCGTCCGTTTTGTTGGGTTTTGGTGTGAGTGGCTTGTCGTGAAGTGGGTGTTCTTATTAAGCAACCCTCCAGGTGGTTTGTTTCCCATTTGGTTTTCCTTTTACACCATACCAAAAGAGGTCCATGATTTTGGGAAACACCAAAGCGGCCCAAGTGGCCAGGATTAGTAGATACAAGCCATGCATTTGGCTTCAGGCGCGTAGAGTGGTCCAAAAGCAGATCGCTTTATCCCTTTCCTTATCCTGTACTCGCTCTGGTTCTCCATTTGCTTGCGAGAGCATTTTCAATATTGTACCGATATGTGTGTATATGAAATATATACATATATAAATATATACACACGTACATGTATACATATGTTTCCTTGCGCCAAGCTTGGTCGACATCATATATGAGCGCACAGAAGCCGCCATGTGCCAGACTCAGTCTATTTGCCAGCGCGCTGCGCACAGGTATATGTAGATTGGGGCAAATACTTTTATCACAGCGCCTTTCCTCAAATGCGCAGCCCTCTCCCAACTTTTCGCGTGACTGACAGCAAACCCACCTACGTAATTTTCTCCGAAGCGCTTAGCCAAGTAGCTTCACGCACATGAAGCTGTTGGGAACAGTGTACCCCACTCCAACCAAGCCCCGTTCCAAAATATTGGTTGGTCCAAATACAACACCTAGCTTCCACATTTGGCAGAGAAGCGCCAATTGAGCCACACTCAATCCCTGTGGGTTTACCAGGTTTTGAGCCATAATCATTTTTAGCACCAACGCTAGACGTTTTTAATACCCTGCCCCAGGAAAACATGGAAGCTCCCAGGACCCCTTTGAAATATTTAATTCCATTTACAGGATCGGCCTTCTGGGGGCTTCCGGCTGTTTGCCGGAGGGAGTGTACGAGTGTGTGGATGCCAACTAAAAGTGTGGGGCGCCCTTGTTTCGTTTTTTGTTTTCCCCCCCCCCCCCCCCGCCCCCCTACGGCCGGAGCCGTGCGAAGCCGAAGCTGACGACGGGGACCTGAGGCGAGCGCTTCGAGGCGTTGGGCCTCCATGAGCGTCTCCACTTCCCAAGGCGCGAGGCCATGTATGAAGGACGGGGTTGGGCTCGGGGTGGGGGGAGGGGTGGGAGGGGCTGCAGGTTGGGGAGTGCTGGAGGTTCCGGGTTTGGGGGTGGGGGGGTTGGGGGTTGGGGTTTGGGGTTTGGGGGTTAGGGGTTAGGGAAGGGAGTTGAAATACTTGGTTTCTGGGAACTGGTTGGGCCGGCATCTCTGAAGTCAGCGTACACCTCAGATTCCCTTCCTGGGAAGGCATGTGCGTGACGAGGGAACGAGCCATGGCCGCCTGCTGTTGTGGAAAAACCGATCTCCAGTGGATCCTGTTCTAGGGATTCCTCGACCCATGTCGCCCGATGTCGCGGGTCTTGGGGCCATCACCTGCCTCTGCTCGGGGTGGGGCCCGGTCAACCCACCTGCGTCGCCTGAAACCTCGGGTCGCCTCGGGTCGCCTGGGGTCAGGACGTGCGAAGCACGCCAAGAGCCTCGCTAAGCGGATGCCCGGGGTGGAGCACATCACGGGGGAGCTCAAGGAGGACGAGGTGAGCTTCATCGTGAGGCTGCGTCGGGGGATGGGATCGTTGGGATCTGGTGGTTGGCGCGGCTGGGTGGCGTGTAGCTCAAGAGCGAGCTGCCCTTAAAGCAAAGAGTACCGACTTGGGCGCAAACAAAAGAGGTAGGAACGCTCCCCACAACTAAACAACTTTGGCGAAGGAGTAGTTTTGAGGTTTCAAGGTAGATACGTTTTTCCCTTTCGGTGACTCGTTGGAAGGCAAACCAAGCCATTTGCAGGGAGACGCAAGCCGGGGGGGGGGGGGGGTCCGCACTTTGGAGGTCCCACTACTCGGGCAAGTAGTTCGAGGCTGCATAGGTTGATCGAGGCAGTTTGGAGCTGTCTCGACTGGTAGGCAGGTGCCTTTTGGTGGCCGAAGTGGTCTCTTCTTTTGGGAGTTCGAGTGGTCTTGAGCAAAGTTGGAGTTGTGTCCATAGGTGTCCTTTTTGGTTGTTTTGGTAGAAAAATAGATGGCCCTTGTTTACCTGGTGGTTTAATCATCTACCCAGGCCATCGATTTCCCCTAAAAGGACACCTTTCCCAAGTTGAGCCTCACTTGCTTTTGAGAGCCTTCACTCTTTTCCAGCCACTGTGCCTCTTGCTGGGACACAGCCGATTGTGGCTAGAGTCGGCTAGCTGCCGCCCGTACCCCCAGAAGGCTTCCTGCGAGCCTTTGTGGGAGGTCGGCTTTGTCCGACCTTGGCGTCATGGCCATCCGTATCACTTGATCAGACCATTGCCGGTCAAGTGCCCAGATTTACACAGTCTCAGAGATGCTTGAAGGACTGCTATTGGGTTGGATCTTTAGGCTTTAACTTTTGGGAAATCAAGGGGTTTCCACTAACCCCCCCCGAAAAAGCTAAACTTTTTGCAGGGGGGTCAACAGCAACCAAGAAGTTCGGGTCATTTGAATGGGCTGGCTTTGAGGGGTTGCCCATAGAGTCCAGCTTCTGGTGGCTGCTCAATGGGAGCATCAGTGACTCTCCAATGCAGGGGTCAGTAGCTGGATAGCCCGGTTCTGCTGATCAGTTTGGCAAGACACGAGCAGGATTCGTACAAGTGAATATCAGGGGCTCATAAGCACACATTCTCTTGCGAACCTGACTTCTGGTTTCAAAGTTTCCCACGTCCCTGTTCGATTCTTTTTAGATGCCCTGGCAGCATCTATCCACCTTAAGGCCTCCTTCCCGTGGCAAGCAAGTTGTTCGACCCCCCCCCCAAACCCCCCCGCCCCCCACTCGGATTGCTTGGCGCGGCCCGCAGGAGCCTGAAACGGAATGCGCACCTTCGCACGGCCATGGACATGAGCAAGAGCGCCGCGTCAAGCAAAGGGAAGGCGGAAGTGGGCTGGCGCTATCTTCTGTCCAATCAGGGGAGTGTCTTGGAAGACCATCCTCCTGAAGTGGCAACTTCTCCACGAAAGGATGGAAGCAGCACGGGGACTCTATCTTCTTCAAGGACCGGCGAAGTGTCCTTTGCGAGACCCTCACAGAGCTTGCCGCGTTTTGTTTCGGATGTCGCTTTTCTAGAACTGCATGTAGTTTTGAACGGACACCAGCGGAAGAACACCATATTTCCCCAACTCTGACAACCGCCTTGCGCCGACCAAAGCAGACTTCATGTTGGATTTAATGTTCCTGCTGCACGCCTCGTGCCGTGGACAGTCTCGAGGCAGCCATGCACAATGTACAAGTTGGTTCTCCAGAGCTGCTATCTAATGCGGTTTCAGACTCCCGGAAGACACAAATAGCTTGTCAATCGGGCAGCTCGGTGTCAACGCAACAGATAAGCCAAGAGATGTCCCAGCGGACTGGGAACTCGGTAATTCCCAGCCGTCCGGTTCCTTGAAAAAAAAACACGATCTTTTTTGCTTTTGGTTTAGTCTAGTGCTTGGGTGTCCGAATGTCACCCACAAGTTTGCCCGTCACCTTTCGCAGATCTGGCCATGGGTCAAAATCCCGTACCCGTGAACATCCCGATACAACCACTAAAGTCGGTTGTGAAGTGGGCAGTGAGTTCACCTATCAAAATTGGATCCCAAAACGGTTTTGACAACCACAGCCATCCGGTGGCATCGGCGCGCGGCTTCCAAACCCGCCGAGGCGAGCCGCTGCGGGACCTGGCGCGCAAGGCCACGCGGCTCCGCGCGCCCATGCAGCGGATCATCGTGGAAGGCCGCGGCATTTCGTTTCGGCCTTCGCAAAGCGCGCTTTGAAAGCGCGGGTTTTGGGGGTGGTCTTAACCTAGGCCAAGTGCTCAAAACCCTCGGCCCCGGCGGCTTGTGTTTTTTTTTTTGTTCCCCCTTTTTTTTTTGGGCTTAACATGAGCCGCGTGCAAAAAGAAACGGGGTAGAATTGAAGGTTGGTAAGGGACAAAAACCCAACCATACATAGCTGCGGATGTCCGCCTTCTTCATTCTTGAAGCATTGGTTCTGGGTAGACCATTTTTAATACCGGGTTTTGATTTTGAAAAAAAAAGGACCACAAAAACGACAAACGCCAATGGGGTATCCCCAACAGCCCCGGAACCTTACTGCGGAAAAAACAAAAACCTCTCTAAAAGCTGGCCCGGGGAAATGTTTTGTGAACAGGGAGCCCTAGAAACCAAGACCCCAAAAGAAGGTGGTTGCAAGATAGATCCTAAGTTTTCACCACACGGCCCCCGCCAACAAAAACAAATCAAACACAAAACAATGGTGCTTGTCCTTTAACACCCAACCAAAGAGGGTTCCCTTGAAAAGACAGACCCGTTTGATTGGGTCTGGCAAGTAGTTCGGATTGAGTCGAGGGGGGTGTAGGTTCTTGTCAAAGGGCAATCTTGAGAAGGTGATTCCCCAGAAATCTCTGCTTTGCACGAAGTGCTTTCTAAGAATCCGAAGCCCAATCACAGGGATATGGGGGGTGTTGTTTTTCTTTGGGGGACACCCCAAAATGGCGCATCGGGTTTCCTCTTGATTTCCCTTTGAAACCACTAAACATGGGGGTACCACCCCCATAAATGGCCTAACCTGATCTATAGGGGGCTGTTGCATATGAGGGGATCGATCCTTTTTTTAGCCAGGCGGCAGCGCCGCAGAGGAGAGGTTTTGAGCGGAATTGCCGCGGGGTGCGAGGGGAGGATTCGACCCGTACTCTTGGTTTCAGGGCTAGATGGCGGTTGCCAAGTTGAATATCAACGATGTTTGCCAGCCAGAGGCCAAGAGCTGTATGCCCATCTCCTATTCATATTGACTCTCTTGATACACGCATGTTGCGGAGTGTAAAAACTTAAGTTCGCTTTGGACTTGACTTTGCGGCTTGCCAATGAACACCCCCCAACAAGTCTTTCTTTGTGCAAGAGGAACCTCAGGAACGCAGACTCGGGGCTTCAAACTTAGCTCAGACCCAGGCAACCGCGCCAGCCCTCGAGAGAGAACAGACGTTGGACGCTGGACGATGGTTGCCAGGGACGGCCCTCGGAACTTCTATCGGCCAAGGGGAAGGATTCGCGGCTTGCCGCGACAAATGATTCCTCTTTCAGTCCATGTGAGGTGGGAGGAATCCACGGGAGGATTCTGGGGATGTTTCTGGGGTCTCTAAAAGTGAACATTTGGACAGGGCTCCTGAAAAGATACATTTTGCAACCATTTGAAACATGGCCTTTCCACCAAAATAAAGGGAAACCACAATTTACAAGGCAGTGTTCGTATCTTTGGGAATCTTGCCCAGTTCTAGTCCACACTGTGGCTGGTCGAAATCCCTTTCGAACCGCCCAAGAAACCCTGTAATGAAGATTCCCCTGTAAATACCAACAAACGTCATGGTTTTCCATTGTTTCAAAGTGGTGCGAAGTGGAGTTCCAAACCGCCCACAGCACTGTAGAAGTGACTGCCCGGATCTCCTCTCGGGTCACGGAGTGGGGGCAGTACCTCTTCATCGTGGGGGACGGCCTAGCGGAAGCTGTGCCCGTGGAGCTCCGAAAAGGCCGACGGCTGGTGGCCGTCGCTGGGGTGAAGTGAGGTGAGGTGGTGAGGTGGTGAGGCGGTGAGGCGGTGAGGCGGTGAGGTGGTGAGGTGGTGAGGTGGTGAGGTGGTGAGGTGCGGTGGTGAGGTGAGGCGCAAGAGCGAGGAAACAGGTGTGGTGAGGTGGTGGGTGAAGAGATGGTGTTGGGCTTTTGTGGCTGTTGGTAGCCCTGGATGATTGGGCGGTCACCCGAAGCTTCGTGCGGGCCCAACCACTGCATCGCCGGAGTCAAGGTTCTAAGGTGAGCGTTGCCCACTGCGACGAGCTCCGGCTCGAAAGTTGTACACTCTTGCAGCTCGTGAAAGACTGAGTTGGGGTGTCTTTGTGGGGCGGCCAGTGTCGCAGAAGAATCAGGGGAGGTTTTTCCCAGTGGTGCTGTTTTCTTGTAGTCGGCTTTCTAGTCGTGGTGCTTCTGTGGCTGCAGATCCCCAGTTGCTGTGCTGAACAGAGTGGCCGTCTGGATGACCACGTGCTGGTGGTTGGTGCAGCTGGTGGTTGCCGTCTCTCCATCCGGCTTACCCTCGACACCCAAAACCGGCGGCTTGCCGTTCGATGGAGGTACTGGTACCGGGGCAGATGAGATCGCGGAGAAGACGTCTCTGTCGAGCAAGCTGATTCAGAGCCGCGGCTGGCTGGGGTGGGGAAGGAGGCGGTGGCTGTGATTGGGGGGAAGCCACAGATCAAGGCCAATAATTCTTCTGTCTTGAGGTTCGGCTGCAACCATATGGGAACACTAGCGCCAGCGAGAGGGCATGACTTCCTATGAAGGGGCTGCACGCTCTTCCATAAAAACTTGTGTGTGACGATGCTATGCTCACCGGCTCGCGTGCCCACATCTGAGGGTTTGCACTTTTGCCGTGCAGTGGACCCCGTTCACTCGGACAGTAACGTTCTTGGGAATGGTTTGCCCCAAGCATGTGCAGCCGCGGGTGGAGGGGGGGCGGAGTGCATCTAAACCCTTGGTTGCTCCTGGCATCTGCTTCTCTGACTACGTGGGTTCTCAAATTCTCAGTTGTCTTTGGGGTTGAGACGGCACCTTGGGCAGCACCCATTTTTCCAAACTCTCAGTCTTTTTTTCCCCAGCAGCTGACAGCTTTGGGGTCTCAGCCCAGATAGGCTCCGCGGTGATCCGGGGCGGCCCTGAGGTAAGGTTCCACCAGGGTTCCACGAGGGTTCCACGAGGTTCTAGGGCTGCGGGGTGGTGCGAGCACCAAAAAGAGCACCGCTGTTGGGGACATCACCTGAGCTTTGGTCTTGAGGCGGTGGGCAGCACCAAAAGGCCATCTGGCCCCCATGAAATGGATTGAATCTGTGTGAGTCCCCCCAGCTTCCGACTCTCCGAGGAAGGCAGCCCTGCTCCAGGCGGGGGGGGAGAAGGGGATGGGTTTGGGCCTTCTCTTCATCTATTTTTCGGGGAGTGCAAACTTTCGTGGCCATGTTCTCTTTTTTTTAAATATAAAAAAAATAAATAATAATAATGATACACCATACATTATTATTTCTGCCTCAAAAGGCGGCACAAGCCAGGTCCAACTATACCCGTCGCCAGGACCTGCTGCGCGGGGACGAGGCGGCGTCGGCGCCGGTGTCCATGGCAGGCGACGCCCCGTCGGCCGCTGGTTGGATTGCCAGGTGCCGGGCCCACCTTCGAATCATCTAGGTCCCCCCAGCCTCCAGCTAGGTGCCCTTCTCTCCCCTTTGGTCGGGAGGGTTCGGGACCCTACCAAAATAGACTACAGCAAAAAGAAACGGTACCGTTATTCCAACCTCTCTACTGGAGGACCTAGTCATATATACTTTGGAACGATGCAGGCAAAGAAGGGCATGTGGAAGGCAACTCGCCGGCCAACAAGCATGCGACGCATCTACGTGCTCGGTTGGTTCATGTTTGACGGCATAGCTCTGCTTCTTGCTTCATCCACACCTCCCCTTGAGTGTATCCCTTCCACAAGTGTCATTTGTCCTAGGACCCTTTGATCACAAGTGAAAACTCGCACCTCCATCTCCGCTCCAGGGAAATCCGCTCCAGGCCGCAAGCCGAAGAAGCGGGGCGGCTCCATGATCCACGTGGAGAAAGGCGCGGGGCGCGGAAAAGACCGGGCGACGCCTCGCAGGCGACTTTGGAGCCGGAGCGGATCCAACGCTGCTGTCGGAGCGTTTTGCGTTTGGTTTCACTCAGAGCCAAAGGGGGGAAATGTGCAGAGCCTAAGGGACACACCTTGCTGGTACTTTGGAACATCGGGTTTGGGCATCTCCAAAAGCAGCATGGGAGAAACAAAGCTTTTGGAATCTTGAGCAGGCTGGTCAACCTTACCCGCACGCCTTTTGCCTCCATGCTATCTATGGGTGGCAAGAAAAATGGGAAGGAGAGTGCTTTGTACCAGGCAGATGCAGCCGCAAACTGGTTGCATCGGGTTTTAGGATATGTTCGGCAGGAGGCCAGGTCGCCCTCGCCAAACGGCTTCTTGCCAAAACGCTCGCTCGTAATAGTAACCAGTCCCAAAATCCCGATCAGAGGGCCGAGAAATCAACCCTAACAGCTTCACCTTTGTGCCAATGTCAGGGATGGAGGAGATCGAGATCGAGAAGTCCACAGAAGCTCGGCTGACGTGTTTCGACAGATAGAGCTTGTCACTCCAGAAGAGTGTCCTTTTTGCCCTTCAATACTTGAAGACAATGGCGGACAAAAGCCGTTGATCAAGCATAAACGCATGGCTACCAGCCAAGCAGCCGGCGTCTGCATAATTGGAGACATGCCAATGGTGGCAATGGGCAATATCAGCCACCAACCACGGCGCCGATGTCGCCCGAGGGCGGGAAGCGGTTCCGGGTGCAGACGATGGGCTTTTCCGGGGAGAAGGTCTTCTACGTGGGTGAGAGGGTGCGGGAGAAGGCCCAATCGCGTGTGCAAGGCGCGGGCTGGGGAGAGAGAGGGATGCTCTCGGACGTCCAGTTCTCCGCGCACTTTGGTACCCGTTTCTTTTTCTTTTTTGGTTATTTTTGGTCAACGCACATCGAGGGGGTTCTTGGAACCTTGTCTCAGGCCCCTCGTGTTGGTTTTCGGGCCAAAAGGCTTCGTTCGGGAGGCTTCGGGTTGTCGCGAGCTCCGTCTTCCGGAGGCTTCGGGCGCTTCGCCCGCAAGAACTCGGAGCCGCCAGAGGCGGATTCCGAGGTGGGCCGTGTGCAGGCGGGGAAAGGGAGGGTTCATTTCCAGTTGCTTGCGGTTTTCCTTTGTGTCACAGCATGCGAGGGTTTCTTTTGAACACGACTGTCACGCTTTGCAGCGCAACCACCTGCCAACTTCTCGGATGATACTCTATTGATGAAATTGCCAGATAACTTTTGGGGTGTTACTCCGCTATTCTGAGAACACAAGCTAGCTTTTCATTTTCTACCTTCTCTTTTGGAGTTCTAGTTCTTCGTTTCTGGGCGGATGGGCCCGATGGGAGCCATCGGCGGGGATGGGCGGGTCGAAGTGCTCTCGCTGCGCCAAGGAGAGTAGACTACAAAATACGCTTTTCCAGTTGCGGCTCGAAAAGGGCAACTTTTCTCACGAAAGCTGCAAGAGGACTTTTTTGCAGCTTAGATTTGAGCATCGCAGCGAGCTAAGTAGAATTTGCCAGCTACCAACTTTCAAGTAAAGCAATTCTCGGCGTGCAGCAGGTCCCGCAAGAGCGCGGCAAGTTTTGAGTACGAAAGCAGTACGCGCAGTATACTTTCGCCGCTGCAGCTCGAAGAGCGAACTTTTTTTTGCAAAGTACCACCTGCAACTTTTATGAATACGAAGTTGCTTCGCAAAGTACACTCCCCCTAGAGCAAAGGCTGAGCTGACGCATTTCTGTTTGGGATTTTCGATGTGGAGCCAAGGGCCCAATACCTTCATTGCGTGACGCTTCGGGACCCACTCGTCGTCTAGGTTTGGAAAGGGGTTCCCTTTCAGGTTCGGGGCGCCAGGGATTTGATGGATGTCAAGAGTAACTGAATGAGTCATGAATACGCAAACAGGCGTGTCGTTTTTTGTGGCCCCCCCTCCTTGATGATTGGGTTGCATGGAAGCCCTCCGTTTTCTGGGAAGGGGGTGGTCCCCCAATTTGGGGACAAAATTCAAGAACCATCGAGACCCAGGCGGTGCTAGACAACTCCCGGGTGGTGGTGGCCTTTCCTTCCAAGGGCGCCCACATCTACAGGCGCTGTCGGATCCAATGCCAGTGCGAACGTCGCAGATTTCCAGTTGGATCCACAAGTGGACGCCAGAAGACCGCAATAACGCACGGGAAAACCTAAGGCATCTAAGGCGTCGGTGAAAGGCCGGCGTTTTTTCCAGGCGCCCCATGGTTAATACATTTACATTCCAGTCTCCGTGATCGTTCGTGTTGAGGACCATATTTGGAAGCCCTGTCCGGCATAAAGAGTCTGACCACGTGCAGCCTGCCTGAAGCTCACTTGTTGGCACGCAGCTGGATGGGCCAAGAGGGATCAGACACAGCTGGTCTGTTTTTTCTCTGGTTCCTTGTGCAACGCTGTCCTGCCGGGGTTGCTGAACATCAGAACTTGTTTGAAGCTCTGTAATTGGCGCCGAAGCAGGATCCACGGAGTGATGCCTCAAGCAACTTGTGGGGGCTTTGCATGTGGCTTCGAATGGCTGTGCGCATCGGGTTGGGTCACGGAGATGTACCCTCGGCATAGGCCAAGATCACTTGGTAATGCTACGGAGATACTTGTGCCATCTTGTGCCACATGCAACGGATGCTGCCAAGCTGCAAAAGGGCGATCCCATGAGTCCAGACGCTCCATGATGCCCTGCCATGGCTACTGTGTTTCAATTCTATACATTGCAAGGACCCATTGTTCTGCACCATATGTGGAGGAATCGAAAGGCCAGTGCATGGAGCTGAGATTCTCAGTTATGCCAGGGCAGAGTTCAAGAGGCACGTGGACACAACTCCTCGGATTCGTCCGCTGGCTGAAAGTTGCGCGGGGATTTGTGGCAGCGGCAAGGCGATAACTTTGGTGCCCAATCAAGAATCAACCTGGTGGATTCACCAACCAGTGGCGGATGCCCTCACTGGACAACATCCACTTCGCACCAGTTGGGATGGATGAAGCCCTGCAAATTGCTGGGAAAAGCCTACCTACCAACTGGTGCGAAATCAGCCAGAAGCCCTTCCATCCACAATATGAATCAGCCAGCGGCCAATCTGAATCTAACCCAGGGTTTATTTGGGTATGGTTCAAAATTTGAGGCCACTAAAAGATAGGTTTCAGTCCTTTCCATTTACCAGGGTATTTACCTTGTGCCATTTTGTCTCTTGTTTTCGTCTTTGTTCGGGGTGAGGAAAATTGGCAGTGAATCCGAATCAGTTTATTTGTTTCTATTATTATTATCATTATTATCATTCTGATTCTTCTTATTATTATATATCTTCTTATTATTGTTGTTGTTATTATTATTATTTTTACTATTATTATTACTATTATTAGTAGTATATTATTACTATTACTATTATTATGATATATATCTTTTTTTTTTTTTTTTTTTTTTTTTTTTTAATTTATGTATTTATTTATTTATCTATTTGTTTGTTTGTTTGTTTATTTGTTTATTTATTTATTTATTTATTTATTTGTCTCTCGATTTATTAAACATGGTAGAATCATTCCCCCGGTTTCGATGATCTAGAGCTGCGCCCTGGTGCCCTAGCGGGCCAATCGCGCGCGAACTGCCAGGCACTGCGACCTGGTCTTGGCCCGTGAGGCGCGGAGGTGGAGGTGAAAGGGGTTTTGAGTACCTGGCGACGGGAAGTTCAGGGAAGCCACCCAAAACGGGGAGGGGGGGGGGGGCATCCGTTGTTTTGTTTGTTTGTTTTTCTTGTTTTGTTTTTGTTTTGACACATGGGCGTGGCTCAAAATTAAACAGGAGGGGTTCCATTCTGGCACCGGTTTTTTGAGCCACAGCCACATACCGGAAGAAAGCTGCAAGGTTTCGACTTGTTCCCTTGCTCGCGACATCTTGGACATCAACTGTACGTGCGGCGTTCTGTTGGGCTTTGGGGATGGGCCCTCCATGATGCGGTTTCCGTGATTTCACAAAGGTTATTTGTACTGATGTCTAAGCTGCAGCATTTTTTGGCCCTGGGCATGGTGTTTGCCACGACCAAACAAGGGCCTGGTCATAGCTGGCAAGGATCAGGAACCTGGTCAATTATGGGGCACTAGCTCCAGGTCTCCCCATCCCAATCTATGCAATCATGGGTGTTTCCTTTTTTGAAGGGTACCCTTTTCGGTTGGTTTCAAAGGGAAACCAAAAGGACACCAACCACGGGGTTTGCACTACATCTGCCATAGCGCGCCTTGGTGCAGAAGACTCCGAACCCGCCCCTAAAATACTCTTGCTCCCAGCGAGTTCACGACTGGCCAGTCTGGAAAGTCTGATTTACGAAGATCATTGATGCCCATAATTAGTTTCTTTTTATTTTTTTGCTTTTGTTGGGTTCCCTTTGTTTTCCACGAACCAGGCAAAAGATAATCTTTTGCTGGGGTCCTAATTCCAGCCTAGTTTTAAGACCGACCTCATGTGTCCAATGTTCCGACGAGGACACGGTGCTACATATGCACTCGGGGGACGTCTTTGGCGAGGCGGGCGTTGGGCGCATTCGGGTTGGCTGTAAGGGACAGCCATTCGTTAAAGTTGTGGGGTCCCGGTTCCCACATCTTGAGACAAAACCCAGGTGTTTGTCGTGGTTTCCACGCAAGGGGATTACTCCGATGGACTTGATGCCAGGCTTGGCTGAGCCCGGATTTCATTTTTTTCTTCTTTTTGAATAAATTAAAACATGGCACGTTGTTCGGACTTCCGGGGTCAAGAAGCGTTCCCCCCCACCCCCAAAAGAAAGACCACTTGTTTCATCTTTTTTCGAGATCTTCGCAGCTTGGACGGGTATCCTCATTCAAATCCACGGGTTTTCCTGTGTCCTTAGCGCCAAAAGCTGGGGGGAGTTCTCGCCGCGCGTTCCAGATCTCGCTGCTGTACAATACCCGGCACCTGGCGACCTTCCGGGCGGCCGCCTGGGCGATTTCAGAGCGGGGGGTTGGGTTGCTGGATGAAAGGCGGCGTTTGGTTCCAATGGAAGTTGGGGATGTTGGGGGCTAGGTGGTTTGAGGGGATGGAATTTTGGGCTGGGGGCTAGGTGGTTCCGGCTGAATTTTTTTTGGGGGTTGGGGGCCAGGGGCAATCTTTTTGTTGCAGCTGATGGGGTCGACAAGCAGGGATAAACCAGAGGTGTTCGTTGTTGCAGTTGATCCTGAGCGAACACTAAACATAACGATGTGAGGAACTTGAAACCGCCTGCTCACGCAAGCTCAATTCAATTTGAAGAGTACCACAGTAAGGCATATCCTGCAATCCTTTGTTGGGCGAGTAGACAATCTATGGGGGTCTCGTTTTCTTTGTTGCTTTCTTTGTTGTTTGGTCCTGTATCTCTCTCTCTCTCTCTGTTATACTAGTGCGTTTCGATGCTGTGCATGTGGCATGCTTGCAATATCTTGAGCTTTCATTCACTGCTTGAGCCGGGATTGGCAATGGGTAGGGAATCATCATGTTCTGTCGAGCTGATGCAAAGCCTTCCAGTTTCAGCTGAACCTCTGTCACTCTGTGCTCTCTCTGTCCTTGGCACTCGCTTTGGGCACAAATTGAGTGCCGCACGACCCAGCTGCGAAAAATCGCTGACCAGTTTCTACCGAAAGTCCCTGGTCGAGAGTCGGTTGAATGAATTGGGGTGACCGCCCAGTTCGTTTCCGTTTCCCTTCCAAACACCATGATAGAACTACCACATAGCTTGTTGAATCGAGGATTCTCGCAACAGTATTGTGGATTCCGCGTGCTCTGAATGCTTCCCTGTTCCAAAATATTGCACATGGGGAACATGATTGCTATGGGATTGCCATTCATGTCATATCTCCGTTTCTTTGTTTCAATGGACTGAAAGCAGCTGTGCAGGCCCTAGTTGCTTGGTAACCTTTTTTGACCAAACCCTCCAATTTGCCGGACATTGATACGTTTCTGGCAAGACCCTGGCCCCAAAAAAGCCGAGATTCTAGGAGGCTTTCCTGCAGGAGTATGACAACCACGTGCTACGGGGACATGGAACATTCAAATCTCTTCTTGAATCCAAATATGTCACAGTGGTTTCTGGTGGGGTTTCTCAACCCCAAGTAGGTTTCCGGTGGGTTTCTGGACCCGAGGCGGTGGACACGGACGTGCAGCTCTACGCTGTGCACCGCTCCGATTTCAAGGAGTGCTTTGTGAGGCGACAGCCGGCAGGTTGGTCGTCCAATAGATCACTTGGAAGGAACCCAAGGGGGGCGGTCTGATTTTCCCGAATGGAGCTTCCTCTACAAAGGTTTTGTTCTTGGTTAATCTGTAGGCCAGTAGATCTTACCCTTCCTCCCACGTTTGCAGGGCACCTGACAGGGACCCGGTCCCTTCAAGAGGAAATTCATCTTCCAGGTACCTCACAGGGGCCATCTTAGGAGGCAGGACAGTTGTTTTGATGTTTTGACCTCCGCCTTTGGTCACGTTGGAATGGGTTTCCCTTTGGGAGAGGCGCGAAATGACTGCTGACCCGTGGGCTGATTTTCTTTTCGTGCGTGTTCCGTGTGAAAGTCCCTGACGTCTGGTAAAGCCGGCGTGCTGGATATTATTGAGTACCACAGGACGTTTCTGTTCATCTGACTTGTACGAGGCAGGTAGAGGGCAGGTAGAGGGCAGGTAGAGGGCAGGCAGAGGGCAGGTAGAGGGCACATGACGGGATTTTTGAAAAATGAACTATGAGGGGCCGAAGGAAGCTTGCGTTGGATTGCCAGGCCCTGGCCACACAAGCGAAACAGTCGCACGCTTTCTGAAAACGCACCATGCCAGCCGCCCAACTGGATGGACTTTTTGTTGGTCCACACCTTTTGGGCCTTTTTTTTTTGGGGCAAGGGCCTCCATCCCTTGTGCGTGCGTGTGTTTGTGTGTGTGTGTGCGTGTGCGTGTGCGTGTGCGTGTGCGTGTGCGTGTGCGTGTGCGTGTGCGTGTGCGTGTGCGTGTGCGTGTGCGTGTGCGTGTGCGTGTGCGTGTGCGTGTGCGTGCGTGCGTGCGTGCGTTGTTTTTTGTGGTATGCTCCCGTAGGGTCCCATGGGTTTTTGATGGGACGACACGGCGCAGGGGTGACAATGAGCAGCTGGAGCGCCCTGGCCTTTTGAAATCGGAGAGCGCTGGGTGGTGGTGTTCAATTCTTCCATTTGCTTGAGAGATTTTGTCACTTGGTTTAGACCAAGGGAAGCTTCCATTTGCTGTAGGTTGGTGTTAAGCCAACTTACGCTGTTCTTTTTCTTCTTTTTTTTCGCCCTCTTGGTTTTGAAAGGAGTTTATCACTGGACATCTCAACCAAATGGAAGTAATGGGAAACCAAGGGGACCCCGCTTAAAGAAATGGGGTCCCCAATCTTGACCAGAAGCACCACACACACACATGAGTACCCGACAATATTATTGAATGACAGCGGTTGTATTCGGCGCGACATCACTTAGCTCACAATCTCCAAAACCTATCAAGGACCCTGAAAACCGATGGGGGCCTACCATGGCCTACCCAAGAGGTCTTCCGATGCCCCTCCATAAGAGTAAATACTTGCAATGCTACATGTTTGTCGCAAAAGCCCTTTTGTTGAAGTCATGGCAGTGTGGACCGTGACCGTGGAGAACAGCCTCCGAAACAGATTGCGGTTGAAGTTCAAGGCTCTGGATCGGTCAGACACGCAGCCGTGAACTCCCCAAAGCAGGCACACAGGCGAGCTGTCAAGACAGCCGTGGGTCCCTGAGCACAACAACTTGCCATCTCTGCTCCACCATTCCCCTGTTCCGCCCTGCGCCCACTAGGCCAAGGCAGCACGCGCAACAAGCAGAGGCAGACACACGCACCCACGCCTGGAACGGAGCGAAAACTACGACGACTGATTGGGCCCTAGTCGCGTGAGCTTGATTCTAGTAGCAGTTACATGCTTTCAGCGTTTTCAGCTAACAGACGTGCGCCACGAAGTCTTGAGTTATAGAAGGTAGTGAAAACCTTGAAAGCCGATGGGGGCCTACCCAATTCTGCGATGACGTACGGCGTATTCGGGAAGTAAGTAATATCGTCCGACGGTTGTGGGGTCCTCGCGGTCCGCGGTTCCCCCATGTTGATACATGTCACGTACCCTGTGGCAGCGGGCCCTATGTTTAGCTGAAGCCGGCCTGCAAGGTTCGCAATGTGGATCACTTTTCTTCCGCCTCATGCCATACAAACTTTGCTGATCGAATTTCATCGATCGTTTTCCTAGATTTTCACCAACAGAGCGGCCATGTTTCTGAGTCTGTGGACTCTCGGCTTTCTTGGCCACATTCCCATATCATATTCAACAACTTGTTCCAGTGGACCCTGGAACCAGCAGATCTACCTAGCTGCATGGTCACTGTTTGCGGTGAAACATGAGATGAACCGATGAAATACGACCCTCAGAAAGAGTCAAACAGATTGCTTATAAGAGTTGTTTTCCCGAAAGCATGGCGAAGGGTTCTTCCGCTGGGTTCACTTGAGTTGTTCTCATGAGAGTCATTACAAGGAATCATCATCATAAAAGTCATTGCAAGGAGTCATTGCAAGGAGTCATTGCAAGGAGTCATTGCAAGGAGTCATTGCAAGGAGTCATTGCAAGGAGTCATTGCAAGGAGTCATTGCAAGGAGTCATGGCAAGGAGTCATTGCAAGGAGTCATGGCAAGGAGTCATGGCAAGGAGTCATTGCAAGGAGTCATTGCAAGGAGTCATTGCAAGGAGTCAAGGAGTCATGGCAAGGAGTCATTGCAAGGAGTCATTGCAAGGAGTCATTGCAAGGAGTCATTGCAAGGAGTCATTGCATTGCAAGTCATTGCAAGCATTGCAACTTGCACTTGACTTGCACTTGCAACTTGCACTTGACTCCTTGCACTTGCAACTTGCACTTGACTCCTTGCACTTGCAACTTGCACTTGACTCCATGCACTTGCAACTTGCACTTGACTCCATGCACTTGGCTCCTTGCACTTGGCTCCTTGCACTTGGCTCCTTGCACTTGCAACTTGCACTTAACTCCGTGCACTTGCGACTTGCACTTGACTCCATGCACTTGGCTCCTTGCAACTTGCAATGGCTCTCATGACTCCTTGCAATGACTCCTTGCAATGACTCCTTGCAATGACTCCTTGCAATGACTCCTTGCAATGACATGACTCCTTGCATGACTCCTGCAATGACTCCTTGCAATGACTGCTTGCAATGACTCCTTGAAACAAGCAAGGAGTCAAGCGCAAGTTGCAAGTGCAAGGAGTCAAGTGCAATTGACTTGCGAGGAGTTAAAATCTCTTCTTAGGGCGGCGGGGTAGTGCCGACGACACTACACGAAAATCGACCCTCTGCGGGGATCGGCGTGGTCGAGGTGCAAAAACCCATGGTTTTTTGCGATTTCTAACCTGCTCGCGCGACCCTCTGCGGGGATCGGCGTGGTCGAGGTGCAAAAACCCATGGTTTTTTGCGATTTCTAACCTGCTCGCGCGACCCTCTGCGGGGATCGGCGTGGTCGAGGTGCAAAAACCCATGGTTTTTTGCGATTTCTAACCTGCTCGCGCGACCCTCTGCGGGGATCGGCGTGGTCGAGGTGCAAAAACCCATGGTTTTTTGCGATTTCTAACCTGCTCGCGCGACCCTCTGCGGGGATCGGCGTGGTCGAGGTGCAAAAACCCATGGTTTTTTGCGATTTCTGCGGTGCTCGCGCGACCCTCTGCGGGGATCGGCGTGGTCGAGGTGCAAAAACCCATGGTTTTTTGCGATTTCTGCGGTGCTCGCGCAACCCTCTGCGGGAATCGGCGTGGTCGAGGTGCAAAAACTCGAGGTTTTTTGCGACTTTTGTTGTTCGAACTGGTCCTCGGGAGTTGTCTCGTGGTTCGCGCGCCTGCTCCCGGAACCGGCGGGTCGCGGGTTCGATTCCTCCCTGGTCCGCGGGCGGGCGTCGCAAGATGCAACTTGCATTTTAAAGCAACTTGCGCAGAGCAACTTGCGCAGAGCAAGTTGCACAGAGCAACTTGCGCAGACCAACTTGCACCGACCAGTTTGCGCAGAGCGCCTTGCCTAGAGCAACTTGCGCAGAGCAACTTACGCAGAGCAACTTGCACAGAGCAACTTGCACAGAGCAGCTTGCACAGAGCAACTTGCAGGGAGCGCAATTTGCACAGAGCAACTTGCAGGGAGCCACTTGCAGGGACCAACTTGCCGGAGCAACTTGCGCGGAGCAACTTGCGCAGAGCAACTTGCACAGTGCAACTTGCGTAGAGCAACTTGCGCAGACCAACTTGCACCGACCAGTTTGCGCAGAGCACCTTGCCTGGTGCTGTCTCGCGCTTGCTTCACGAAGTGTAGGGAAAAAGAACGCATCCTGCAGCGTTGGGCCGACCTCGCTTGCGATGTTCTGCTTTCGGGCCAACCGTGGTCTAGTTTAATGCTCAAGGTGCATACCGCCTCTCTGAATGCTTCATTTGTCGAGATAGTTGTCGAGATCAGTTTTCAATATTTTTCAAGGTCAAGGCACTCAAGAGTTGAGGATGTTGAAGCTTCCATGGGTGCAGCGTGCAGAATTTCAAGGATCGATGTTTGACATGTAGAGTATCCAAACCTGTTCCTCTAGAGGCTGTAGAGGAAGCGCTACGGTGCGTAAATTTCGGACATTCTTACACTACACCCCTTCTCCCAGTCGAATAAGTCGACGGCATTTGAGCCGATCCTAAGTCTTCCGAACTTCCAGGTGCAACTGTTGGACCCCAGCAAAGTGCGTTGAAAAGAGTTCTTCTCATTACTTCCAACCAACCTGTCCCAACGGGCTGCTGCAACCATATTTTTTTCTCTGCAGCAATCATTTAGACAATCCACTGATCTGCGTCCAGAGACCCCTTGCTGTAAGATCACTACATCGCCACTTGCAGATTTGCCCGAAGGCCACAACGAGTTGCCGAAGAAACCGAATGTCTTCCTCGTTTCACACGATTCACCCAAAATCTGAAAACACCGGACAACAAATTCCCAGACTGTGGTAGACTGACAATGGAGGCGCACGCCAAGCAGCACAAATTCGAGATATCTTGAGCATTCTTGAGCACGGATTTGTTCTAACAATAAAAGCCTCCCTTCCTAGCTCTTCCGCATCTGTTGTAATGTTTGCAAGGTCGGCATCACGGCAAGTGAGGGCCTTTCAACCAACTCAGCCTGCAACTGAGAGTCATGCAAAGGTGAAACACTGACAGTACGCACCAAAAGCCAGCGAAGGACAGGGCGCATTCCATGTCTTTGCGGAACAAGCTGCCGACCAAGCGGACAAGCCTTGTTTCGCCGCCGCCGCAGTACCAAAGCCTGGCAGGGCCAGCAGCACGATGAATTTGTTCACATTGCAAGCGAAACCAAGTCGTGAAGTCAGGCAAGAATGCAACGCCAGCATCACAGCGCCAAAGCCGCATCGCTGGAGCTCGAAAAGATGGGCATCGCCAAAGGGCCCTTTGGTTCTCGCCAAAGGGCCCGAGTTCAAGCTTCTTTGCGATCGCCACCATCAAATGGAAATACCATTCTTTGGCGATCAGCCGAAATGAAGCACCCGCTGTCGGTGTCGAAGCTTAGGGACACTCTTGAGTGTTGCTACTCCATGGAAATAAATTCGGAATGTCAACACCAACACATAAGAAAGAAAAGAGCAGTGCCCAAAAGTGCATATCGACAACCGTGGCCTCCACAAGAGAAAGAGTAGTTAAACGTACACCGGCGATAGTTGTACCAGTGAAGAGTACACACGCGCATGCTCCCAGGAATGTAGGTCGTATCTCAAGCCTTTGTTCATTGTTGTTTACTCTTTAAGAGGCAGCAAGCTCGAACTGACACCACAAGCGGTCACTCCATGTTTTCCCAAAGCACCAACAGTTCCCGCGACCATTTGAGAATGCCAGCGAGCTGGCTATGCTCATTGACTTGAGTCTGTCACCATCCTCACTGATGCATTGTCTGTCATGAAGAACCAACAGTTGTCCCTCCAAAAACAGTCGGCACATGTCCCTCTTGACTGTCAACCAACCGAACACAAAATGACGACGTGCATCAACACATCTCAAATCCGCTCCCCAGCGGCCACGACCAGCTCCAGTGTGAATGCGCGGAAGAAAGCCAAAGGCAAAGCACCGTGCGAAATGCGGTCAGCGACAATGGAGGCAAGCCCGTCCTACAGCCGCTGTATCTTCACATCGTGAGTCGGACCAAAAGCTGGAGATTCTTCTTCGTCGCAAAGCTGTGTCGCTTGAAGTGGCCCTTTGTGCGAGGTCGTAGTTCCTTACCGACTTGGTCAAGGGCCAGGGCCCAGTGATACCTTTGGGTCACATTGCTTATGTCCTCTGAGGGTCACATTCGCCGCATCACGCTAGGATGCTTAAGACACTTGTCACGTATCAGCAAACTGGAGAGTCAACAGAAGGTACATGGGAAGGCAACCCGTGTTTTGGGCTTGTTTATTTCAGGGCCCCTGAAACCCAAATCACAGCTGATTTAGAGGATGGGTTCTTCAAGCCATTGCGCACCTTGTCTCAAAATAGGAATCGGATCCCTTCACGTCGAAGAGCCTCCCAGGTGCCCAGGACGGGGGTCGTCTTTGCGGGGTCGTCTTTTCTTAAGCTTGGGGACACCTCTCCCCCCCCCCCCCCAATCAAAAAAACATGGCGCAACGGTTTTGCTCTCGTTCTCCTTTTTTGGAAACCACAAAAAAGGGGTACCGACTCCAAAAAGGAACCCCCCCTTCCCTGAAGACCCAGCGACCATCAAATTTTCCTCTCGTTGTCTTTTTGGAGACCACAAAAATACGGGGGTACCAACTCTCAATTCAGACCCCCCCCCTCCCCCAGACCCAGCGATGGCGCCGGAACCGGTCTAAGGAAGCGCGTGAAGCTGCTGGCGGAGGTGCGGGCCCTGTGCTCCTTGCTCGACTCCGAGAGGCGGGGGGCGGAAGCTTCCGACGGTGGAAGCTGCCGGTCGGTCAAAAGCCACGGGTGGGGGGGGGCAGGGGCGGCAGGGGGGGCAGGGGGGGGCCTGGATGTGGGTTGTTGGTGGCTGTGGGTGGCTGTGGGTGGCTGTGGGTGGCTGTTGGTGCTGTTGTTGGCGGTTAAGCAGGGTTTTGGGGTTTTGGACTTCGGCCGGTGGTCGCCATGGCCATGTTCCTTTTGAAGAACTCATGCTGGTCATGGCACTAATCCATGCCTGTTGTGATTGGTTGGCATTTGCTTATGTCTGTGTTTGCGATACTACCGTTTATGATCTGTTATGACCATGTTGTTCCTGTTTGCCAGTGGCCTGTCTAGAACCTTTGCATGCCTGTCTTATCTTTGTTCAGCTCCGTGTTTTGTAGTTCCACAAAAAGCATGTTTCCGCCTGGCTCCCAAAAAATACAATCCAAAGGTACGCGTGGATTGAGAGCGATTATCGGCTTTCTCTTGTGGATGGATACATGGCGTCATGGCGTGCCTCAAACTTTTCGAGGCGGGACCTCGCCCGGAACTGCACCGGGGAGGTCTGCTTCGCGGCCGGCAAATGTGTGCTGCAGGCGAGGGCCGGGGTTTCGGTGTTGCGGGCGGTGAGGGTGAGGGTTTGGAGGAGACCCTGCGCATGATGGTATGGTATGTACCTGGGTTTATGATGGGACAAGTGGACTGGAACTCAGCCCTGTACGCTCCTTCTCCTTCTCCTCTCTCTCTCTCTCTCTCCCTCTCTCTCTCTCTCTCTCTCTCTCTCTCTCTCTCTTTTTTTCTCTCTTTTATACTTCGTTTGGGTTGATGAATCTGGTGCTCGAAGCATCCAATTGAAGAGCCAGACCGGCCAAAAGGTGATGCCATACGCATCAGTCGAACCTGAGGCTCGCGTTCTCGGCCGGTTCCCACATCAAGTGCCCCTATCAAGTGGGAAGGGATCAACGAGGCGCCCCATAGGGCTAGCCTGAGAAATGCCTTTAGATAGTTGCATTGCTGTCAGCCACTCCCGAAGAAACCTGAAGATCAAGTTTAGAGATTGATGTGTGTCAACTGCTTGAATCCCAGCGTGCCCGACACGGATTGTGAAGAGGATCACACGCAACAGACAACAGGATGAAGGTGAGCAGAAGTGCTTGTCAAATCGACTGTCAGTTGCATCTGAGTGAGAGAGGGGAGGGAGAGAAGAAAGACCCAGACAAAAGCCGATGATTTAGTCAGAAAAAAGAAACCGACATCAAGGAAGTGCGGTGGTGGATGATAGGAGCAGGGCAGAGTTTAAGAACGGCATGGGCATCGGTTGTCCCGCAAAAGTGGCACGTGGTAATATCCAGTTCTTTGTGCGCACTCCGGAAGTTGAAAATACATGTTGCTTGGTAGGATCCAGGTTGCCGACAGGCTCTCTTGCAGTTTGGGTTCCCTAGTTGGCAGCTGGTAAGCGCTTTCAAGCGCAAACTGCACCTGAGCGACATGGATGCCAAACTGAGAGCAACAACCTTCAGGATGTCTTTTTTCAAAGGAGCCATGGTTTGTTCGAAAAGGAAACCGCAGGTACCTTTTCGGCGCCAGGAGGGCAAGCAGCGGTACACGCCACAGTGGTACATCGTAGACGGCGGCAGCGCGCTGGTGTCCAAGCAAGGGCGCGCTGGAAAGGGGAAAGGGGTTCTGAGTTGCACTTTTTTGGCCCGTGAGCCCTTGGCAGTAACGTTTCAAGGGCTGTTGAGCCAACGTTTTGAGCGTAGAAGATCTATGGTTTACCTCTGTAACTGTGGGACATGGAGCATCCTTGCTTTTGAAGGTCTTCTCTTCTGAACCCCAAACAACTTGCCAACGACATACATGTTTTTTGTCCAATATCGAACTTCTCTACTCAGGAAGCATAGAAGCGATAAATAGTCAGTTGTTATTCATTCATGGCCAGTTGGAGCAAGTGCGACGAAAGATGTTGTTTGTTGGTAGCCCAGCAGGTATGCCCAATATGCGAGCAGGTTCATATTTTTTGTTCGTTTTGGAAGGTGCGGCATCCTGTATGTGCACTTTCTCGACTTTGAATCAAAGGTAGTGCTGCTCGCACTGATCGCGCAATACTCCAGGTTTGTTTGATTCGCAGGTATGCCACTATGCCCATGTGAGAAGACTCCGTGTCAAAGCAAGCGCATGTGAAAAGGGGTTCTCATTCTTGATTCGCGTGTTGATCCCTGCGTTGAGAACACAGACTACTTTTCAGATCTGGTTGTGGGTCAAAATCCAGATACCCGTTTTTGGGTAACCCCCCTTATTGTTTGGTTCATTTTGACAGGGGAACTTCGGGGGTAAGGGGGGTACCAGGGTTTTGACCACCACAGCCATCTAGCCAGTGGCCGGCCTCTCCGCGTTCGACGCCGCCCTCGCTTCGCTTCGGATTCGGCCGATCTTCGGCCAGGCGTCCGCTGCGGGAGCTGCGGCGGGGCGACTACTTCGGGGAGCGCAGCGTGTTGCGGGGCGACGCGTGCAACTCGGTGACCGTCACTGCAGGCAGGGCGCAGCACGTGGGAGGCGTGGGAGGCGTGGGAGGCGGGTGAAGAGCTTGCATGACGGCTTATCACGAAAACTAGCTGTGGTGCTCTGATTAGCTGAGCTTCCCACAATGCCCGTTTGGGTTGGGTGGGGTGGGGTGGGGGCCTCTAAATGAATCGCACCCCCCTCCCCCGCTTTCTCAGGGCTTGATTCCTCCCTGGTCCGCCCGAGCATATTCGCATCTCGTCCACATGCTTAGATGCTTGCTGGGGAACCTGTCTCCCTCGAACCGCGCCCAAGTTTGGGTCTTAATGACTTTCTGGATGATCATGTAGGATTGCTATTCTCAATATCTTGGCAACTGGGTCGCACATCATGTTGGGCTAGCTTTCGTTCACCCACCTCTCAAGTGAACAGTCGCACCGGCCACAGCTTCGGTATGGCCGGCGCAAAAGGTTCAGGTTTCAATTGGTCATTCATGAGCCTGCCGCGTTTGTGGCAAACAGCTTCTCGGTGGCGCGGCACCGACCTTTGTGTTGCTTGAATTTGGAGGAGCATTTGGAAGAGTCTTCAGTTTTGACTGCGCAGGCTTTGATGACACAGGTTGAGATGTCCAGGCCGAAAAAGGCATGGACTAAGTGAATCTCCAACTGAGGTTTCTTTTTGCCGAGATGAGCAAGGACCGGCATATTCAAAGATGTGGCTGTGAACTTCAATGGTCGCAATACCTCGCAAAAGGTTGGTGGATGTAAACCCAAATGTAATGTAAACGACACCCCATGCCAAGAAATGCATACATATATATATATATAATATATATATATATATGTATATATATATATATACACACACACAACTTATACATACCAATGCGCTTCACAGTACCAGGTCGAAATGGCTTGCGCTGCCTCTGCTTGGAGGCGCGGGGGTGGGGTTTCGGCAAGGAAGTTGGTTACGAGGGAAAGGTTTCCTTTGGGTGTCTAGGTCTTTGGCATGCTCGTCCTTTTGGTGTTTGGGTTCCCAGGCCGATCTTGCAGACTTCTGCAGAGCTCGGGCAGGTGGAGCTCCTCAGCAGCTTCGGGCTCGACGCCTTTACGGGCCTGGAGCGCGTGGACGAGGAGTCCGATTCCCCGATTCCGATTCCCGAGGGCCGCGTTTGGCTCGAGGTTCATCTGCTTTCTGGGGGAAAAAGTCGCGTGGTTTCGGCCAGCGGAGCTCCTGGTTTCGCTTCGTTTTGTCGGTTGTGTCGTTGTGTCTGTGCTTCCTCACATTTTTGAAGCTCCTTGACAAGCCACGGCGAACTGCAGTCAAACATACAAACATGTGATTTGGCCGGGCAGCCACTTGCTGTCCGGCTGGGACAACAAATTTGGGAGAGGCAGTTGCAGCTGCCTTTGTCAGGCCAAGCAGTCCTGTGTACGTGCACCGCGCGATCCGCCTGTAGCTGTTTGTCTCTGTATACAATCGCGCTCCGAATGGCCATGGGGCATAATCTTCGGCTCCATTTTGGGGTGGATGAACATCCATTTGCCACTTATTTTGATGTTCTCCAGCCAAATGTGGCAGAGTGGGATGAGTTTTGTGGGGATGGAAGACAAGGAGGGTATTTGGGTTTGGCAAGATGGCAGGCCTTGAGGAATTGTCACTTTTGTCCGGCCGCAGCTGCCATTCCCTTGAAGACGCAGTCGTACCCTCGAATCCTGGATTATATAGACAAGATATGGATTGATCAGCCCGTTTTTCTTGGGACGCAGTGAGGCCGACAAAGATCAGAGGGGCCTAACTGGGGTTCAAACAAAGGGGTTCCAGCCCCAGCCCCAAAGCCAGGCACCGAACTCCAGGTGTTTCTTTTCCCCTCCGCAAGGAATTCTCCCGGTGATCCATGCCGTTCAACGGGTCACTCGCGTTTTCGTTTCTTGCTGGTGCGACAAGTAGGGAACGAGGGGATGAACCTGGGGATTCTTGAATAAAGGACACCACCAGTTGGATGGAGAAAAAAAGGGGATGCTTTGGTGTCGTGAACCATTTCTCCTCCGCCGAGTCCTCACCAGCCAGTTTTTGGGCTCGAAGAAATCCGGGGACGAGAAAACCGGGGACGAGCCGCCCTGCGGCGTTCGGGTTGGACTCGGCGCGGTCAGGACGTGTGCACTCTGAAGCCAAAGGGCTGGCAGGAGCGGTGGTTTTAGGCCTCCCATGGGACTGGTGGCCTGGTGCTTGGATCTTCTTGGGGGATTTGAGAACCCAGGTCTCTCCCCCATTTTTTTTTTGGGGGGTTCTCTCATGGTTTTGTGTTGGCTTTTTTCCTGAAGGGTTTTCATGTTTTTGAGCTTCTTGCCTGAAGGTTTTCATGTTTTTGGCATTTTTTCCTGAAGGGTTTTCTCATGTGTTTGGCTTTTTGCCTGAAGGGTTTCTCTTTTTTGGGTTAGCCCCCTGCAAAATGGCAAGCCCCCAAAATGACCATGGTTCAGGGGGCATTTTGGCTGGCGCGACAGAGGGTTTTAGGTTTTCCCTGTTTCACGTGGACGGCTGTAGGGCTGACACCTGGTAACTTCAGCCGCTCCCGTCAAAGTTGGTCCCTTCTCGCGTCGGAGGCGAGCTGGGAAGTGTCTCAAAGGAATCAGGCGTTGGTGCGTTTTGCTTGGATGTCAGGACTTCAACTTTTTGCCAACTGATGGGTTTTCCATTAATCCAATAGAAGTTAAACTTTTAGCGGGGGAGCAGAAAGCAACCGAGCAGGGGTGTCAAAGGCCGCGACTGCCAGTCGACTGCTCCACCTCAAGGCGGCCCGCAACCAAGCCATTGTTCCCATGAGCCACGTGCTCAAAACCCGCGTAGACGAAGGTTAGTAAGGGACAATCCCAACCAGAAATAGCTGCGGCCGCCTTCTTAATCCCTTACAGGGTTCTGGGTAGACCACTTTAATACTGGGTTTTGATTATGACTCTCATGGGGGTTGGTCCGAGCCCTTTCATCAATGCAGATACAAAGAGTCTTATCACGCGAGTCATCGCCATCTGTTTTCAACAAGCCAATGGCTTTCACATGCTTTCACCATCGGCTTTGGCACTTGGACACAGGTATTGCGTGTTTTGAATCTGCCTTGGAAGGCACAACATTGCGAGTAGGTGAACTTTTTCCCAGCCCGTCGGAACCTACGTACCGAACTCTCCAAAAACTGGACCCAGGGCAGGGTTGGCATAAACCTGGAATGGCTAAGACCCCACAGTTATCGCTGGTGAACAACTATTTTGGAGGGTTGACAGCGCGGCGGGAATGACCGGGGTGCATGTCAGGGCCCTTTCCGAGCCCTTTCCGCCGATTCTCTTTGGGTGACCTGGGCTAAAAATTGACACCCACCAACTTTTTTATTTTCCCTTTCAAGGCCAGAGGGTGCCCTCCAGACATCGACACCACAAAAAAAAACAAAAACACGTCGATTCCATTGCCGCCGGGTGGTGCGGTTGCATGCGCCGCTGTGCTTCCCAGGAGCGGTATGCGGTGGACCACAAGAAGCTGAGCTCGGTGCAGCTCCTCGGGGAGGGCGCCTTTGGAAAGGCCGGCTGGGAAGACCTGTCGCGCGAAGGGCCGCGAAGAAGTAGGAACAACGACGACCAACAACGACCAACTTGACCAACAACCAATTTGACCAACAACTACCAACGACCAAGCAGGAACCAACAACCAACAATCAACAACCAACAACCAAGCAAGAACCAACAACAAGTCACAACCAAGCAAGAACCAACAACCAATTTGACCAACAACAAGGAACAACCAAGCAAGAACCCAGAAAGCCAAGACCCAAACAAGTTGCGAGCGAGCTTCAAGCGACGGGACATCGGACATCGCGCAGGTGATGCTGCAAAGAGACCCTGTGACGGGTACCGCTTATGCGCTGAAGCAGATCTCCAAGAGAGGCTCCGGGCGGCAAGTCAACGAGCCCAGCTTCTCTTAGATGGCCCGGACACGGTGTTTTGGGAGGGGCTGAAATCATTGAACAGGTTGCAGTGGCTTTGGTTTGTTTGCGGGCTGGAAGACCCATCGGCAAGGGATGACCCTGACTTGCAGGTCACTCGTCTACTCTTCACTGTTCTTGGCATTCTTGTTGCTTTTATTTTGTTTAATAGTTCTGTTCATGTTTAGTAGGGGGCTGCAAAGACAACGATTTTTGCAACCATACCAAGGGTTGCGAAGTACTCATACGTCATTGTGCCTTGTCATGATTGTCCCTTTCAATTCTTGGGCCAGCTTGAGTTGAGCCGACCGCACGCTACTTGGATATGGTGAGCACAATCTGTTCCGATCCTATCCTGATTTCACATGCTTCCTAACCGTGGTCACTGCCAGTTTTGTCCACGGAACTTTGGCAGACTTTCATGATCTAGAGCGGTCCACTCTTTATGGTAGCAGAGCTCGTTTTCAAGCGGCCTTCGGTACAGTATATTTTGCGGACCCCGGTTGGCATTCCACGCATTCCCCTCCATTTTTCGGACGCAGAGACGCAGGCGTCCGCTCCCACGGGGCGGAGGTCCAGATCCGAAACGAGCGGAATCTGCACGCTATGGTGAACAGCCCCTTCATCATCCACCTGCGCCATCGATGAATGCGGGTGATTAATTTGGGCAGTCGGTCACTGGATCCAGACCTGGCGTGAAACTTGTTTCCTGGTGAAGTTGTGAGCGCCTTATGTGGCTTTGAATGGAAGATGAGACAGGGCGACACTTGGTTCAGTGTTTTCAATCTGAGCATTCTCGGGCTGCAGCATTCAAGCGCTTGCCCGCGCGTAAGTGCCGTTGCTTGGTGCCAGTGAACCTGTTGGTACCGCGAGCCCCGTCGAGATTGGGGAGCGTGGACGGCCTGGGACTGGGTGGATTACCTACCCGAAGGTCCTGAAATCATTCCTTGCTCTGAGCCCCGTTCAACTGCACGCGCAAACTTTTCCATTGGTTCCTTGATTCATGGGGTATGTGGCACATGGATGTTGCCCGGCTTGAGGGGCCATCTGGGGGGGTCAAGAGGGTTCCTTTGGAAAGCGCCTAGGGCCAGCAACCACCTTTTTGGCTAACCCATGGTCGACCAACCGCTGCATACTGAGGCACGCAGCGTACCGCGACTCGCTGTTTGTGCAGCTTGGTCTTGGTGAGTCGGGTTGGAAGCTCCTAAGATGGGCTTGGGTGCTTGCTTGGGGCGGATATCGGCATGAATTTGAGCTAGCCACATTCACATGGACATGATGTAGGCGGGGATTTATGTCCAACCATTTGGGAGGATGTCGCCCATGCAAACTTCATGGCCATATGAATCTTGGTCGATCTGAAGTCTGCCTCCTAGCCTCGCTTGGAGGTATATGCTGCTGGAGGCTGCAGAGGGCGGTTGCCTGGAGGACACGATTTGCCACCGCCAGCGCTTCCCCATGGACGAGTGGAGCGAGGCGCAAAGAGAAAATGGGTGAAATGTCGCGGAGGCGCAGAGGACGTTTTGTTCTGACTGGCTGGTGGAAGTTTGTCCCAGGGTCCCACTTTTTGACTACCACAGGGTAGACTTAAACCCAGAAGGAGAACGCCTGGGTTTAAGTCTATCTTGGGGTAGCCAAAAAGTGGAACCCTGGTTTGTCTGCTTTCCGCGAGCCTGTTAGCGGAGTGCCAGTGTACAAAGAATCCGAACCACTTTCCTGAAGGCAATATTTGTTGATCACTTTTTTAACCAACAGTTTGCGAAGGCCAACATCTGCAAGGAGCACTGGTCCTTGGTCCCAGTCTGAATAAACCTGCGCCTTGGCCCCGCGAAGGAGTTCCATAGTACGTGAGGGCTCATTTTATGCATTCCCAACTTCGCGTGATGTTTTTAACAACAGCAGCAGTTATTTCGAGATGAATTACATATCATTTGAATTGTCCAAGTCTGACAGATTGACTGTACATGAGACTAGACTGTGACCAAGCAAAGCACAACAAATATTTTTGTCAGCTCTTGTCTCATGTGCAGCCAGCCGCAACGCCGGAGTAGAACTCCAATGGGATACGACATAGCCAGAAGGAAGGCGTCTCCCATTTTGAGTCGCACTTTCCTTGGCCAAGCCCCGCCATCTTCATCACTGCCAATCCGACCGAAGGGCCGTTTGGCTTGCCCCAAAAAAACACAAAATCGAGCGCGGTTGCCCCCTTTGCAAAAGCCATGGTGATTCCGATGTTCCTGGCCAGTCCAACCGAGTCCAACCAAACTTTGATGTTCAAATTCATGAAATGCTGAAGAGAAAAAGGAGGAGAAAAACAAGAAACCGCTGTACAACGACTGCTGTACACGAGCGCGGCAGAACGTGCTCTTCTACGTGGCCTGCATCACGGAGGGCCTGGGGCACCTGCACGAGCGGAAGATCGCCCACCGCGCCTGGGATGGAGGGGGTGGCGGGTTTGGGGGGGGGGGGTGAAAGGAACGGCCCCAAGCGGTGGCAGTGGAGCTCTTTTGTTGGAGAAGAAGAAGAAGAAGCAGGAGGAGAAGAAGAAGAAGAAGCAGAAGCAGAAGCAGAAGAAGTGGAACAGGTACATAGCATTCATTGAGGATGTTTTCCTTCATCCCAACAAGCACTCGAAAAGTTTCCAGCTGTTCGTGCTAAGTTTGTTCAGCCCTAGTATCCTTGGTTCCGAACTGACAACCACCCAAGCCTTTGCGGGCCTGGAATGCTTTACAAGCGTGGTGCTTCCATCTTCCGGCACAAACAGCGATTGAAAATCGGAGGCTTGATTATGCCTTTCTTCTCATTGCTGCCGGGCTGGTGGCTGGTCCAGAAAGCGCACGTTTATATGGGTATGGGTCAAAATTGAACCGCGAGGGGACCGCAGGTTTTAGTCGTTGGTTCCATTTACCAGGGGTCTATTTTCGACCCAAAACCAATGGTACCATTTTGGTTGGTAGGTGAACTCACCACCCATTTTAGAACCTATTTTAGTGGTTGGATTGGTTGATGTTCACTGGGGGGTAATTGGGCTTTTGTCCCATGGGCCATATATATATATATATATATATATATTTGTTGTCAAGTTTTTCATGAACAAGGGAGCATGCTCCGAATCACTCGGGAGCCCATGCGACCGTTTGACCCATGGCCATATGGGTATGGGTCAAAATTAACCCACCAGAAAAAAACCAGCAGGTTTTAGTCCTTGTTTCCTTCTCCACGGTTCCGTTTTGGGTTCTTGGTTTTTGACCCTTTGACCCCAAAAAAACTCGTGGTCAAGTTGTTTGAAAGTTGGTCGAGGCGAAGCTCAAAGCCAGCAGTGAAGCACTCGCTGAGGCGATCTGAAGCCGGGCAACGTTTTGCTGGACTCGAGGCTTGGGCTTCGCGGCTTCGAATCGAGTGGTGTGGGTGGGTGCAAGTGGGGACAGATTGGGGGGGATTCTATGAGGGAAAACCCCTTTTTGGTTGGTTTCAAAAGGGAAGCAAAAGCGGAAAGCAAGAGGAAACCCTGAAGCAAAAGGAAACGAAAAGGCCACCGCTCGGTTTTAGGGACACGTTTTTTGGAGCCCCCCCTTAAAACCACCATTTTTGAACCTCAACAAGAAACCCCTCTGGGTCCCACGGATTTTGTGGACGTTAAGCTTTCAGAGGAACCCAGTATGGGTCAAAATGAAAAGCCATCCGGGGACCGCGGGTTTTAGCCTGTCCAATTTTTACCGATCGGGTCCCAGTTTGGGGTTACCCGATTTTTGACAACAGCCAGTTGGGTTTCGCCGGCAGGGGCTACGCCAAGATCTGCGACCTCGGCTTCGCACGCTTCGTGCTGCGGAAGACCTACACTTTCTTGGGCACGCCGGAGCGAGTCCGGGGGAATGTTGGGATCGGGTGTTTAGGTGTTTGGGGGCAGGGGAATGTTGGGTTGTTACGTTTATGTGCATACCTGGACCTTCCTGCATGCTCAGAATTTCCGCCTTTCGACTACAAATTGCCTTTTGGGGCCATTGCGCGTGTTTTTTGCCTACTTCCTTTTTTGCTCAAAGCGCAATCTCCCCGAATCTACAGGCGAAAATTCCCGACAAACGGCGAACATTCCTGACTGCGGCTCAAACAAATAAGACCGCAGATTTTTCGCCCTAAAAGCATTTTTTCACGGCAACGACACAAAACACATGTGTTTTGGCCAACGCCTAAAACTTTGACCCCCGGAAAGTCCCGGTATATATATATATATAATAATTCAGATGGGTTTCTTCTTTGTTTGCGGGTTTTTGGCGTGTTTGTGGGTGTTTGGGAGGTAGGGGATTTTGTGGCAGGACTGAAGGGGGCAGAATCTAGAGACACTGGGAGAATTGGGTAGAGTTCTGGTGGGAGATTGGGATGGAGGGTTGCAATACCTTTCAGTCCCATAGTGCTGGTCTCGGAGTCTCCGTGCAGAAAACGTGATATGGACTCATCGGTGTCATGGGCTTTTCGGTACAGGAGCCGCGCATTTTATATGTTTGCCATGCTCGCAAAAGCCCGGGTGTTTGGTTCTTCTCCCTGAAATTCGCGCTGCATGCCGTCTTTGCACCGTTGTGCAGCGGCTTTGTTGCTGCATTGCACTGGCTGAGTGCTCAGAGACCGGGAGGACTACATGGCCCCGGAGATCCTGGATTTCCCCCACGAGCACGACGAGAAGGCCAGAGGGATGTTTGTGACCAGGGCTGCCTCAGAGGAATTCGTTTTCGAACATGTGCCGCGGATTGATCCCCTCAGCCGAGTGGAAGAAGAAGGCTGCCTGAAGAACTTGGTCGAGGGTTGCTCAAGGGCTTGCGCCGGCTTCGTCGCGTGCCAAACATATGTTTTCTTCACACAAGACTGCGGCAGGTCGACTGGTGGGCGCTGGGCGTGCTCACGTTTGAACTGCTGTGCCTCGAACGATTTGACCAAAAGGCCAAGGGGCAGGTGAGGCAGGGCCAGAGGCAAGAGGCAGCATCAACTGTGACGCTCGACTTGCTGGTTGGAATGTACCACGCGACATGAGGACAGTTTTTGGGATTCACACTGACCAAGCCACCCAGGTTTTTCACATCTCAATGAAACAGTTGTGACAACTTTGTAGCTGCTCGTCCCTAAGTCGTTGTACAGTGTTTTTTTTCTTGTTCTCCTTTTTTTTCCTGCAGTGTTTCATGATTTTGAACATCAAAGTTTGCTTGGACTCGGTTGGACTAGCCAGGAACGATTTTCTTGCTGACGAAGGCCACATTCAAGATCCCGTTGAATTTGGGTTGTGAATTGGCCACCAGCATTGACGTAAACTCTGACCTGTTTCAACAGTCTTGAGAAGGTTTCCTTGCCAAGATGAAGCCAGATGTCAATTCGCTTAATTGTACGGCCTACATGACACAAGTGCTCATTTTGGCCGACACACACACACACAACACAAACACAAACCCAAACACAAGCACACACGCAAACACACACACACACACACACACACACACACACACACACACACACACACACACACACACACACACACACACACACACACACACACACACACACACACACACACACACACACACACACACACACACACACACACACACACACACACACACACACACACACACACACACACACACACACACACACACACACACACACACACACACACACACACACACACACACACACACACACACACACACACACACACACACACACACACACACACACACACACACACACACACACACACACACACACACACACACACACACACACACACACACACACACACACACACACACACACACACACACACACACACACACACACACACACACACACACACACACACACACACACACACACACACACACACACACACACACACACACACACACACACACACACACACACACACACACACACACACACACACACACACACACACACACACACACACACACACACACACACACACACACACACACACACACACACACACACACACACACACACACACACACACACACACACACACACACACACACACACACACACACACACACACACACACACACACACACACACACACACACACACACACACACACACACACACACACACACACACACACACACACACACACACACACACACACACACACACACACACACACACACACACACACACACACACACACACACACACACACACACACACACACACACACACACACACACACACACACACACACACACACACACACACACACACACACACACACACACACACACACACACACACACACACACACACACACACACACACACACACACACACACACACACACACACACACACACACACACACACACACACACACACACACACACACACACACACACACACACACACACACACACACACACACACACACACACACACACACACACACACACACACACACACACACACACACACACACACACACACACACACACACACACACACACACACACACACACACACACACACACACACACACACACACACACACACACACACACACACACACACACACACACACACACACACACACACACACACACACACACACACACACCAAACCCAAGCCCAAACCCCAACACAAGCACATGGAGCAGGCATCAGTGACCCAGGTGCTGGCATTACATAGGTTGCTTTTCAGTTAGCTCTACTTTTCTGATTCCTTCGTTCCAACCAGGACCTCTCTCCTTATTCGAGGAACCCCAAGGAACTTGGCCAAATCACGTCGATTGGTGGCCTACTCACACGGTGGGAGGGAAACCCGTGGAAACCACAGGGAAGCCAAAGGGAAGCCAAATGGGAAGTCACAAAGAGCACGTCTTAAGGCATGGACAGGTCTATACAATGCTTGGCCCCTCATTTTTTTGGAGGGGGGAACTGGGCATTGATTCATGGATTTGGTTTTTGAAAGCACACCCAATATTGAACCATATTCAAGGCCTATGATGTGTATTCAGACAAACACCCACCCAAAGCTGGTATCTTTAATCCATTTCATCACCCATTTGTCCAATCATGGACGCTGACAGAAGGGTTGTGAAATGCTGCATCCTATCGGCCTCCTGGCCGCTTCTATGATTGTTGAAAAGCGGGTTTACGGGAACCTAGGCATGTGTCACACTATATATTCCGCCAGGCATTCCTTCAAGTTTCGCTGACAAAACCCTCATATGTAATGGTTTCCCTGTTGGCATCCGTTTTTTAACCCAAGTCTCAAACATGGAGGCCCCTAAAACGGTTTCGGTGTTCTTTTTGGTTTCCCGAAAACCACCCCAAAAATACCCCAAAAACGACACACCGACACTGGCCCCATGATCAAAGTCACCTCACAAGTGGTACTGTGGATGGACGAAATCCTGCACCACCTAAGAACCCCCGGAATGACGATTCAGCTGCAAATGCCAACAAACGTTATGGTGTCCCATGGTTTCACAGTGCTGCGAAATGGATTTGTCCGTCCACAGTAGGTTATGAGTGGCATCAAAGTCACCCCAAAAGTGGCATGATCAAAATCACCCCATAAATGGTGGGTTCAAGGAAAGCAACCCGCGAGAGCCGTCCCCGAAGCCGTGCACCGGGGGTTCGATCCGAGGTCCGGGCAGACCCCGTGGTGCGCGGGGGACGACGCGAGCACCGCGCCCTTCACGGTTCGCCGCAGCCAGCAGGCCCTGGGCTGCGGGGCAGGGGGCGGCGGGTTTCTCGTTTGCTTGCTGTCATTTTTTCTTTGTGATTTGCTTTTCTTCTTGCTTGCTATGTTGCTTTTCTTTTTGGAGGGGGGTCTTCTGTTCTTGGAAGGCCATTGAATGTGTATGGTTCGTTGGTGCTCATTTTTGGTCTGCAAAGATGCCGTTTGCTGGCATAGGGTTGGGAAGGGAACATGTTTCACCTGGTGGGCAAACTTGGAATCTCCAAATTTCAGTTGAGCCTCAAAAAGTCCAGTTTTGAGGGTTTTTACAAGTCTTCAGTTTTGACCACTTCCCATAGCTGCTCTGCGGAGCTCAGGTGGCAGTTTCTGACGAATGAGACATCTCGGGTGAAGCTTTTGCGCTGATGAAGTCTTGCACATTGAACCGTCTGGGACGCAGCATTCGTCCGAGCACGTAGTGACCTTGCAAAAGCGACGGAAAAACATGTCAGAGCCCCAATGACGCTTGAACCCTTCTTCAGGTAAGCATGCTTCACCATGTTGGCATTTGGAAGATGACAGATGCGCGGGTAGAACAGACTTGGAAGCAGTGAGGCTTGAGAGTTTCCAATTGGGTTGACTTGGAAGCAGCTACGCTTGAGCGTTCACAGTCGGTTGTACTTTTCAGGTGCTGTGACATTAGAGACAAGCCAGTTCGAGTCGTGGAACCGGTGCTGCCAAAGTTTTTGTTTGGACCTTGCAGCATTAATCAAACCACCAATCATGTTGGGTCTGGAGATTGTATTTTTTATTGGGGACCTTACAGCATTTCAGCGCTTCCAGGCCTCAAAATACTGTCAGCTCAAAAAACGATAAATCCAAAGTGGGAGCCGAAAAGCTCCAAGACCCATCACAGCACTCTGGGGCCCTCAGAGGATTGTTTTTGGCCGATCTTACAGCATTTTGAGGCCTGGAAGTGCTAAAATGCTGCAAGCCCCCTGAAAACCAAAACAATTAGAGGACTTGAGAAGAGCAGAGGAGTGTCGTATCGCAGATCTTTCTAATGGTTGATTCCCCATTCTTTTCAACCATCGTTCTGTTCAAAAACCGGCGGTTTCCCTAAGTTTCCGGTTTTCTAGATAGATTCGGATCCCTGGAACGAACGGGGAAGGTAGCAATAGACTCCTGTGAGCTGTCTCTTTTCGCTGGCCTTTTTGTATCCTGCGAAGCTCTGCCCCAAGCACGAGGCAGATTCAGCTTGGCCCAACACATCTCCTGGGAAAGGAAAGCACCCTTACATACATATATATATATATATATATGTATGTATCTGTATATATGTATATATAGTTTGCAAGAAGAACTCTGCATAAAAACTAAATTGGTAGATTTACATCCTCTTGAGCAAAAAAGAGCCTATTCAAGTCATGATCGAAGCTAGCAGCTAGATATTCTGCTGGCATTCTTTTTGTATTCTATTTTGAACGCAGCCCTCTTGGAAAGGAAGCCGCCTTCAAAAGTCCAATTTGAGATATAATTCGCCAATTCTATTTTGATTCTAATCATATTCTAAGTAAATTCTAATTAAACAATTGAACGCAGCCCTCTTGGAAAGGAAGCCGCCTTCAAAAGTCCGATTTGAGATATAATTCGCCAATTCTATTTTGATTCTAATTATATTCTACGTAAAATCTAATTAAACAATTGAACGCAGCCCTCTTGGAAAGGAAGCCGCCTTCAAAAGTCCGATTTGAGATATAATTCGCCAATTCTATTTTGATTCTAATTATATTCTACGTAAAATCTAATTAAACAATTGAACGCAGCCCTCTTGGAAAGGAAGCCGCCTTCAAAAGTCCGATTTGAGATATAATTCGCCAATTCTATTTTGATTCTAATTATATTCTACGTAAAATCTAATTAAACAATTGAACGCAGCCCTCTTGGAAAGGAAGCCGCCTTCAAAAGTCCGATTGGAGATATAATTCTCCTCATGATCTGTGCCGGACAACTTGGACGGCTGATGATCTGTGCCGGACAAATGATGCTCGGCATTGGAAGACGAACAAAAAGAGAATCGAGTGTGCAGGCGTTGACAATAAATCACCAGAACTTGGCAAAAGTTGTCTGTGAGAATTGTATATATATATACATAAATATATATATATATATATATTATGCACCCCCCCGCCATGATCTAAATGAACATGTAGAAAGGACAGGATTCTAGTTGAAATTCGGCTGCAGTGAACACTAACACAATACTTTCTTTTCAAACGGTTTTCAACCAGGTTTTAAATTAGAAGTATGTTGCCTTTCCCGGTATGATCCGTTTATTTTTGTTTTATTTTGTTTGAATTTACATTCAGTTTAAAAGGAAGCAGCTCATAGTATAATTTCTAGTTTCAACCTGAACTTAGGTAGCATTTTCAGTCTAAAGATGGCTTCAAATTAGCTTTCACAGAGGTTTTCCCTAGTTTCAATCAGGATTTCAATACGACTTCTTTAGCGGGATTTCAATACGGCCATGTCCACCAGTTGTCGAACAACTGCCTGGGTTGGATGGCATTTGTTTGCCAGAAGCCCGAACAGTCATGTTGCACCGGACAATCCGCAAAACCAACCGCCCAGCTGGGTGGTTTCTATCAACACATTCCAATCCCAACTGGGGGTTGAGAGTTGATGGTCAACGGATGGTTTTTCTCAACTCGGGGCTTCCATCCTCACAAACCCAATTGAAGCATTAGCTGCCTCTTACCCAGACTCGGAGCTCGCACAGGAAAGGAAAGAGGCTTCCATCCCTGGCGCATCCCATGAGACAAAAAAAAGAGGGATTTTGGTTTGGTCCCAGGCCAAGCCTCTGCCGCAGCGGGACCTGCCACCCGCTGCCCGCCGGAAGTTTCAGGGGAAAGTTGCTCGAGTTTGGGGCGGTTTCGACGGGAGCCGTTTGGGTGGCGTTGGCCGAAGAAACGGGGACACCGGAAACAGCGCTCAGTATTACGCCCACAGCTGATTGTTGGCTCAAACGTAAGGCCTTGGCCTTTCACGGTGTTCCCACGGGGCGGCTTTTGGACTTACGCAGGTGGTAAACCCGAGCACGGGTCGAAGTTTGGATGTTGGAAACTATGGTTGGATATTCACACATTGTTTTGCGCCGGGAGACTGAGACTTCTGAGTTAGTTGCTGGGCCCAGAGACTAAGGTGTTTTCATCCGCGTGTTCGAAAGAAGTCTTTTTTTACCTGCAGGAAAAGGCGTTGCTAGTATGGCTCCCCGTCCTTGACGTGTGCTCATGTAATTTGTTTTCAATCCCCTGGCACGCTGCCGGGGTGTGACCATTTGGAGATGGAAGCCTGCCTTGCTTGTCAGGGCTCCTTAAAAGATACATTTTGCCCATCTGAAGCATGGCTTTTTCCACCAAAATAAGGGGAACCCACCATTTACAAGGCAATGTTCAGGTGTATAATGTTAGGATCCCTGTTTGTCTTGGAGGTTGATCAGAATGGACATGGGTGACACTGCCAATGGCTCCTTTGCTTGGCCTTCTGCGAAAGCAGGCTCCCCGAAACTGTGAGATCCAGCGCTGATTCTGCGTTTGCAAGAGTCGACCCTTGTTTGGCACTGTACCAGCAAGGGTCAGCAACATGTCGAAACCCTTGGCCCTGGAACGCAGGCCATGTTGCGAGGTGTACGCAGGCCGGCATGTGCCAATGAAGCTGTCCCACGTCAGAAAGCAGCTCAGACGTTTTGCTGGTTCCACAGCCACATTTGACGCGAGTGTAGGCTACGCAACCTAAGAGCGGTAGGTCAAAAAATCGCGATCCTGGCGAAACGCAAGGAGACAGCCATCCGTTCCAGAATACAGTAGTGGCGGGTGATGTGTCCGCTGGCTTGAGTTACACACCAAGCTTTTTGGGCGCATCCCACAGCTTCAGCCAGCAACGCGTTGCCAAGGAGACGCCACAGGCAGGGATGGGCGAGGATTGAAGCGAACTTGGAGGGTTGGATTGACCGCATGTCGGTGGAGTCCGTCGGGGATTGAACTTCTTGGAAAAGGATTTGCCATCGAATCGCAACACCAAAGCACTTGGATGTATTGGAGGATGTGGAACTCAGTTGTCTTCCTGCGCATTCTCCACCCATTTCGTCATGTTCGGTCTCATTTGTGAGCAGAGATTGTGGGCGGAGCCATTGAGCAACTTGTTCTGCGAAACAATTCCCCTCCCGTTTTCTCTTTGCTTTTCCTTGCTTTCCATTTTTCCCATTTGGCTATGGGACAAAACCCGGCACCCCTGCTAAACATCAACATAGGCGGCAAATGGCTGTTCCTCCACCCCAAAATGGGATCGCCACAGGTTCTGCAACCCATGGCCATTTGGCCGTGGGTCAAACCCAATGGCCACCCATTTTGGGGTAGGTGCACCACCCATCTTAGAACCTATTTCAGTGGATGTTCACTGGGGGTAACGATTTGGATTTTGCCCCATGGCCAAATATGACCCAAATCCTGGCGTGGTTTCCGCCGTTTGGGTGAAACTTTCCAGAAAACCCGCAAGAAGGGCTTCAGAGGCTTCGAAAAGCCATTTGTTTTTCGGCAGGCGTCGCCCTTTGCTTCTGCAGGTGGCCGCATCCTTCACCGTGGCGCCTCGGTTTTTTTCCCCCGGCGGCAGCGAGAAGCTGCCGAGCGCCAGCGGGTCGATTCGTTTTGGTTCCTCGCGAGGCGTTTGGGCCAGTCGTTTTTTTTTTTTTTTTCTCGGGGCCCACCATTTGTGTGTCATATTTTGTGTTTTTGGTCGCGTGAGGCCGGGGCGCTGATTTGGAGCAGTGGACAGATTGTTGTTAAACTCCCTTTGAAGGGTAAAACACCAGGGTCTTTGAAAGGGGCTGTGCAAATGCTGAATCCTTACCCACGAAGCCGGACAATGGCATCGTCCAACACTTCATTGCGAGCAGATTGGCCCTCAGACATCCGGGTCGCTTCCTTTTCCAGCTGGTTTTGGTCGGGGCTGAAACCCAAATCAACTGCCCCAAAAAAGAGCCAACGATCGGCACCGTTGATTCTTCGCGAGTCTCCAACTCCAAAGTCCCTTCTTTTCCTTTTTTTCTAACCACCGACCTCCTCAACTCACCTGTTTTTTTTTCTTGCCTCCCCTCGCAACTCCCATTTTTGTTCTTCCAGGTTTTTCTTGGGTGTGCCCTGTGTCCCTTGAACTCCCCTTCCCCGCCCCTTTTCCCAGACGCCTCGTTTCCCCCCACCCCCCACCGAGTCTCACGACGTCCGAGGGCCTGCTGACGGCCGCGGTGGAGAAGCGCTTGGGCGCCAAGGGCGCACCGCAGCTGAGGAAGCACCCCTGGCCCGGGGCCACGGGCAAGCGGAGCGAAGCGAAGAAAGACATGAACGTGTGCGCGTTTCTTGTTTTTTTTGTTTCCTTCTTCTTTTTTTTTGTGTGGTTGTTTTCCTGTTCTTTCTTTTTTTCTTCTTTCCTCTTTTTTGGTCTTTCTTTTTCTGTGTGCTTTGGAATCATTTCATTTTTTAAGCCTCTGACTGCCTATACATTTTTGTTTTGTTTTATGTAACCCATGCGGTTTTTTTTGACCCGAAGAGTTGGGGGGCGGGAGAGGGGGTGGGGGATTGGGGGGGGGGGGGGCAGAAGGGAATGGCGCGACGGGGTTTTCTCAACTTTGCTCTTTTTTCTCAAAAGACAGACCAACAAAGGGGCAGCCGATGCATGGTCTCTGAGCATATCCAAACATCACATGTTTGCGGCACGAGTTCGCTTTGCAACTTCAAGTTACGCATCTTGCAGGGGTTCTCGTCCTGTTTCGAAGATCACCTCGGTGAGAGCCCTTCTCAGAAAGCCTGAGGGCTTTGTTGCAACTCGGGCCACGACCTAAAATACATGAGGCCCCCTGGAAAGTGGACATGAAACCAGCCCCGTTTCTAACCCAAGCAAGCCGGTGAGCTTGCAAGTTTACTGCCCGCCGCCATAAAACCCTTGACCGAATGGAGGAGGCTTGTCAATTGGTTTCGAATGGACATGTGAAATGCTTTGGGGTGCAACAGTGCCAGTCTGATTGCATTTCTTTGGCTTTCCTGTTTTACAACTTTCTTTTTGGGTGTGAAACTGCCGCTTCTCATGTCCTTTGCATGACAAACTCCGTTCTTTGCCCACTTTTCAGATGCCCAGATTTCAGTGACCCTCAATGAGTTCCAACAAGAAAACCCCAGGATGCCACATACATGATTGTCCTTTGCTGCATGCTGGAGCCCGTTTGCTAGAATCCGTTTAGGTTCCTCTGATACATGTTTTGCTCTCACTTATGTGACAGCTACCTAGCCATAGATCAGTTTCTGCTCTTTACATGGTTCAACCCCAGGGTTTCCGACGGTGATCTCGGGGCTTCGAGGCCGTTTGCTTTGTGGAAGCTCAGCTTTCAATTGATCGCGCGTGCGATGAGTCGAGCGAGGTTCTCCACCAACGGCTTCAACTTTGACAGCCTCCGCCCCTCGCATCTGAAGGTGTGGTTGGGCGCTGGGCGTGTGATCCACCAAATCCGGGCGAGTTGGGAGGTTGGGTCTTGGACGGAAGTCTTCACTGCGCATGAGGACACCAAAAGGAAACCACTCATTTTGGTGGTCCCCTAAACAAGACCCCCCCTTTGCTGCTTTGCACATTTGCCCAAAACTCCTCTAAACAGGATGGCTGAAGAGCATTCGTGATTCCTGATGTTTGAGCAGCTTGGGATCTCAGTTCTCAGCAGTCACGCATCCGTTCAGAACAAACCTCAGGCACCGATCTTTGCGGTTTTCTATGACCTCGAGAACCGTTTCCCTTTTAGGGAGGGGGGGGAGGGGGGTATCAGGTTTGGAGGGCCCCCCTCCCTCTTAAAAGGATAGCTCACACCCGGCGTGTGTGCGCGCACGCGGTGTGGAACGGACCAAGTTTCTGCAACTGTTCAGGACAATGCTTACGAGTAGCCCCTTGTTCAAGCCTACCCCAGCCAGGTGTTGTGTAAGACCCCCCTTTTTTTGCGGATGGCCAGCTGCCTAAACGTCTCTTACTCCACAAACAGACGATTGCGAGGGTGAGCCTGTGAATATCTGCAACAAACCAATATGTCGTCCGATTCCTGTAGGGGATATATCATGTACTGACTTTGAAGGTTTCACCTGTCTGAGAGAACTATTATGATCTCAGCAGGTTACGTGACCAAGGTCAGTGCCATTCCAGTGCTCAAGAGATCCATGTTAGCAAGAGCACCCCATTCCCAGGACCCGCTTACATTGGTTGATAAGTTGCTGATGTTGCATCCATGGGTGTTGTGCGCATGTGTGACAGTTTCGGTTTTGCGGCCTGCACGTGCAGGCCAGCATGTCTTAACGTGCCTCGATTAACATAAAGCCAGAAGGTCCAGATGCAACTGGTGAGTTCAGCGATATGATCTTCGGTTTCAGATCTGCTGCTTTCGGCAGTGCCCAAGTCGATTCGCACTTGCAGCTTTCAAACACATTGTTAGGATCACACAATGATCCGGGAGCGCCGCATCGCAGCTTCTTTTGACAGATTCCGCCGCTCTCTGGCTGTGAATGCTCTCAGCAAAGTCGCCTCGGGAAGTGCCTCCGCGTTCGCCTCCGCGCCAGATGCGGTCAAGCGTCATGTTAGTGGAAACCTGACATGAGTTTTGCACCCCCCCCACAACCAGGCTGGTTGTTCAACAGACATTCACAAGAACACCACCACTTGGGAAGGTCTGAGATTCTTAAAATTTGACGCACGCAGGTTGTTCACACAGTGGCCTCGCAGCACTTTGTAAAGTAGCCGGCCCCATCTACAGCGGCAGACGTTGCATACTGCGCTGGTTCGGTTCCCAGTTTGGCACCCATCGAACTGAGGAAGTGGCACCTTTCCGGCGCCGGTGACGAAGTATGAGAGGCAGAGGGGCTTGGAAGGGGAGCAGCTATTCGAGGTCTTTACTTGGATCCCAATTCCGCAAATGAAAGCTCTGTGTGTCCATGCCCAATGCCCAGACCAATTGGATGAATTCTTGGACTCTTGTCTGTGTTTCAAAGGTTTGCGCGAGACACAGGCAGTCAAAGCAGAACTATTTGACAGAGGTGCGAGCATGGTCAGCCTGCCTTCTCTTCCCATCCGCCTTTCTTCCAGTGGCAGGCTGAGAATCGGAGCTCCTGAAGCCCTCGACTGGCAGTCTCGATTCGACTGCTGCAAACGCGATGAGATAAGACGTCCACTCCAGTGGAATGGTGTGTGTGCTTTTTTTCCCCGGACCATCCTGTCGGAAATCCCTCGCGCCTCGCGTCCTTCTGGCCATGAGTGACGAGCCCGCGCGAGAAATCGCGAAGCGAGTCAGGCGCAGCTCAAAGACCTTCGAGAAGGCGGAGAAGCCCGAGGAGGAGACGGCCGAGGCGGCAAGGAACCCCTCTGCGGACGGTTTTCCGGAACAGAAACCGGTCCGAGGTTCTTCAGGTTAATTCCCCCCCCCCCGCCCCCAAAAGGGTGGGTTTGGAGCCCGGTTTGGACTGCGGGTTTCTTGTAGAGAATAGATGGGAAACCACCCCTTGCCTGCCTGACTTGTGGCTTCACTTGGCAGTCCGGGAGTTCGGGTTTTCGGTTTTTGGGGGCATTTTCAATGCGAAGTCCGGTCAGGCGGAGATTCAATCCAGTCTTGGCCGGGAGGTCGTTTTGTTGGGGGATTGTGGGCGGACTTGTGAAGAGTTCTACTGAACAGCGGCTTGTTAGACAAAAGGCGGGCTGGTTCTGAAAGCATGGTGGACGAGCAGTTGTTGGGCTGCGAATCATCCAGGCTGCATGACATGTTGAGTCACAGGCACTTGGCTCGTAGTTCTTGTTTTTTAAAGATCAGCTGAGCTGGCTTTGAAATCACGATCATTGCAAGTTACAAGCGGGAGCAACATGTGCAAGGCCTGTGTTTTGTTAGCCCCTCCGGCGGATCAGATAGATGCTCAAGAGGCAAATGTGGCAACCAAGCCGATACACGAACACCTTGAGAGCCCGCCCATGCATGCACACACCTAGATCCATCTACACAACCACCCCCACACCCACCCACAACCCCACGGGCCCATGTTTACGCCAACACCTCCGCGCGCGTGTGCACACACGAAAACATGCTCGTTTACCCGCCCACACGCCTACATGCCCACTCGCCCAGGCGCCCACGCAGACACGCACGCACGCGCACGCACATGCACCTGAACGCGCGCACGCAGGCGCACACTCACTCGCACACGCGCACACGCACGCACAAACACAGACACACAGACACACTCACACAGGCTTTCTTTTTTGTGCATTCAGGCACGCTTGCCAGGTGCAGAGGGCGAGCGCTTGTCATGAAGGCCTAGTTTTGGTGGTTTTCCTGGGTAAGCGGGGCAACCTGGCTGTTGTCTAGCAGAAGCACTCAACGACGGTAGCAAGGACAGCTTGATTGGTAGAGCTGTCTCCTCGTTGCCAATCGCTTACCGAAAGTGAACAGCCAACCAAGAGTCCACTTTATGCCCCCCTCCCCCGCCACTCAGAAAAAGGGTACGCCTTCGTTTTTTTCTGCTTCTTCTTTTTGTTTTTTGTTTTTGCGTCTTTTGGCCAGCGAGCGAGCCAGCTTCGCTCCAGGTGACGCTTATGCACCACGACGTGGACCAGGTCTTCCGGCCTGTGCCCGACGAGGCCGGAGCCGGCACCTGCCGGTCGAATTCGTTGCGCAAGTTTTTTGTTTGTTTTCCGGGTCCAAGGAATTTGTTTTTGGGTCCAAGGATGTTATGTTTTTATTTTTCTTCCCCCGGTGGGTGACAGATGGGTGTCTTTGTTGGGTTTCCTCAATTTCCCTTCTTGGAAGCTCCCAAAGTGGCAGTTTCAGGGGAGACCGCCAGCAACTCGATGCAACTATTGGTTTGGGGAAGTCCGGCTCGGCATGCCGGTACCGCATCTGTCGGCAGAGCCAGACTTGGCCAACGTCTTGAATGTATCAAGCTGGTTTTTGTTGAAGCTGTATTAGCTGAATCCCTATTGTCACTATTATCCCTAGTGTCCTGAATATCAGTGATTCGATCATGGCGCATTTCCCAGGAATGCAAGGAAAACACCGCTAGACACAAGTTAAGGGTGATGCATACATACAAATTCAATATATAGGCGCCTTCCTCATGGAAGCTGCATTTTGGCCCCCCCATTTCACAATTCCACATGGACTGTGCATAAACCAAACCAACAATCAAGCAAGAACCCCGAAAAGCTCAAAACCAAGCCATTCCAGCCGTGGCTGGGTTAGGATTGTTCTCCGTTCTTTTTTTGGTCCGCTGGTCCGTTGGACGAATGCCGCGAAAAGAAGGAGAAACAAAAACGGACCTTCCCCGCTGTCATTGGGATGGTCTGCCGTTGGCCTTGCTCTTGTGGTGTACTTCAGGGGCCTGTGACACGGAGTCAAGAAGTCAAGGGCTTCAGGTGGCAGCCGAGCTCTTCAGAGGTGCGCAAAGATGGCGGTTGTTTTGAGAGTCTTGAATCTGGAGCCACGAGAAGGTTTTTTGTTCTTTTGGTGGTCGGGATTCAAGATGCTTTTGGTTTCACAGGATGGCACAAGGATGGCGGGCGTTTAAGTGGCGGCTGGATGTGGTTCGAGGTTCAAGGCTCATGCGAAACATATGTCCGGGGAAGCTTGAATATTGAGTCCCATTTACTCGAGGGGAGGAAGGGGAAAGATCGATTTAGGATCAAGGTGGAAACAGAAAAGGACAGCGCCGGGGATATTTTTGAAACCAGAAGTAAGGTCCGTCCCAAGTCCAATGGTTCTGAAGGGTACCCTCGTCTCGTAAGAGACACACGGGACAGCGAAAAGACCTTGACACTTGCCGGCGTCCCAGTTGACTCTTGGATTCACACTTCAAAGGTGCCTTGTATCTCCCGTGCTTACATCCCAGCTTAAAGAACAGGCGCTTGTTCTGCAAGTGCCAGAGCCTGCACGCTCTCTTTCTTGCCGGTTTTCTTCCTTGACCTCGGTGTCGAAATCGACAACTCTGAGGGGAGGCGCCTTTTTGAGCCGGGTGGTCGAATCGCTCGCTGGGTTCTTCAAACTCGCCTGGCGTGCCTCCCCAAAAAGCAGATCGTTGGGTCCAGGCCACACTTGTCCGACACGAAGGGCAGGGACCGAAAGGGACCGCCAGGACTTCTTCTGGAATAACGTGGTGCTGACGGAGGGGCAGATCAAGAAGACCGGCGGCTCCTCCGGCAGCTACGACGCCTTTGCCCTGACCATGACGTGCCCCGGATGCCCTGGTGGGGTGCCTTGGGGTGCCGAATTGGTGGGTCATGGAGGGACGCAAGCAGGGTGTTGCCTGGCACCAGGAAGCTTGGGACGAAAGGCATCTTCCTTTGCAAGAGCAATGCATTTCTGTGAAATGGGTTTTCCCCCCGAAGTCAACTCCAGCCCTTTTTGGCAAGCGCAAGCAACCCGTCGAGAGTCCAGCCACGACGCGTTGCCTCGCCCACGTTCACGCGGGTTGATTTGGTTGTGTCTTTTCTTGGAGTTGGTTTTAAAGAGAAATCCAGAGGAAAACCGTTGAGCTATTCGGCTGTGGGTCAATAAAATATGTACCCCAAATGGAACCCTGGTAAGTGGAATGAACCAAAACCTGGTGCTCTGGTGGTTTAAGTTTGACCCATACTCATTTCCCCCCCCAAAATCGATATCCTCAACAGAAACACAGTCAACCTGGAGATTTTCCGGTGGTTTCCCTGAGCCATTTGGGGCCCAAAGAGCCCCGATCCGAGGGACTGCGCCGTGCGCATTTGCTGCGAGTCGGACAGCGCAATCTGCTTCGGCCTCACGGAGGAGTCCTCGGATGTGCCTTGGGCCTCGCGGATGAGGGGAGGGAGCCCCAAGCCCCAAACAGGCCTAAGGGGGGCTTAAGGGCTTATTGAGACTCCCTTTCCCCCTCCCCTCCCTCCCCCCCAGGCTTCGTGACTCATTGTGGATGGTGGCGAGAATCCAGTTCGCACCGCGTTGAAGTCATGGGAAACCATAACGTTTGTTGGTGTTTACGGGGGAATCATCAGAAACCAGGGTTTCTTAGGGTGCGAAATGGATTTCGCAACCCTCCACAGTTCAGGATTTCATGATTCTGGTTCCGTTTCTGGGGGTTCTCAAAGTCAGGACATGGGGGTGGTGTCCCTTTAACCTACCATTTTTTTTTTACCATTTCGGGGGTGAGTAGTTTGTCAAGGTTGGTGGAAAGCAAAAGGAAACCACGATTTTGCGGCCTCCCCTGAAAGAACCACACACGCACACGTCCATGCAGCGGTACTGAGTGTCCTTTGCGCGCAAAACGGGCTGTTCGAGGTGCTGGTATATCATGAAAGTATTGCTTGCAAACCACACCAAAGTGTGTAGTGGTCCAACATGCAGCATAGAAGGTCAGATTTCCGCCATTCTACAGGTGCTCACATTATTACATTATTGATGTGTCATGTTTTTGTATGGGCAGGTGGGTTGTTTGGTGGACGCTGCAGATCGTTCTCATCTTCATGAGGTTTTTTCACAAGAGCTGCGTCCTATTGGCCTGGGTCTAGCGGCATAGAAATTGCCATGTTGCTCTGTTGGTGCATCACGGACGTTCGGCAGATCATTCGAGAATTGTTGAAGGGAACAGAAGCACCGCTGAATCAAGGATCTATGGGTGTGCCATTTTTCTTCTTGTTTTAGGGTGGGGTGGGGGGTGGGGGAATACGACCTTTTTGTGGCTTCAGAGGGAAACTACACCCCATTTTGTGGGGTCCCCAAATCCAAGACCCTATGACATGCGCGGCTCGCTGACAAAGATGCGACGGATGCCTTGCCGTGCCCAGGACCGGCTATTTGCCCGAGGCTTCTGGATTGGCATAGTGCCGTCCATGGCGGAAGGCCGGGGAGAGATGGGCGAGAGGAACATGGCCAAAGACTGGGGCCGGGGCTGCAAGTGGTTTTCCCTCGACCTCTGTTTGTGGTGGACTTAAAGGGAAACCACTGGAACGCCTTCATCTTTGGGTCCCATGTTGACACCTACCAAGATGATCAGAGGGTGTGGTTTTTGCCTGGGTGAATGTCCAGCCTACTGTCATCTTAGGGATGGCGTAGTGCTGTTCGGCCAGGCGGGCGGCCACAAGGCGGCAACGGCTTCCTGACCACCGGGGGCGCCACGCTGGCCATAGACGCCGCCCGGCCGACGTGGTCAAAGCCAGCTGATACGCTGGGGCAGTCATGGACCCTTAGGGATTTTGTTCCCCAAAAAGGCCTCAAACGGGCAATGCCGCTCACCTAAGCAGATGCGCCCCGTGAGGCAAACACACAAGTCAATTCCAGTGTCGACTTCGGCACGGGTAAGTCTAGCTGGTGTCTTCAGTTTTTGGGGTATGGGTTCACAGACCGTCAAGCATACCTTGTAAGACAAAAGCAACTAGCAGTGCGGGTTCCCATGTGCCTTTCTTCACTTCCTTGAGCCTGTGGCTTTCTGAGCTTTTTCAGGCAATGGTGCGGGATGGAATTAGATGATCAGATGTCTACATGTAGCAGGTGTCCGGTTGAATCTTCTTGGAATGAAGGCTTGGAGGCGGGTCCCTCAAAATCTCGGGCCAGCAATGCACCCCCTGAGCCCACCATTTGCAACTTTGACCCTATGAGCCCGCGATGGGAATCACTTCTGATCCTGCCATGGCAAAGACCCCAACAGGAGATCAGGCATTTTTCTTGTTTTTTGGCTAGCCTTTGCACCTTGGTTTGAAGGGAGACCAAAAGGAGCACAATTTCTGGGGTCCCCCTATTTTGACACATATCCAGTTGGAACCCCAACTCTAGAGGACACTTCGTCTGAAGTCCATTTGCTGCGGAGTTCGGCCTGCAGTGCTCAGAGAAGACCATCACCCTTTTGTCCCATTTGAACTGAGTTTCTGTTTGGGATGTTTGGGGGGGTATTCCAACGAAACCCAGTGGGCACTGCGTTTTGCGCCAGGAGGGCGAGGCCTTGGTCTTTCAGGAGGACAAGGCGCGCGGTGTCCGCGCCAGGTCCGTACCCCCCTGGAAAGGAAGGCGTCGCTTTCGTCGATTGCTGGGGGTGGCTGTGGCATGTGGCCTTGGCTTGGACGCTTCGTTGGCATAAAGCTTCGGACAGAGGCTCTTAGTGTCACTTGGCCTTCGTGTTAAGTGGGGTTGCCCTCGGTTCCAAGCAAAGGTGCACCTGTGCCAGTGGGGGTAGGCATCCTGACTGAAGATTTCGAGCTTTCCTTGGGGCGAAGCACAGATGGGTTGGCCTTGTCTCTGATGTTTGCCTTTTCGGGTGTGGCATGTTGCTTGTCAGGTGGTCCACAGCTTTGGCAAGGTGGGGGTGAGGCACATGTTCGGCAAGGCGTGGGCAGGGCGTGGGGAAAGGAGCGGCTTGAGGTTTTAGATTCAGTTGACTCCCGCATGGATGCGTCCTTTTTGGTGGCACAAAAAACAGGATTTGTTTTCAAGGGAGCAAAGACCGTTGCTGACGACGCGACAACCAGGCGATAATTGGGTGTCTTGAGGGGACCCCCACAAATGGTGGTTTTCCTTTTGGTGTCCTTTAACGCCACCAAAAAAAAGTGCCCTTCAACAGACATGTCCAGGCAATCTTCTTTCCAACGGGAAAGGGAGGCGACAGTGGCTGTCCCAAAGTTTCTTAGCATACTGACGGCATCGCAGCGAGAAGCGCCCACTCCAATAAACCATGGCTTTGTGTCACTGGCGTCCGTGCATTGATCGTTGGCTCCTAGAGCTCTGTTACAACATGGCCGGCGGCGAGCCCGCCGGAAAATCGATCAGGGCAAGCCTGACTGCTTGAAGCCCCTCCGAGCGGCTCTTTCCTTCATGGGTCGGCGCCATTGCCCCAGCCTCCCTAGTGCTTTGCTGGTGGCTCGGACGGCTGTGAGATGGCGTGCAGCTCCAGTAGTGCCGTTCTTAACCCCGTTTTTGGTTGGGAGGGTTCCCCTACTAAAATAGACTACAGAAAAAAGAAACGGTACCCTTATTCTAACCTCTCTTCTGGACCTAGTAAATGGTGGACCCCAAAAGGCCCTCAAAATCGGACGCCCCCAACTGGCCTTGGTGACTGCACTTGGCAGGTCTTCATGTCGAAGCCCGATAGCTCGGCGATGATGACCTGCTATGCCGAGGAGGGGCCGGGCTTGCTCGCGCGCTTTCGGGCCGAATGTTGGAGTGACCATTCGTGAGGCGCAGCGCGCCGTGTATAGCAGCTGTCATATATGCTCCAAACTCCTGGCGTCTGTTTCAGCAGCCGCCGCAGTGGATCCCACACATCCCACACAATGCCTTGACTGTTCTTTGCTCGTGATTTTCTGTGGCCCAGCTGTGATTTGGCACATCATGTGCACCATCCCGGCACAGTGGACGAACACCAGCATGGACCTGTCTCATATTGGAACACCACGACCAACTGCATGCACGACAGGAACTCATGGTCGTTTTCCCATCCACGCTGCGCCGCTGCTTGCAACCGGACCTGGCCACAGGTTCCAGATGATGAAGATGCTGGCAAGTGGGACGACGTCTTTGCGACACTGACATGCTTGGCGGGCCGAAGCAAAGCGAACGGCCATGAGGCGATTGTAGGACACTTGTTCTCCACCAAAATACTTTTTACCATTCCAATAAAACAACTCTTGCCTGAATCTGCTTTCCCCCCGTCCGCAATGGGCATAAATTCGGGAAACAACAGTTTGATGATACCACGACGCTCTGTAGTTGGTAATTGTCGTCCGTCGATAAGAAGGGTTTCTCCAATTATGATCCTATCACAGTTTCGGGCTGATATGCTGCCTGCAACAGTGGTTTCGCAGTGTGTCAAAGTCAGGGACATTTTTTTTTGTTTTCTTGCCACCAGGGTATCTCAAACTTGCTCAAGCCTCGAACCCTCCGTGTAGCCTGAACACGTCGGGCCAACATAGGTTACTTCCCTCAAAGAGGTTTTCGGGTCACTTTCTTTGGAACTGAACAAACAGGGCAGAAGGTAATCCTGGATCGTTTAGGGTTTTTTCGGGGTGGTTTGAAAGGGAAACGGAGCACACCACTTTTTTTTTTTTTTTTTTTTTAAATTGTTTTGGGGGGGGGGTTGCGCAGAAACAAAAACACCTTTGTGGTTCCCAGGCATAAAAGTTGCACGTCGAGCGCTTCGCGCAGCGCCTGACTGCGCTCTTAGCCGGTGATTTGGCACGAGGCTGTGCGCGTCGCAAATGCGAGGGCCCCACTTTCGGAGGAATTATGGATTCGCACATTAGCAAAGCGGGCCATTTGAAGGTGTCACTTGAGCAATTTCGACACACAGCCTGTGGCGCCGGGATCGTTTTAAAGATGGCGCCTGGCCGCCCGCCCTTGCGAGGGGCTTCCAAGAAGCTCGAGACTAGATTTGAAGCTAGGTGCTCGCATGGAGGCTCTCAGATCATCGCAAGGCTTTGCTTTTTTGACTCACTGACTTGTTGGTGTCAACGGGTCATCCATGGAGCTGGTCGCGGGCCAATGATTCGCCTGCGGGGAGTGCTGATGGGTGCGTTCTTTGCCCCCAAGCTGATGCGTCAGATCTCCACTGGCAACCATGTTCCATGGCCATGCTAGCGAGCTCGAAGGCAATTCGGGTTTGTCTCCGGAGTGATATTTCCCCTGGCTTCCCCCTTTTCAATCCGCAAAAGGGTAATTTCAAAAGACACACAAACCTGCGGCAGAAGGCGTACCTGCCTGCATTTCTCTGCCCCGTTTTTTTGCGGATGTGCCTCGTTGCCTATCAGATGGGCAAGCGGCAAGCGCCGTGGTCGAACAAAGATCCCAGATGCGAGGTGGGTTTGTCTCCATTTTAGAGTCCCCTAAAACAATTGCTTTGTTTTCGCTTGATATCAATCCAAGAAGGGATTCCCTCAAAAAAGACACCCCACACACCCAAAGGCTCTTTTTTGGTTGATACCCTGTTCGGGGTTGCTTCAGAGCGGGGCAAAGGGGCACCCATTTCAGGGGGTTTTGTAAGACGCGCCCATTTAGTCATTGCGCTTCTTGCCCATTTGCTGGGACCCGCCCTGAAGTTCATTCAGAAAATGCGGGGCCACGGACTCAATTTGCCAAGTCAGACATCAGTTAGTGCGACCTCAGCGCTTTCAGAGAGCTGAATGCTTGTGAAGGCTTTGTGGATAATGTTCCTTAGGGGGCTGAGCGATCCGCGGTAGCGAAAGTCGTGTGGCCTCGTTGGCTTGTCACCTTGGCCCTCAAAAAACAACGAGGCTTAGATTAGAGTGGACTAGGGGACACAAGCCTGTTTAAGAGGCGTCCGATGGGAATATGTTTCTTTATGTATGTGCATGCTGGTTGCATGTGCATGTGTGTATGTGTGTATGTGTGTATGTGTGTATGTGTATGGGTATGGGCATGGGTATGGAGCAGAGTCGAAGCACGCAGCCGTTTGGGATCGGCGGGTCTTCTCGACCGGCCTTGAGCCGAAGCCTGAGGCGGCTCCAGATCCACAAGGGCTCGATTCGACCGGACGCTTCATGCGGAGCAACAAACCCAGATGCGGACAGGCATGGCCTATGAAGCAGGGACATGTCCGAGCGTCAAAGCCGCGCCTCAAGACGCTAGCTCACCAAAGACCTCGGCCCCATGGCACCCAATCGGAGCTGACGTTCGGTGTGGAGCTCGATGGGCTTGGGCGAGAAACTGGGAACAACGCAGTCCTTGGCAAGTGAGGGCTGCGTGTAGGCAGCATCCTCCATTGACTCCAAGTTTCATGGGAGGATTTATTTTTTGGCAGACACCCAAATACGGCATGCGGGCGCCGGCAGGTGGCAGATCATTAGTTCTTACTTGTGGGTGAGAGCTCTTAGTGGCTCAAGTCGAGTGGTGTTGAGATGGCAGCCATAGGTCACGTTGGGAGGTTCTTAGTCATGCGGCGAGTGACAGTTGTGTGTCTCTTTGCGGCCCACACATAGGCAGATTGCCACTGTCCTTTTTGTGCTTTGGAATGGCCGTTTCAGGAGGGACGCCTGTCTCAGCACTTAAGCTTGGGAACTGCCTTCTCAGGTTATGTTCGACTTTGACGACCTGGAGGAGAAGGAGGAGGAGAAAGAGGAAACCAATCAGCCGAAGGAGCAGCCTCAAGAGGCCAGACTCCTCGCTTGGACGTTAGACAGGGCCATTGAGCTGAGAAAGGAAGCGGACACACTGTAGGTTAAGATCGCCGGATTTTTCTGCAATCAACGAGGTCGTTATAACTATTTGGCTGATCAATATGCCCTTGTAAGGATGTTGGAGCTACACGTTGGACGGCCAAAACAGGCAAGATATCGTTGCAACATTGCAACATGCGAGGAATCTGAGTACAAACCGCAAGGCCGCAAGGCCTGCATGCTCTCTCACCCGAGCGAGGCATCGTATTTTCATGGCTAGGCGCAAGGTGCCAGAACGAAGTCCACAGCTGAATTCCCAGGTGCAGTCAGTAGAGGGCTTGGGCTTGAGCGCGTCGAGGTGAATGCCACCACATCCCCCTGTTCCTCCCCAAGCCCTGGCCGTTCCTGGCACGCTGCGTGCCACAACTTCCGGCACGGCGTGTAAAAACAAAGAGGGTCGTCTACCATGCCAGTACTCGATCTGAGCGCTGGAATGGTTGGCAGCTCAAAGATGGTTGCCCCAAACAAGACACCTCAATTCTTGTGTTGGAGCATCAGTAGATCTCCGAATCTCATTTGGAGTCAACACACATCTGGCAAATTCTTGCCTTCACGCCAACCATCAACGGGATGCAAGCGTGCAGCAGCACCTGTACATAGTTCTGCGGGTTCATCGGGTTTGTCCAGTGCTTGTTTTGTTGGTTTTTTGGTTGTCGGGAGCGAGACACTGCCTGAGGCTCATGAGGATCATGAGGATGCCCATCCGCCATTCAATGTGGATTAGTTGGGATGCCGCCAATGAGTGCGGTAGAGACTTTTCAAGTTGTTTTCAAGGTGTCGAGGCAACGAGGGCCATCCTGGGGATAGGGAGTACGTGGCAACATGCGTGAGAAGTGCTCACAAGCACTTTGCTCAATCAGGGACTCATGCAGTGACCCCAACATGTGCGTACATTCTGAGTTCGTGCTGGTGGCAAAAGCAGTGAAGGACACACGCACGAGCACCATTGGTCTGTGGCACACGCACATCTTTGGGCAGGGGCATGATTTGTTTTACCTGGAGCTCAGACCCTCCCGGCCATTCGACGCAGGCTTTGGGTGCTGCGCCGGACCACCTCCCCCCACCTGTCTTTGCTCCGCCGGCCTTTGCTCCGCCGCCCTCGCTGCCGCCGGCGCCAGAGCTGCCACCGGAGCCCACCCTGCGCAGCTCGGCCGGGAGAGGCCGCTTGAGACCTGGCGTTGCCTGAGACCTGGGGTGGTCTCAAAATTCGGGGACTTTCCCTTCTTGGAGTGAGCATGAGGACCACCTGTGATGAATACATGGTTCATTGTCGCCAGTCATGTGGCGTGCCATTGCGGGAGCGCTTTTGGCACCACTGCCGCGACAGGTGGGGTGCTGCCACAAAGGCAGCCTCTGACTATGAGAGTTTGGCTGTGGGGTATGCTAAAGAGGATTTCGAGAAGCAGTTTAAAGGGGGACAGCAAAACGACTACCAATTTAGAGATTTACGCACCAATCTAGGTTTGTATAGGTTGGTTATGCGTTGACATGTTTGGACGCTCTGAGAATTGAGGTGCTGCCCGAAAATTCTCGAGTGAAGCGGAATCCATCGTCACAGCTCGACGCATAGTTCATGTCTCCAGCCGCATGACCCACTTTCATGAGAGGGTGTGGTTGGTTGATGCTTTCTTCCTTGATTTGACCCCTCCCCCCCTGACCCCGCCCTTAGCACCCTATCATTTCACGTCTCTTGGACTTTCCGGGTGGGAGACCCTTCGCCTAGTTGGAGCCTCAGAGGCTGATCTAATTTGAGGGATCCAGACGCTTGATTTCTGGGGCTGGAAGGGTCATCAACCAGCTTCCTCTTCAAACACTTTTTTCAAAACAAGAAACACAAGGACCATGACGTGTCGCGCAAAGACATTTTTGAGCGTGGGCTGCAATATGATCGCTGCTTCCAAGCAGGCATTGCTAAAGGCGGCCTGGAATGGCAAGGAGTTGTGACACTTCCTGATTCTTGGTCAGGAGTTAGGGGGCACACCAACCAGATCAAACCAGATAACACCAAATCAAGTATGGCCAGCTCGACAACTCTAAATGCGGCGATTCAGTTGCACAGAAAAAAAGAAAACGCACAAACACAAACACAAACACAAACACAAACACAAACAGACACACATACACATGATTTGCATTTGTTAGCTCACTTTGCTGGCATTGTCGCCACTCGTTGCCAAGGGGACATCGGCCGTCCTCCTGGTCTGGCGTCCCCACAGCAGGTGTGCGGGAGCGACGGACGATTTGGTGCAGAATTTTCAGGATTGCAGCGCTTGCTGTGGTTGACGTGATGGCTTGGAGAGAACTTTGAGCGGAAGGGAGATTGCACACTGGTTGCGAGATTGGCGTGACGAAGGATTTCGAGTTCCCAACTCACCCGGCCATGTCGGATTTCAAATCGTCCCAGTTATTCCAGCAACGAACCTGTTGGCCGCCCTTTCACTGGAGAACATGAACATCTATCAGATAGAAATGCGATGTACACACCGCACGGGAAGCGTGGTTCCAAAGTTGGCTGATTTGGTTTGGTTAGCCACAACCCTTGTCGGCCGACTCTTCATTTCCGGGTCTTTCTTCATTTTTCTCAGGCCCTCCTTTAGAGCCTCTCTGCAGTCTGGTGGGGCTTGTTTGATTTTTAGAAGAGTCAGAGGCTGCTTTTGGCCAGTCGGCAGGCAACTGGTTCGGCCAGGCCCTTGCGAGCCCGCCTGCGGACCCGGGCAGCCTGGAAGGAGAGGGCAGTCGGGCGGGAGCAAAGCTCAGGCGAATGCTCTGGGAGAAGCGAGGGCTGCTTTACCTGTAAGGTTGGCTCTGATGATTTCTGAGGTAGGGAATATGTGATCACCACCAGCAGCAGCAGGAGGAAAGGTTGACAGACCATGTCCCGAACATTCCGGACAGACGGACAGGCAGAAATCGAAAACTGAAAACATAGAGAAACGCAATCGCTGTTGCATTGGGGCGATCTAGCGGTCCTTTCACATGTGCGGATGGGGAGCACGAGATCTTGAGCCCTGCCAGTAATGTTCGAGACATGGGCGCAGGTCGCTTGATTTCACTGGGCATGTTGTTTTTCCTCCAACGTTTGGTTGATTAGGGCCCGACATCTGATCTACATGAGTGGCCAAGTGGCCAAGTGGCTATTTCTCGCAATTGCGTTGTGCTCAATATGGGTATGGGTCAAAATGAAATCCCCAGGGCAGCGCAGGTTTTAGTTCATGTTTCCATTTACCAGGGCACGCCATTCTGGGGTTACCCGATTTTTGACCCACGGCCATATGTTTTCTTCATCCTCCTGTTACTTGGCCCCATGGGCGCCCAAGCTGGGGAGCCTGGTCAGGAGACTTCGGCCGTCCTCCTGGCCTCCCGTCGCCGCAGCGCGGGCCAGAGGTGCGGCACGGCGCATGCCAGTGTTCGGTGGAAAGGCGCAGGTGAAGAGTTCGGCCATGCAGGTGATACTCGAGGTATCCCCACCCCGGCATATTGGGGGGGGGGGTGAGGGTTTGCTCATTCTAGGCCTTTTGGGCTTTTCCTTCGCTGGTTCCATCAACGGGGGGAGATGCCGATTGTTGCATTTTCCACAGATAGAAACACCTCCGCCCCCCTTGTTTCCATTTTAAAAGCGTGGAGGGATGCATTGAAATAGGACATCTGAGGGGGGTAGGTGCATTGCCTGCACCCTGTCAGGAGGGGGGTTAGCTGGCGCGAGCTCTGCGGACCTCCCCGGCCCGGCCATGTTCTATTTTCAATTCCCTGGTAATTCTCATGGTTTTCCGAGATTCCATTTTTCGTGAAAATTGAATTTGGGGGGGGGGGAGAGAAACCGTCAGAACCTCCCTTCTCAGCGGATTCCCATTGAGCCCCCCCCCCCAGCCAGGGACAAAATGGAAGTGGGGGGGGGGGGGTCAAAAAATGAAATATGACGGGGGGGACCCCCTGCCCCCCCGCCCGCGAGGCGGTAGTGAGTCCTCCTGGCCTCCCATCGCCGCAGCGCGGGCCAGAGGTGCGGTGGAACGGCGCATGCCAATGTTCGGGGGAGATGGGAAAGGCGCAGGTGAAGAGTTCGGCCATGCAGGAGATACCCGAGGTAGTGCGGCCAGGCTTCTGATTCTGCCGCTGCCGCCGCGTTGCTTCTGCGGTTCCTGGTTTCATGTCGTATTGGTGATGGTGGTGGTGCTTGTGGTTCTGGCTCTTGTTTGCCTTCTTTCACCGTTTTTTTTCTTCTTCGTTTTTTTGGGGTATTCTTTTTGCTTTGGCTCTCTCCCCGGGTTTTCGGGACCTTTGGAACACCCCCGGACACTCCCTTTGGGGCCGAAACGGTCGGTTTCCAGGTGCCCGCAGTGGCGGAGGCGCAGACAAGCCGAGCCGAGCGTTTGAGGAGCTTTCTGGGTTGATTTTTCAGAGGCTCATCAAATGCTTTGAGAGGGTCTGTGGTTTAAGAGCTCATCAAATGCGGGTTCTTTGGTGAGACAAAAACCGCTTAAACCGATTTAGGAGGGTCCCTCAAATGGTTTTTGAGAGGGTGCTGTGGTGTAAGAGCTCCCCTGAATCTGTGGATTGAGAGCGTGCTGTGCTTTAAGAGGTCCTCAATTTTCGTGGTTTTGATTGGCGGCGAACCACCAAACCAATTGGAGGGATGCTGAATTTAAAAGAGGGAATCAAGTAGCACTCTGGGAATTGCAGCGTATTGATCCTCGTTGAACATGGATGCTGTTTGCGCCACCCCCCAGCTTAAGGCAACTGGCTAAAAGCCAATTGGGAGCGTTCGTGAGCGATGAACCAAAGGGACTCCCCCGTTTATGACTCTAAGGCTCCCATTACAAGGCCTTTTCTTTCAAAAGGCCACCCCAAAGCGCCGCGGCCCTCAGTGCACTTGGCAAGCAGCGCAAAGACGAAACACCCGTCTTTGGTCCGGTGACGTAGTGGGGCAACACCCTGGACATTTTTGGTGAACATCAAAATAGGTGGTACATGGGTGTCATCCGCCCCAAAATTTGGAGGCATAGGAAATTGACCTCTGGCCACGCTTTTCCAGGTCCAGGGCAGCACTCTGCTGCTGCCTCCCGGCCCTTTGGCGCGGGTCAGGCTTGAGGACTTGCAGCGTGCCAGAGGCGGGGGGGGGGGGGGGTCGGAAACCGTTTTTTTTTTGGCGGACGGCCCGAGAAGAAAAAATATATTCTTTTCTTTCTTTTCCCGGTTTGGAAGGGGGTCTTTCAAAAAAGGGCGCACGCATGTGTGGAGTGTTTGAGGCTGTTGACATCTTTCTGTTCGGGATGGAGAGCATGTCCATTGCCGAGAGAAAGGGTGGAGGGGTAGAGGAAGAGAGAAGAGAGAAGAGAGAGGAGAGAGAGAGATAGAGAGAGGGAGAGAGACATAGAGGGAGAGAAAGAGAGAGAGAGAGAGAGAGAGCGAGAGAGAGGCCTTTTCCGCGAAGATGGCGTTCTTGGGACCAGGAATTTCAGACAGCCGCCATGTGCTATATATATATATATGGTAATATGGTACCCCCCCCCCCCAAAAAAAAAAACCAGGTTTGGTCTGAAAACACTGGTATTTACTGTGTTTTCTGACAAAAAACCTGAATCTGCCAGAACCCTCAGTTGTCAGGCGGTTTTTTTTTCAGTTTTCAAGGAAGCTTTCTGGCCAAGAAACTCTCTGCAAAACTGAACAAACTGCAAACAACTGAAAAAAACAACTGAAAAAACTAGAAAAAGACTGAACATACGGAAAAACACTGAAAAAAACTGAAAAAAAACAGGAAAAAAATGAAAACACTGAAACAACCTGAAAAAAACTGACCATATTTGAAGCTGTCTGGCTCTAGCGCTTCCTTACTCCTCTTCTGCCCTTTGTTCTGACCCTGTCCTAGCATGGCCAAGGAGCCTGAGGATATGACCTTTGATGACCTCAAGAACGCATGCGACGCTTTCATTTTTTCTGAGTAGTTTTCTTGTATTGCCCTGGTGACTTGTCCAGACAAATTGAGCCTCGTATTTTGTCAGCATTCTCCTAGTATGCTCCTTTAGTATTCCCCCAGTCTTCCTTGAGTATTTCCCTAGTATTGCCCTAGTCTTCCTTTAGTATTCTCTTGGTATGCCCCGAGTATTTCCTAGTAAGGGAAGCGAAATACTAGGGGAATACCTTCAGTATTGCCCTAGTCTTCTTTAAATATTCTCTTGGTATACCCCTAATATTCTCTCAGAATTCCCCTAGTATTCTCCCTGTGTTCACCTTTAATATTGCCCTAGTCTTTCTTGAGTATTTCCCTAGTATTGCCCTGGTATTCCTTTAGTATTCTCTTGGTATGCCCCAAGTATTTCCTAGTAAGGGAAGGGAAATACTAGGGGAATACCTTCAGTATTGCCCTAGTCTTCTTTAAATATTCTCTTGGTATACCCCTAATATTCTCTCAGAATTCCCCTAGTATTCTCCCTGTGTTCACCTTTAATATTGCCCTAGTCTTTCTTGAGTATTTCCCTAGTATTGCCCTGGTATTCCTTTAGTATTCTCTTGGTGTGCCCCCAAGTATTTCCTAGTAAGGCAAGGGTAATACTAGGGGAATGCCTTCAGTATTGCCCTAGTATTCCTTAAATATTCTCTTGGTATACCCCTAGTAGTCTCTCAGCATTTTCATAGTATTCTCCTAGTGTTCACCTTTAATATTGCCCTAGTATTCCCTGAGTATTTCCTTAGTACTGCCCTATGATTGCCCTAGTATTCCCATATTATTGCACTAGTATTCAGTTAATTTAGTAGTCTCTTGGTATACCCCTAGTAATTCCTCACTACCCCATAGTATTCCCTTGCTATTTCCCCTAGTAAAGGGATGGAATTACTAGGGGAATACCTTGAGTATTGCCCTGGTATTCCTTAAGTATTCTGTTGGTATACCCCTAGTTTTCTCTCAGTATTCTCCTAGAATTCTTCCGGTATTCACCTATAAATATTTTCCTAGTACTTCCCTAGTAGTGCCCTAGTATTGCCCTAGTCAGGAAGCCTGAGAGAAGTCAGACAGATTGAGCTTGAGAGTATACCCCTAGTATTCCCTCAGTACTCCGGCGTATTATCCCAGTATTCACCTTTAATATTGCCCTCGTATTCCCTGAGTATAAACCTAGTATTGCCCTAGTATTCCCCTAGTATTGCGCTAGTGTTCCTGTAGTATCTCTTGGTATACCCCTAGCTAGTGTTCCTTAAATATTTCACTAGTCAGGGAAGGGGAATATTAGGGGAATACCTTCAGTACTATCTAACTAATTAGGCAGCTAAATAGATAACTAACTGATTAGCCAATTAACTAGCTAACTGGCTTCAGAGCTCATTCATTACAACTATTTAACTGACTAATTAGCTGACTTGCTGACTGGTTGTTTGACTAACTAATTGAACTTGCCTTGAACTTGAAAATATGCGTTTCACAGAGGCGAAAATACACATGTTTCTCAAAAGTATCATTTTTCCTAGTGATTTTGGCAATTGTCCAGGTTCAAAACCTGGGTTTTGGAGGGGGGGGTTGCTATATATATATATATATATACTTGTGAAGGGCTTTGAGCCAGGTCCGCATGGAATCCACAAGGCATCCCGCGGACCAAAATTGCCGCGCGTCAGCGTTGAGCAGCTCGCCATGCGGCCTGCGGGCGCCTTGTTCAGTGGCCCTTCTGCAACGTGGGTCCCTTGTGATTGATGGATTCAGCCACAAACAGAGAGCTGACCAAACGGAAACACACGAGAAGCTAGGGGCAAGAAGGCCTCCGCTATGACAACACAACGGCAGGAACACTTGATGCTAAACTTCCATTTGCTGAAGAGTATGTTTTGCTGTCCCCCGTTGGCTTTTAAGGGAATCTATCGCTACTGGACATATTTTCATTTTTCTAGGGGACTTAAGCAAATGCACGTAAAGCAACGCCTTCAAAGGGCCAGGAGGCCAAGGCCCCCGGGCGTGGGAGGGGCAAAAGGCCGAAGTGCTTCACCCAGGCGGCGCGCCCATGGCGGCACAGGCCAGGGCGCTGGATCTGGGACGGTGGGTTGCCGTGGTGGGCATTTCTGAGCTGGCATGGTTTTTCTTCTGGTTTTGGAGGGGATGGAGCTGGCGCGCGGGAGGAATGGTGAAACTGTTTTGTGGACACATGCCGAAGGAGCTGACATATTCGAAGACGCTCAGCCGACTGATTGTTCTGACTCGCCTCAGCGGAATTCTTCCTGGCCTTGATAGGGCTGAACCGCACCAAATCAGAGAGTGCAAGATGCTGGTGCCCCTTTTGCTTTTGGTGGCTTGAACCTGCCAATGGATCCAAGGATGCCTCCTTTGGTGTTTCAACTCTTCCCCAAAACGGGCCTAACAAAGAGCAGGTCTGGCAAAGTGTTTGTGAAGAGTTCAGTTCCCCTGGCCCTGCCCAAATGGACCATGCAGATGGGAAGCAGGTTCAGTCGCCAGGGGAATTTTGGACGTGTGCATGAAGCTGGCTACCTTGCCTATAGTGAGAGCCGAAAGTGTCAGTGAGCCATCCAGCCGGGATATTCGCGTGGGTTCCTTGTAGGCTGCGTATGGCTCTTCTTCCGTTTTCTTCAAATGGGTGTGGCTCAAATGGTTACGCAGGTTTTGGTCCATTTTTCCACTTACCAGGGTTCCATTTTGGTACCGGTTTTTTGAGCCACAGCCAAATGGACACAGCTCATTTTTCCTTGTTCTCCTTTTGGGCGCTGGGAGCAGTAAATCCAGTTAGTCCATTGAAACCAGCTGGTTCTGCCTTAGCTTCTTCCCCTGGCCACGGCGCCATTTCGCATCGGAGAAACCCAGGCGAGCGCCTTGGTCTCCAGCCAGTTCGGGTGCTTCCGGGATGCAGGCGAGGGGGGTTTCCGCCTCAAAACGGTCCATTTTTCCTTTTGCGTCCCTCAGTGGTTGATTTTTGGCGCGAAAAATTTGGGGTTGGGGCCTGGACGGGTCAAGAGCAAGCGCGCTTGCAGCTGAGTCTGGGGATTTGATGTGAAGATTCCGAGCCTTCGATTCCTTGTCCTCGTTTCGCCCGGTGCCCACGAGGTTTTGGGTGCCATGAGGCGCGGCTCGTGGCTCGCGTCGGCAACGCCAGGAGCTTTGGACTTTGTGGCCTTGGGAACCAAGACACGGGCGCGGCGCTCCAGGAGTGAGGGGGCACATGTCGCAAGCAAGCACTCAGGTGCTCCAAAGGGCAGGACATGGACGTTTCAATTGCTGGGCCAGCAGAACTTGCCTACATGGGTCAGCAGCATAGCCAGATTGTAAACTCGCAAGTGTTCGTCACCACCAACCACAGATCTTGGAAGATCAGCCGTGCAGGCACAAGAAGTCGTGTGTTCCCTGAGTTCCCTGAAACTGCGCACGCAGCGTCCCAACCTCAAGTGCCAAAGCAAATGACCCCTGAAACTGCGCCCGCAGTGTTCCAACCTCACGTGTAACAAAATCAACCCAAAACCACGTCGTCGGGTGCCGGCTTCCGCCCTTTGTTTTTGTTTTTCCTTCTGCGCGTCGCACCGTCGGACGGCGCGGGGATTCGTGGAGCCCCCCCCCCCCCCCATGCGCCGGAGGTCCTGCGGGTGGAGAACGCCCGGAGCTGTGCCATGAAGCCAAACGATCGGCACCTGCTGGTGGCCGGGTGGCTTCGGCGGGGGGGGGTGGCTTGGTGGGGGTCAAGTGACTGAAGGGAGGGTCAGCTGAAGGGTGCCATTCACCGCCATAGGTGGTTTTTGTTGGTGAGTTCGGCGAGAAATAGATGGCGCCGAAGTTTAGATCGGTCTTATGCCCCATATTTGGTGGGGGGTGGGGTGGTAACACTTTTTACTTCTGCGTGAAACAAACCTGAGAGTCACCAACATCGGGCACCCCTTTGACACCATACCCATTTTTTTGGCTTAAAGGTCTCCGCGCAGTGCGGGGGGAAGTAGCATAAAACGGTGGGTCCGTTTGAAAATCGTGCGCCCAGGACTCCTTCCTATCAGCATGTGGCTGTGGGTGTCAAAACCGTTTTGGTACCAATTTGGGGTAGGTGCATTCGCCACCCATTTTAGTCGGGATTTTTTAGTGGGGATTGGGATGTTCACGGTGGGGCAACCGTGCTTTTGACCCATGGCCATGTCATCGCAACCTGAGCGAGAGCCTGTCACTGCGGGCTTTGGCGGTCAAACCTTGGCAAACTCGAGGCCACATGCTCAGCAACCGTCCGGAGGAAGAAAACGACACGCTTTGTTTGTTCCGTAGCACATCTCGGAGACAAGTCTCCGACGCATGGAAATCTCCAGACTCGTTGGCAGAACCACCCTTACATGGTTGCTGTTGGGAAACAATTGGCATTTTTGCTTATTGTGGTTGAGTGGGAAGTCCGGAAATCCTGACTTAGCTGCTAAGATTGCCGTTTTGCTTTTTTGCCCCCCTTCCAACGTCAAGCTTAAAAGACATTCGTATCCCTTCAGCTGACTTCAAAGAAACCGATGCCAGCATCGGCCTCTTCGAGCCTTCGAGGCCTTGGAGAATGGAGCGCTGTCCATGTACAGGCAGGGGCGCGGGGGGGGGGGGGTTTAGAAGAACTGAAGCCGACCTGCTTTTTTTGGTTTTCCAATTGTGGTCCATGTTTAGTCATGAGCGCGTCACATCCAGAGAGTCCAGCTTGCGCTTGTGAAAAGCAACGATAGATCGGGAATGCCCTTCAGATTTCTCAGTGCTGGCAATCATGGTGACTGTACCCTGTTAGCGCGCCTATGCTTGTCACTGGATTGTCGTTTGATGGCTGGTTGACTGCTTGCCTGCTTCTGATAGAGCGGAATTGGTTGAAGGTGGCTCTGGAAGCACAACGTGGGCGGAGATGCCCCCAGTTTGACCTGCTTGTCGGCTCCACAAACTTGTTGGCTCAAGGTGCAAAGGGAGCGGTTTCTCAGAGGTTGCAAAAAGGCAAGCCTCCAGCACTCCCTTTTCTTCCGTGCAGGCGGAGGTCTTGTTCTGGGATGGTAGGGATGGGCTCAAAGAGGACTCTAAAAATATTCCATAACTGAGTAAGGCCCTGGGATCTATGATGAAGCAATGGACCTTGGCCTTGCTTCTCCAATCAGAGTGGCTTGCTTCTAGTAATTCTAGCAGCGAGCCAGAGAGACCACTCGCATCACTTGGGTAACTCAGCATGCATAGGCATTTGCCTGTGTAGTTCAATGGCCTCTGATATATACATATGAATATAATGCATGGTGTATATATATATATATGTATGTATATATGTATTTATATATGTATGTATATATGTATGTATATATGTATATATGTATGTATATATATATGTATATATATAATAATGCACACACACACACATGTGTACACCTCGCTTCCGCAGGTTGGAGTCGCAGTCCGCGACACATTTGTGGCAGTTGGACTTCGGGGATCTGCAGGAGACCGCGGAAACAAGTCGCTTCGCTTCACGCCAGCGCAAGCGAACGGGGCGAGCGCCGGGAGATGACGGGAGGACACCAGTCATCTGCAAAGGGGGTTGTTTTCATCTTGGGAGGTGAGGACAAGGGACCGAGCAGAGCAGAATGTTCCCTCACAGCCCGTTTTTCCTTTTCGTCTTCGTTACGGTCGCTATGCCTCAAAGGGTATTTGCTGGGTGTTTCGGGCGTTTACCCATGCCGCAAGTGTTGGACTCGTCTTTGAGACAAGCCAGGGCAACAGGACCCTTGGACCTTGATGTCCCAAGCTGCCTTGTGCAAAAGAGATCCCACACCTGAACCCTCTTGAGGGCGAATATCTGTTCGGTGGAAGCAAGTGACGCAGCTTGTTCGTCCCTGTCTCCTTCCCACAAATTAGGACCCCAAAAATCAGAGGAGGCTCCAACGAAATCAACACTTTGCAATATACGCAACCAGTCATGGTCGGGAGTGGCCTTTCGCCTCTGAGAGTCATTCCCCTTTTGTGGCTCACTTGAGGCATCACTTTTTTATGTTCAACACAGGGAGCTTCTTTCAGGCGGAGTGATGGTTTCGGACCAATTTGGGTCCTGAGGAGGTGCAGTGGCACCCGACCAACGAAAAGGCGGGAGGGGGCCTTGTAAGGCGTCGGCACTACCGGAGGTTCTTCTCATGCGAAGCAAAGAAAGCAAGCCCGCAGTTAGTGGCCCACCCGTATCGCCAAGTGTGTGATGATTTGCCTATTGGGGTATGCTACCTGATTGTTACTCATCAGTCCAGAGAGCAGCATGGTTGGATGAACGCATGGTCGGCTGGCAGGGTGTGTGCAACCAGGTAGTACGGAGTCCGCTTTGCAACGAGCCTGAGGCAACCTGCTTATCCCACCCACTTCCAACCCGCAAATAGCTCACAGGGGCCGAGGAGACACACAGAGACGCACGCAAACCCACACAGAAGCACACAGAAGCACAGAAGCACACAGAAGCACACAGAAGCACACAGAAGCACACAGAAGCACACAGAAGCACACAGAAGCACACAGACACACAGAAACACAGACAGTCGCACAGACACACACACACACGGACGCACAGACGCACAGACACAGCACACAGGCACAGACACACACACAACACACACACACACACTACACAAACACAGACTCACAGACACAGACACAGACGGAGACACACGCCCGCTCGCCCGCACACACGTACGCACGCGTCCACCCACCCACACACACACACCCACACCCATGCCCACACCCACACCCATACCCACGCGCACACGCGCACACGTGCACACGCGCACACGCGCGCACGCGCACACGCGCACACGCGCACACGCGCACACGCACACGCGCACGCACACGCACACGCGCACGCAAGCGCACGCACGCCCACGCATGCACACGCACACGCACACACACGCTCATGCACGCTCACGCACGCTCACGCACGCTCACGCACGCTCACGCACGCTCACGCACGCTCACGCACGCTCACGCACACTCACGCACGCTCACGCACGCTCACGCACTCACGCACGCTCACTCACGCTCGCAGCACGCGCCCGCCCGCCCGCCCGCACGCCCGCCCGCCCTTTCGCGCGCTCGCAAGCAGCCACGCACACACGCATGCGCGCTTGCACGCACGCACGCACGCACGCACGCATGCACGCACGCACGCACGCTTCCACGCACGCTTGCGCGCACGCTTGCACGCACGCACGCACGCTTGCATGCATGCACGCAGGCACGCATGCACGCAGGCACGCAGGCACGCACGCGCGCACGCGCGCACGCGCGTTCGTGCGCGCACGCGCGAGCGCCCACGCACACGCGCACGAACACGCACACGCACACGCGCATGCGCGCACGCACGCACGCACGCACGCACGCACGCATGCACGCACGCACGCACGCACGCGCACACACACGCACACACACCCACCCACCCAAGCACGCACGCACGCACGCACCCACCCACCCACACACACACACACACCCACGCACACCTATGGGCACCCACGCACGCACGCACGCACGCACGCACGCACCCAAGCACCCACGCACCCACGCACCCACGCACCCACGGACCTACGCACCCACGCACCTACGCACCCACGCGCCCACGCACCCACACACACACACACCCACACGCACACGCACACGCACACGCACACGCACACGCACACGCACACGCGCACGCGCACGCGCGCACGCGCGCACACGCGCACACGCGCACGCGCGCACGCGCGCACGCGCGCACACGCGCACACGCGCACACGCGCACACGCGCACACGCGCACACGCGCACACGCGCACACGCGCAACACGCGCAACACGCGCAACACGCGCACACGCGCACACGCGCAACACGCGCACACGCGCAACACGCGCCACACGCGCACACGCGCACACGCGCACACGCGCACACGCGCACACGCGCACACGCGCACACGCGCACACGCGCACACGCGCGCGCACACGCGCACACGCGCACACGCGCACACGCGCACACGCGCACACGCGCACACGCGCGCACGCGCACACGCGCGCACGCGCGCACGCACTTGCACACGCACACGCACACGCACACGCGCACACGCACACGCACACGCACACGCACTTGCACACGCACACGCACACGCACACGCACTTGCACACGCACACGCACACGCACACGCACACACACACACACACACACACACACACACACACACACACACACACACACACACACACACACACACACACACACACACACACACACACACACACACACACACACACACACACACACACACACACACACACACACACACACACACACACACACACACACACACACACACACACACACACACACACACACACACACACACACACACACACACACACACACACACACACACACACACACACACGCACACACACACACACACACACACACACGTGCACACGTGCACACGTGCACACGTGCACACGTGCACACGTGCACACGTGCACACGTGCACACGTGCACACGTGCACACGTGCACACGTGCACACGTGCACACGTGCACACACGTGCACATGCTACGAACCAGCGCGCGCACTCGCACACGCGCGCAGGAGCACATGCACGCACCCGGGCGCACGTGCACACACCATACGCACTCACACCCACACACACACACCCGCGCACGCACGCACGCACGCACGCCCGCCCGGCCGCCCGCCCGCCCGCCCGCCCGCCCCGCCCGCCCGCCCGCCCGCCCGCCCGCACGCACGCACGCACGCACGCACGCACGCACGCACGCACGCACGCACGCACGCACGCACGCACGGCACACGCGCGCACGCGCACGCGCACGCGCACGCGCACGCGCACGCGCACGCGCACGCGCACGCGCACGAGCACACGCACGCACACGCGCACGCGCACACGCACACGCACACGCGCCACGCACACGCACACGCACACGCACACGCACACGCACACGCCATCATTCCGAGTTTCAAAGTTGAACGCGTCCTCATTCCCAAGCTTGTTTTGGGTGAGCAGATGCAATCAACATTTTTGTTTTCCATTTGCGGGGAAGCGGGGGGTTTGCCATTGTCAGGTCTTCGTCACTCTCCAGCCCGGTCGTGCCTTGCAGCAGCCCCGGAGCTTCAGACCCGAGCCCCGAATCATAGTCCCAAGAACATGGCTGGCCCCGTTTTTGAAGGAATCGGAGCCCAAAAAATGGGCTTCGGTTTCCTTTTGGTTTCCTCTACCCGAGAAAATGGGGGTACCAAATGTAGCTGCCCCGATTTTTTACATGGTTTTGGATGGACCGCTTGAACTCCAGGTTTTGATCGTGACTCTGGTGAGCCCGGCTTGTCAAATTTGCTGGGTGCAGTCCGTTGGCTTCGGACGGGGTCACAAGTGTAAGCTGCGTTTGTCCTCGTTTTGGATCTCGCCGCAGCGACCATTCCATTGGACTTCGCGGGAGGATGGCCGTTTGTCCGTGTCATGGCGGCTTGTGGCTCCAGTGGGAACGACCACTTAACTGCCTTGATGTCTGGCGCACGCGCAGCAGCCCAGGCCCTGCATGTCAAGACGGAGAGGCTGCCGCATAGACAGAGCTTGAACACCTCAAGGCTTGGAGCGAGGTTGAAATGATTCTTTTCCTCACCGCTCCCCACCCCAGGCCCCCTTCACCCCCACTACCGCCACTACCCCCCGCAGCAACACACGAACCAGACCTTGCTGTTGGGTGACGCCCCATGGGGCGCCCCCCAAAAAATGGGTCGTCTTCTTCTTTTGACAGCCATCGCTCCAACATACGACACACTCATCAGGCTCCAGCAACTCCAACCCCCCCCCCTCGACCCCCCAAGTCGACCAACTCCCGCCACGCGCCCGGCGAATGGGCGGGGCGCTGCGGAATTTCCGCCCGGCGCCGCCGGAGCAGCGGCTGCCCGGGGAGGCACATCGCGGGGAGCTTTCGCCACCTGTGGGCATTGGGGTGGGCCACGATTTACGATTCCCTTTGTGGGGGGTTTAGAGGAGGAAGCAGGGAAAACCGGCAAACCCTCCAAAAAATGGGGGTTACCTAAAAGGCACATGGTTTCCCTTTGTGGGTTTTAGAGAGAAACAGGGACAACGGGAACACCCAGGCCCGACATGATTTTTCATAGGGTTCAACCCCGACTAAAAGAATGGCCTTGGCACCCAATTTAGATGACAATCCGGCACGGTAAACAATGGTTATGTTGACACCCCGTGTGGTTTCAACTTTTGGTTTCGATTGTCATTTTCCAAGAGACCGTAACTAGCATCCAACTTCATTTGGAGCCCAGGTTTGACGTCGAACGTTCTCCGCAGTTTCCGCCCCAGAATGCTTGGACACCTAACCCCTCTGGTACCATTTGGCCGGAGTGGTTCGATTCTTGTAACATCAGTGAGCATGGCACTGAACGCGTTTTCAGCACGTCGCATGTGTTGACTAACGGGTTGTTGTCGTTCACGGTGTTTTAACCAATGACCTTCATTGCTTGGCACTGAGCTTCAAAGAAGACTGTACCCCGTGCTTTTGAGATGTCTCCATGCTTCCGTACCTAGCGGCAACCACTCCCATGCCAAAATGTTGCTGGATCGCGCTGGGGTGAGATGCGCGAAATGGCTTCAGCACCAGATGGGGTATGATGACTCCCTATTTGGACCTTGCTTGAGGCAGAGAAAGAAAACGGGCGGTGCAAAAGACCCTGCGAGCTACCGAGCTTGGCAATAAATGCTGTGTCTGCCATCAAGCAAGCGACTTGCTTACCTGGCTCAGTAGGCAGAAGCTTCAACCTTGCCGGGCGTTTCAGCGGTTGCATCTGGTCTTTGTTTCATTTCTCCCAAAACGGCCACCCCATCCTTCCGAGATTGAGCCAGCGAAGGGGCCAGCGAAGGGCACACTCACCACCACTTTTCGGAGACCTGGGACCTCGGAAGCCGCGACCGGTGGGTTTCCCGTTGCTCCCCACGCCCCCCGCGCTCGAGCGAGCGAAAAAGCTCGCGCTCACCGCAGTTGGCCCAGCTTCCGAACCGGGCTCCGCCGGGCTGCGGCGCCAAGGTGCCAGGCGGTTCCGACTGGAGCGCCAGGGTGGCCCTAGGTTTTTCGCTTGGGGGTTTGAAACATCCAGCTTTCGGGCCACTTGAAAGTGAGCTTTGTGGCTTTTGGTGTTCAAAAGGGGCACATTTTGGGAGCCCCGGTTGTCCTCGCCTTTGTCTCCTTGGTTTTTGTCCTCCAGAAAGCTTGTTATTCATTTCGTCATCGTCGCCATCGTCGCGATGCTTTGCTGGTTTACTTCTGCAAAAACTCACGGCTCATGCCGAAGAGGTGTGGCAGCAAGGCGAAGTCTGCTTTCCAGTTGTTCGCCCACTGAGCCTCGGGAGAGAAGAGATCATGGGCTGGCATGGCGGTCGGACATGGCTGTCGGACAGAGGGGCCTCTCCGGCATTGCGACCGGGAGGTTTGAGTTGATGCGACCTGCACGAGTTGGCCACTCGAGTCTGTGCTGCTTGATTCCAGGTTCAACCCTGGGCAGAGGTCATTTTGTGAAGGGATGTTTGCTGAAGCGACCCATTTGGGTGCCAGCTTGGTCAACCTGACATTTCAGTCAAGAGCTTGATGATCATTTGCAATATCAGCGACAGTGTGCTGTTTGTGGCGGTGCGGACAGTTCCAGACATTGTCCCCTTTGAAAAAAATCAACTCTCGTCCCAACAAATCAACAAACTTTCAGGAGGGAGGACAAGGCACTTGCAACTTCTATTTGCCCTCGTCCCCCCCGGAAAAGCCGGGGAGAAGCCCCACGGACGGAACGGCGGAACAGCCGCGTGCCGCGAGCCGGACCTGCGCGTAGCAGGCTACAGCTGGCACGCCCGGAAGGCCGGGAGCCATGGCAACGTCTTTGGTGCCAACCAGGTGGTGCAGCTCGGCGAAGATTCCTTTTGCGGCTTCCTGAAGAAACGACGGGAGGGAATTCCTCGGTAGAGTTCTTATATTGAAGTTCGCATGTTTATGAGACTTTAATAGGAATTAATATTTTGAGTTAGAGTTTACGTAGGTTTTTTGTTTTTTGTTTTTTAGTCAATTCGATTTTAACTAGCACTAATTCAAATTGAATGTCTCAATAGGAATTCCTTCTTGAAAGTTGGAGTTTAATTCGTTTCTGTTTTGACTTTGATTTACAATTTTCAAGTAGGATTTCAGACAGGAATTAAATTAGATTTTAATTGGAATGCTACTTTCAAGCTAGTGTTTAGATAGGATGTCCTTTTTGAGCAGGATTCAAATGTTTTTTTTGATTCGAGTTTCTATTGGAATCCCTATTGTAAATTTGATTTCCCCAAAAGGAAAGCAGTGGTCTTCCAACTGTCAGCTTCTATGCTTGGTAGGGTATCTCTGGCTGCTGCCGGGGATAGACGTGCCAGAGGTCGCCAATCTGAGCCGAGGGCAAAAGCTGCAGTCATTTTTGTGAACATAGATTTCCTCCCCGGAATCAGATCGATAATGTGAAGTCTAGATCAACTTCCACGGTGGTTCCCAGTCATCCTCTTACCTTTCTAGCTTTTCAGTGTTTTCTTGGGGATTTCCATTTCACCCGCTAGAAGATCAACTTTGAGCGGGGGATCTGAGGACAGCCCAGCTTCGTGATCGTCCTTTGCGCTACAATAGTCACGGCTGATTCCTCTTAGACTTTGCACCCACGTCACAGGAGCTCAATATGTCAAACTTCCGCCACGGGCAAGAACTCCAGGTATGAGACCTTCTCTGTGAGATCCGAGAAGGGAGTTTGCTCCATTTCTATTTCGAAAAGGTTTCCAGTAGATTGCTGTTGCTTGATCCCCCAAACTTCCGAGCCATCGGAGTTTGCTGTTGGGATCTCTTACATCCCACAGGAGTCTCAACAGCAAAAGGGGGGTGCATATCATTTGAGTCCTGCCTTGCGACGTGCTCTGGGTTCAAGGACAGCCATCTACAAGAGGTCTTGGTTAAGACTTGGCTTCCAGGAGGTTCAGCCTTGATTCTTGAGATGGATGGTGTCCCAGGCTTGAAGGATCCAGTGAAAAAGAGAGAGCTCGCGCGGCTCGAATCACTTGCCATCCATCCATGCAGTTCGCCAATTTGTAGCCTAAGGGGGTTGGCGTGGTAAAGATTCGCCGGACCTTGAGGCTTCGAGTGCCCGACATCGATGTCTTGGTACTTCGGGGGCTCCAGGACCGCGAAGCGATGCGATGCGCGGGCGGGTTTCGGGCGCCGGGGGTTGCTTTGGGCCCGGTTTGGGTGTGGCACACGGAGGTTGAGCTTGCGGGGGTTTGGTCGCAGGGATTTGGTTCGTTTCTGTTTGGGGGGTCCACTGGTTTGAGACAAAGTCGTAAGTTGCTCCAGATCAAAAGGAGATGAGGGCAACAAAGGAATTTGCCGGAAGTTTCCAAGGCAAACTCGCTCGAGCCGAATTCAGGGACGTGCTTGAACTCAATGCAAGTTCGCAAAGCACAGATCCAGACCAAGCCAGGGAGGGCCTTTGCTTGGCCACCCCGAAAAGCCAAGCGCGGCGGTGCAAGAAGACAACTCCAACACATCAACTTGCATTCCGAAGAATTGCCATCTAGCATGACAACCAAAACTGTTGGGGTGGAGCGGTCCCAAAGCATTCCCGCGATTGCCTTCCACGATCCCAGAAGGCCACCCTTCCTCTAGTAGAGGCAGCCCACAAACACTGTTCCTGAAAAGTAACAGTCATCGCCAGACACCGGGCCACTCGCAGTCAATAGCCATTGGGCCACATCGGCCACATGCCGCAAAACCGCAGAAGCAAGATATTGGGACGTGACATGGTCGCTACATGGCCTTACAGAGAGGAAGATATTTGGCTTTTCTACAGTTTCCCGGTGACAAGCATGGCGGCAATAGTTTTGTGGATGCCGGAGCCTTCAGGAGATAGGCATGCACCCAAATCTGCTGGCTGTGCAGCTTGGACGATGGCAGGGTGTCTGCTTGCAGGTGTTTATGTTCAGAATTCCAGAACGTGAGGTTCACACACTCGGAACCAACCAAGCGGCCAGCGGTAAAAATTCCTGTCAATCCGACGTGAACAAGTCAATTCCCGACTTCCGATTTAGAACTTACCGGAATTAGGCGTGTCTCAAAATAGTTCGGGACACCCACAAACTTTGTGGTTTCCCTTTCCCTTTGAAACAATCCCACGCAGGATACGAGGAAAAGACGTACAGTACAATCCACGAACCATCAAACACTACTTTGCCACGATTCAGAAACGCAGTACCTGCGGGGTGAGGCGAGAAGATGGCAGTAATATCATGACATTGCGGTGCTCTTTTTGGCAGAAGTGGTTTGTTTTCGAACCACGAGCTTTTGTACTAGTGCATCAGGCGTTTGAATGTCTGTATGAGACCGTTTGGTTCTGAATCTAGCTTCGTGGTTCGTCAATCAGGCGCTTAAATTCCTGAAATAGACCTTGCGTTTCTGACTGTGACTTTGCAGATTAGGCATTTGTTGGTCCTTGCTATGTAGAATATTGCGTGTATGCCCAGATAGTCCCTTTTGAGTTCACATACAGTGGCTCGTGGCGAGGCATCAGTATGGGACATCTCGACTTTGACGGGATCTTTTCTTCTTCTTTTTTTTGCTGATACTGTTTTCCTTTGGGGCTGCATGCCTCCAGTTTGTTAGGCACAATGCAATTAACCATATCAGTGTCAAGATGAGAAACCCCTTCGGGACCGCCTTTTTGGGATGCATTCATTCGAAACGGCGCTTCGTTTGTCCCACTCGCAAAAAATGGTGGGGGGTTGCGGCGACTGGAATTGGACTGGAAACAAGGTTGGGAGCAAACCACCCCCATCTCAGGTCAGGTCTATGGTGAATTGGACTGAGAACATGTTTCTTTTCTTTTTTGAGGGTTCCCCTGGTGTTAAAGGGAAGTTAAAACAAAATAACAAGACTCTTTTTTTTTGGGCGGGGGTCCATCCTTCAAAAACGACGAGCCACCCATCTGGTCGATGGGAAATTCAGCCCGAATGCGATCTCTGAGAGCGTGAGGCTGGATCTCTTCCGGGACAGTGGGGCGGTGTGGCTGGTGACCCAACTTTGCCCCGGCGGCACTTTGGCGGAGGCCGTGGCACTACGCGCCTCGGCTGTGAAGTCTCCGTGGGCGTTTTGTGGTCTGGCAACTAGTAAGGGGCAGTCCCAGCCAGAAATAGTTGCGGATATCCGCCTTCTCAATACTTCACATGGTTCTGGGTAGACCATTTTAGTACCGGGTTTTGATTGTGACTCACCTGTCCGTTTGGGTTGCCAAGGGAAACCTCAAGAGGAAGCCTGCACTTGTTTGGGCCCCCCGATTTTAAGACACTTCTGGCATCAGTGGGGATATTGTGGGTATTTGGGGGCGTCGTGGGGCTTTGTTGGCATCTTTTGTCAAGTTTCTGCATTGGCTGGTTGATGAGGATAGCAAGTACTATTGTTTGGTAATTGTAACTTTGCCTCACGGTCTTGACCCCACCATCACCTCAAGGGCGAGCTCCTTTTCGTTTCATGCGACTCTCCTGCAAGAGGGCTTACTCGCATCTTTCTTTCTTTTGTTATTTCTTTCTTCTACTCTTTTTGTTCCCCCTCTTTCTTTCGTTATTTACGTTCTTTTGGGTCTTTTTTCTTTCGTTCTGTCTTTCTGTTTTTCTTGCTTTCTTTCCCGTGCTCTCATATTTCCTGTCTTACCGAGCTTTGGTGGCCAGCATGTCTCACTCAGACAGCTGGCCAAAACAAACTGAGTTCACGGATCCCTTGGGTTTTCCCTTTTCAGCGACGCCAAGAAAAGGTCTTGATAAACACCTTTTGATCCAGCCTTTCGGTTTTATGCTTTTCGTTTTTCCGCGAGGGCAGCAGTGGAGCAGCCCACAGCTGGCAAAGAGCTTCACGGGCGGCTTTGAGGCGGGAGAGATTTGGCGGAAGGAAGGGTCGTATTTTTTCTATTGAAGGGGCCTTCGAAGGGGGGTCCGGGGTTGGTTGAACTAGGAAACCAAAAGGAACCCGCTGATTTTGGGGGGAACCCGGGGAACCCTCCAAACTCCGAAGTCGAACAGTTGGTTTCTGGTTTGTGGGGGGTTTCTGGTTTGAAGATGCGGTCCTCGTATTGACCAAGGCGAGACCTTGACCTTTTCGTGGTTTGCCCGGCCCAACCAACCTGGAAGCCCATGGTTACCAATGTGTAAACCGCGGGATATTCTGCTCTTCCAATTGATCTTTATGTCAACATGTCCATTTTGGCGCGTTTTTCCCGGAGACCAGCCTTGGGCGCGTTTCTTTTCGTTGCATTGACTGGACTTGCAACGGCTCCCGGGTTTTCTTCTCCCCAGCTTCCTCCTTTTCAGACCCCCAAGTTTCTCCGGAAACCAACCTGAAAATGGGATTTCCAAAGCAAACACGCGCCTTTCCATCTCTGCATTTTGGTTCTCCTTTTAGTGTCCGACCTTTTGGTTTCCGATTTTTTGGATGGGTCGCTCGAAATCTCGGGCCAGCCAGGGCCTCTCTTTTTTCTTGCTGGGTTTTTGAGGGAGCGAGTTGGAATGCGCCCAAGAAGCCATCCATCCCATGGCTTCCTTACCTTGTTGATGCCCAGTGGGGAAGGAGGGACTGACCCCGAACCATCTCTTGCTGGGTTTTTGAGCGCTTTATTTTGAGGGAATGAGTTGGAATACGCCCAAGAAGCCATCCATCCATCCATCCATCCATCCATCCAGCCAGCCAGCCAGCCATCCAGCCATCCATCCATCCATCCATCCATCCATCCATCCATCCATCCATCCATCCATCCATCCATCCATCCATCCAATCGTTTCCTTTACATTGCTTCCATTTGCTTAAGCATTTTTTTTTAATTTGCACCCGTTTTTAAAGGGAATCTATCACTGGACATATTTCTCATTTTTTTCTCCAGGGGACGAAAAAGCAAATGGAGGACAAGAGGCAGGGAGCCTGAGCCATGGTTGTTGTTGGGAAACATTGGCAAATGGAAGATTGGACTCCGGTTCCAAGCGCTTCACCCGGGGTCCGTCCTTGCGACGCCTTCGACAGGTTGGCCTGGCCATGGCCTGGACCGCCCAGCTCTTTGCGGCGCTGCCACGCGCTCAAGTGAGAAGTGGGTGCCACCCATCTCCAGGGCGTGCCTCTTTTAGTTTTTTTGTTTTTTTTTGTTTTGTTTTTTGTGTTTGTTTTGTTTTCTTCTTCGTTGTGGTTTTTCCCTTTGATTGTTTCTTTCTTTCTTTTTACCGTTGTTTTCTTCTTCTTTTTTTTTTGGGGGGGGGGTCAAAGGGAACAAAAAGGTTGAGACAAGCCCAGTTTGACTTTGGATGGGCCCAAGAGCAGGTGGGGGGGGGCTTGCAGGGACCGAGTGAGGGAACAGATGGCCATTTGTCTCGTACCGCAAGACAAAGATGAGCCAATTGGTGGTTTTTGAGCACTAGCCAGGCATCAAGAAGCCCGGGACTGTTCCTGCCCGTGGGTTGTTTGGTTTTGTCTTGTTGTCCGTAAATGTGCAATTCCTCCGCTCCATGAACCATATTTTCCAAAGTGACAGATCTTAAGAATGATCATACGCCTCTTGAATCAAGGCTACAAATCTTCTGTCAATGTTTTTGTACACGTTTGCTTTCCTGATGGCTGCCACATGTTGTTTGCCGAAGTCGCAAAACAATACGTCTTGCGTGCGATTCAATTCATTTCTGGAATCGGTGCGGCCAGGAACACGATGGGTGAAATATCGGAGTAGCTTGCTGCATATGTTTCGTTGTCGCAAGAGCAGCTTTTGCAGTCGCCTGCAACGAACACTGCAGATGTTTGTGTACATACATGGATATATGCACATGTACATATACACATCGCATATACACATCGCGTGTTTTGTTCAAAGTGCATGTTTGGCGATGCTATTTCGGCATTTTCTCAGACGTTCCTTATCCCAGGTTTCAGGTGATCTCACGCCGTATTTTTTTTGGACTGGGCCTAGGTTTTTCTCGACGCCACCTTCTTCAGAATTGGCTTAAAGGGAATCCAAAGCACCCTCAATCCATGTTTTCTCCTGTTTTCACAGATGCGCTGGTTGTTGCCTGTGTAGTTGGTACCCCTAGTTTCTTGGGCTCCCGAATCTGTAGATTTTGACTGGCAGATCCACCGGCCCTGGAAGAGGTCCTTCCTGCACGAGCACCGCGTCATCCACCGCAGCGTGAAGCCGGAGAGTTGTATCTTGGACCAGCCGCGCCTCGCTCGCAACTGCCGAGATGCAACGTTGAAAGGGTCGAAACTCATGGCTTGGTGGCAAGCCCAGCCATCCGGTTCCTTAGCTTTCGAGCTTTTTGTGTTTAGTGGGGGTGTCCATTTCCGCCGACTAGAAGTTGAACTTTGAACGGGGGATCTGAGCACAGCCCAGCTTTTTCCAGAGCTACTCCTTCGAACTTGCCAAGGGCTTCGTTCGTGACACTTAGTTTATTTTGGATGTCCAAATGAGTGTGTTGTTCTTTTTTTGTTATTATTGGACCCCCAAAGATGGTGGGTGTCCTTTTGGTTTCCCTTCAAGCCACGCCCAAAAAGAATTCTTCACAAAAAGACGGGGCCGCAGAAATTGAGGGGTTGCATGGTGCATCCGGCTGTCCGGTGGACTGGGGATCTGGATATGATCCCCAGGCCAATTCTCTACAGACGCCATCCCAAGAATGGTCGTGGCAACTTTTTCTGGCCCAGCCCGTGTTGGAGAAAAGGGGCCACCGACAGGAAACCCAACCATTTTGGGACTTCCCCCCCCTCCCCCCCCCAAATTTTTGGGGGCAAACCCATCCGGGTGAAAGGCCCAATGGCAGGATGCCAGGATCGCGATCCGGCGTGAACTGAATTGGGGCATCGCTTTACCTGCCCGGCCTTGTGGCAACCACCTCATAGGTGGTTGCTGGACAGTCTGCCTGGTTTGGATCTGGCTATGACTTTTCATAGGGAACTACCTGAAAAGTGTAACCCCCCACCATGTCCGTTTCGGGTCCCCCCAAACAAGTCCAAGCCGACCGGCCGACTCCCGACTTCCTTCCGAGCGGGAGAGCGTCGATCGAAAAGCATCCCAGGCGGATCGTGGATTCGAACCTGGTGCTCGGGAACTTCTCCCAGCGCCGCGCCCGAAGCGATGGGGTTCATGGAACCCCCGAACTCGGGGGGGTGCCTGGGGAGAATTGCCACCCAATTTTGTGTTGGGGTGCCTGGGGAGGGAATGTCCGGCGAAATGAAGAGAAGGCCAAGTGCAACATTCCATGGTTTGGCTGACAAGTACTGAATTTGAAACATGGGGAGATGGGCTTGGTTGGGATTGCTTGCAGGTTTGTTGGTTTTGGAACGTTTGGCGTACCTGGAGTCCTCCCTGAAGCAGATGTGACAAGGTAGAGGGCTGGCTCCCCACTTCTTTGGTTTTCAACCCATTGCACCAGAAGGTCGTTTCAAGAGAGGCCTTGTCCATAGGATCATATGTTTCATTTGCTGTTGGGAGTGTCGGGCCGTGGCTCAAACCTCAGAAGTGGAACAAATGGGGGGTGAATCAACTGGTCCTCTACATGGGGTGACAAGTAGGGAAACCCTCAAAAACACATTTTTTCTTCCACCCCGAAAAAATGGGGGAAAGCGAGCCATGGCCGTTCTGGGACCCGTGGAACATTGCAGCCCCCCAGAGAACGCGAGTCTGACTATCGCGTGAGCCACCCCCCCCCCCCCCCGCGCGCGGGAGCTGACAGGAGCTCCAGGCTGTACCTGGACAACATCATGGTGGACCGGCCAGAGGAGACGGATCCAAAGTGAACACAGACAGCTTTTCACCGGGTGAACCGAAGAAAGCGAGAGCCTAGAAAGTGAGCCTAAGTGAACCGGCGATGAAACCCAGAGGGTGAAGGCGGAGTTTCCCACCGGCAATTTGCATGCAAGCCAAAGACTTGAATGGGGTTCATCTTTGAGATGCTTCGAGAGGACCCCATGCTTGTTGGCCTGTTTTCTACCTTAAAAAACCAGCTGTGTCAGGCATCCCGCAATTTTTTAGCCACTTTGGCGGCGTCCAAGCTTTTGAAAAGTGATACGAAGTTTGGTTGGACCACAGCAAGTGGATTGGCGTTGAAAGACCTGCCAAATCCCGCCGGAGGAGAGTCGACTGGCTTTGATGGATCGCCCCGGTTTCCTTTGTCCAACTATGGGATGTGGCTATGAATTTGAAGAGGTGGAACCCCCTGAAAAGTGGTTGGTGGACATAACTCCCCAGCTAAATGATGTCCACCAACAAGTCCAGGACCCATTAAAGTTCGTGCCCATATCTGACAGGCTCAGGGACCCATTCAAACTCCCCAAACCATTGAGAGGAGCTCGAGGCAAAAGTAAAAGTTAGTCCACCATCCTATCCCCATCCCTTTGGTTAATAAAACCTAAATAAACATGGGTGAAAATTGAACCACCTATGGGATCGCAGGTTTTCCATGCTTCCATTTTACGTCCAACCCACCATGATGTCCACCAAAGGGTTCCTTAATGAAAATTCCATAGCCATGGTGAGGAGCTCCTGAACGGCAGCGCCGGCTATGTGGCGCCGGAGCTGAAGCGCCAGGCTGGGGATGCCGGAGGGCGGGGGGTGGGTTTTCTTTGGAAGAACGGCCGGGGTCGTGTCTTTGTTGGGAATGTCTTTGTTGGGAATGTCTTTGTTGGGTTTTCTTTTGAAACCTCCGAGAAAATGGGAGTTCCCCCCCAAGAAAAAGGACTCTTTCGGGGGTGTGGGACTTTTGGATATTCATTTGTGTCCAATCTTGGACCCCCCCTTCCCGCTCCCCCTTATTTGTGTGGCCATGTTAAGGGACATGGAAGACACGGTGAGGCTTTTGTGGTTTGCCCGCCCCATGACCAGTTTGGGACATGGGGGGCTGATCAAAGGTCCGATGAACACGGGATTATGGGATCGAGGCCCACAAAAAAGGGATGATCATTATTTCAACCACTTCAAATGGGACAACACTCACCCGGACAACACTCACCCCATAGTCCTTTGGTGGCCGAAGGGAAGATTGATCACCCCCACCATGAAGTTTGAGCCTGCCATTTGGGGGGGGGGCACTCCTTTGGTACGGGATGGGCTGTTGGTTGTGTCTTTTTTGGCCGACGCCCAGCTGCAAGTCTCCGGGTCTCGCGACAAAACCCTTCGTGGCTTTTTCTCGTTTTTTTCGGTCTGGAAGGATGGAACAGCACAGCTCTTGGCTCAGCCTTTGCTGTTTTGGTCAAAAATCCAGTCGGAAGTGGGCTGGAGGTTTTGATGCGTGTCATCGCTTGTACAGACTTGTGTTTTGCTTTTTGGGTGGTGGGCACGGAGACTTTGGGATGACAAGAGCTATGATCAGAGAAGCCTTGGTGGTCCCCTGGCTTTAGAGGCTAAAGGGAGAGGATCCTTAACCACACCACTGAGCTCCAACCCAGCGATTAGCTGGTTGGTGTTCGAACTTATAAACGCTCTCTGGCAATGGCACATGGTTCTACTGAAAGGTCGGCATCGCTTTGGTAAGTTGCGACTTTCATAGGGGGTTTTGTAGCTTGTCCCTTGCTGAAGATCGCCAGGAATCGCAACACGTCCAGGCCTCCCCGGAACCGAATTGACTTCCCCTGATGTCTTTGGAGGGGATCCAGATGATGTTTGAATCCACCAGGTTCATTCCGGGGCCACCACCAGTACACAAGTTCCGTTCCGGGGTCAACCTGAAGGTTCGACACGGAGCAGGGCTGTTCCTGATGCTTGTGACTTTTCTGAGCCGCGCCAATTCTCCCCTGGAGCTGTTGGCGCGGGCCCATGCTCAGGCCATGTCCAGCACCGCGGTGCCTTTGGCGTCTTGGACGGAACACGCCATCGATCGATCCCACGCGATGCATCCCGATCCCTTGTCCAACTGTCAGCCTGTGGGGCTCTGCTTCCAATGGCCGAGAGCCATGGGAATTTCGGCCTTTCCTCATGTCTACTTGTGGCTTCTTCGCTTTGCCGCTAAGGAGATCAAATCCGACTGCTGGTCTGGGGGCTGTGTGCTGTACTTCATGCTGGAAGGCAAAGCTGCCTTCAACTACTCCGCCCCGTGGCCGCAGCCTGTTGAAGCCATCTGACCCTGGTCCAGATCCACGAGACATTTGGGGGAGCCAAGCTGAAAAATAATGCGACTCTAGGCATGCCTCATGGCCAAAAGGTCCGAGACGCGGAAAAGGGGAGACACGACAAAGCCTGTTTTGTGTTGGCCTTTCTGGCTGCTTGTGGTATTATGATTGACCATTTTGGGCGATTGGTCCTGTCCTGCGAGAGGTGAACGGCCGGTTGAATTCGTTGCAGGCAGTCAGGCCCAGTCAGACTGCTTGAAGCGAGGAATTCCCAAAGCGGGCGGAGAAGGGTCAGTACACCGCGCCATTGGCGCCCAAAGAGATCTGCAGCTTCCTGGCGACGCTGCTCCAGGCGCGCACGTGGGATGAATCCCCCACCCCCCTCATTGAGGTGCGGCGGTGGTTTCATAGGCTGACTGCATTAAAAGCTGAGGTGTTTCAACTTATGCAACCACGGGGTTTGCCCCCCCCCCCCAAAAAAAAATACATAAAATGGCACTTCTAACATCAAACCCAAATAATCAAACAGCATACAACAAAATCAGCAAAATTCACAGAAAACAAGATAAGAACCACCAAGCAACTCAAAAACCAGAACAACCCCCAACAAAATATTTAATCAAAGCATAAAACATTAAATAATTCAAACAAGCATACCAACAAAACAGCAAAAATAAAAACCATCAAAGAACCCAATCTCAAAAACACACAAAATCAAAAACAAAGCAACATACCATCAAAAAATATCAGAAGAGTATCAAACAAAATAAAATACAAACAGCCAAAGCACGAAAAAATCAAAAGAGCATACCAAGTTCAAACAACGCACTTTGAAAGAGTCAGCCAAATCAAGAAAAAATAAAATATTTCAATCTTTACTAACTATAAGTACAGTATAATTATAACATATAGAATTTTACATGTTATTATTATAGTATGATTATAATTTCAGTACAGGATAATAATTTAATTGACAAATCTTTCTTCTTTCATACATCATTTTAAAAATAATATTAACATCTCTCACTGTATTCTGAATATTAAACTTTTTACTTTCAATAAATAATTTGATATTTTCTTTAACATCTTCTCCTTTATCTTGACTATAACACAACAACCATAATATATCATCCATCATTTCATATTTTTTCTTACTAATTTTAAGAAACTGTTTAACATAATCATAAGGTGGTATTTTATTTACAGTTAGAAATATTAAAATATCATCTTCTACATTTCTATGTCGAATTCTTTTTATTCCCAACAGACATCTGATTAATTCTTGATAATATCTCCAATTTCTACAAATTTTACATAAATCTTCTTCATCCATTGAATAATTAATAATATTATTCACTATTTCATTAGGTAAATTTAATTTATACAATTCCATATTTTCTTTTTTGAAGTGACAACAATCATAGCATTTTTTATTGATATAATTATTGATTTTATCACCGTTCATTTTCCTCTTATTATATTAAGGTTTTAAATCTTTAAGTATATTTTCTAAAAAGTCACTTAAAGAAATAAACACATTAAATTTATATAGTATAGTATTATGAAACATGTTATAGATTATCTGTTGAATAATGATAAAGCGGAAATTCCAAAAAGAGGAAACAAGGAATTAAAATCAATAATTATAGATGGTAGACAATTTAGATACAACAAAGAAAAACCCATCTCAAATGTTTTGAACAAGAAATTAAAATCAGAAGCAAGAACTAATGAGTATAATAGTTATGCAACAACAACATTGCGCTCAACATACCTAAAACAAAGAATGAAAAATGCAATGACAAAATATGCAATCAAAAATAAATTCCAAGTAACAGACCAACAATCAGCTTTCAAAAGTTATGCTAATTCTATAAAACTAGTAAATAAACATTTTCAAGGTGAAAAGGCACTATCAATGATACACCACCAAAAAGATAGACTTTTAACCTTTTTGAAAACTAATAGAGCTATGAAACTGAATATAAGGGCAGAAGGTTTATTTTATCATTATTATGATGATGATGGAGTAATAAAACATACAGAGATACTTTATAATTTACCTGCTACAAGGTCAAACATTTATAATGAAACCGATTTGGATGAAGCAATTGAAAAATCAATCAAAGAGATTTTATTGAACATAGAAAAGTTAGAAGGTTCAGCATCTAATTTAAAATTTATAAAGATATTATCAATAACAATCCATTATGACAAATATGACCCAACTAGGGCGGGTAGTTATATAGATTTACCAGAATGGATTAAACTAAAAAAGGCATGTATTAATATCAAAAACAAAGATAACAAATGTTTTAAATATAGTGTTCAAAGTGTAGTGTTTGATATAATTAATAAATCAAATTCCCAAGAAATGTTCCATTACAACAAATTAAATGACAATATCTTAAACTGGGAAGGTGTTAAATTTCCAACTGGTAATAAAGATATTGAAAGGTTTGAAGAAAATAATAGTAAGTTAGTTTCAATCAATGTTTATGAAATTGATGATACTTTGAATGAAAAGAACATTATAATTGATTACAGAACTAAAACAAGAGATGCTAAACATCAAATAAACCTTTTGAAAATTGAAATCAATAATAATAATCATTATGTAGTTATTAAAAGTCTAAGTCGTTTAATGAACTGGCAAACAAACAAAAATGACCAACCAAAACATTATTGTCATTATTGTTCTCATGCCTTTACTAGAAAGGATTTATTAACAAAACATTATGAAACTGGTTGTATGGCAACACATGGACAACAGTTTAAATTACCAAAAGAAGGTAGTTATATTGAATTTGAAAAATACAATAGAAAATTAAAATGTCCATTTGTTGTTTATGGAGATTTTGAGTGTATAACTGTAAATTCAAATAATGGCATCAAGGGCACGTATCAGGAACATAAACCATGCGGTTATATGTTGAATGTTGTAAATTCTATTGATAATACAAGTCAACCTTTTTTATACCGTGGAGAGGATTGTTTAGACCACTTTGTAAATAAATTAAGAGAAATTAAAAAAGATATTTTTGATAAAATGAATGTTAATAAACCAATGGATATTACAGATGAACAAGAAGCAGAATTTAGAAAAGCTACTGTATGTTCAATATGTAATAAGAATTTTAAACCAGAAGATACAAAAGTCAGAGACCACTGTCATTTTACTGGTGAGTATAGAGGTTGTGCTCACGAAAAATGTAATTTGGATTATTCATTTAGATATTTCAAGATACCAGTATTTTTTCATAATTTAAAAAACTATGACTCTCACTTAATAATAGGCAAAGCAAATGAAATAAATAAGGAATTGAACGAAAATAAGAGAATAGATGTAATAGCACAAAATAGCGAAAAGTTTATTACATTTTCATTTGGTTCATTACAGTTTAAAGATAGCATGGCTTTTCTCTCAGCATCTTTGGATAAATTAGTTAAGTTAAATAAATATGACATAGTAGGTAAAGATGAACATGATAAACCTATATATAAAAAGCGGAATGACTGGAAGGATAATTTCCGATTTTCATCAGCAAATCCATATATTAGAAATAAAACCGATTTAGACTTATTAACTGAAAAAGGAGTTTATCCTTACGACTACATGAATTCATTTGATAAATTCAATGAATCGCAATTACCGAATATAGAAGACTTTTACAGTAAATTATATGAAGAAGGTATAACAGATACACAACACACAAGGGCAAAAGTAATATGGGATAATTTCAATATCAAAAACCTAGGTGAATACCATGATTTATATTTGATGACAGATGTTTATTTGCTTAGTGATGTGTTTGAAAACTTTAGGGATATGTGTTTAAATTTTTATGGATTAGACCCTGCACATTACATAACATTACCTAATTATTCTTGGTCTGCCTTTTTATCTCTGACTGGTGTTAGACTTCAACAAATACATAATAAAGATATGTATGAAATGATTGAAAAGGTCTTCGTGGCGGGATGACTCAATGTGCTCATAAAAAAGTAGAAGCAAATAATAAATACATGAATGAACAATATGACTTGTCAAAACCATCAAGTTATGTAAGTTATTTAGATGCTAATAACTTGTATGGTCTGGCTATGAGTAAAAAACTACCGTTTGATAATTTCAATTGGTATTTTTCAATGATGGATGAGAAGAAAGTATTAAGTTATAGCGATGATGATGACAAAGGCTATATTTTAGAAGTTGATTTAGAATATCCAAAAGAATTACATGATTTACATAGAGATTATCCATTAGCACCAGAAATTATGAGTGTTAGTGAGAATATGCTTTCACCAGTTCAAAAAGAAATACATAAAAATATTATGGAAAAGATGCATCTGATGAAAAAACAAATAAACTAATATTAAATGTTATGGATAAGAAAAAGTATGTATTACATATATCAGCATTGAAGTTTTATTTAGAGCATGGATTAAAACTAAAGAAAGTCCATAGGGTAATTAGTTTTAATCAAGCAGATTTCTTAAAACCATACATTGATTTCAATACCGAAAAACGAAAGAATGCTAAAACTGAATTTGAAAAAGATTTATTCAAATTATTAAATAACGCTGTATATGGAAAAACACTCGAAAACGTTCGTAATCACAATGACTTCAGACTAATCAATACACCTGAACGCTTCCAGAAATTAGTAAATAAACCATCATACAAACATAGACACATTATAAATGAAGATTTAGTGGTGGTAGAACTTGAAAAGGCAATGGTAGAATTAGATAAACCTATTTATATGGGTCTATCAATTTTAGATTATTCTAAAATTCATATGTATTCTTTTTATTATGATGTATTAAAACCTAAATATAACGATAAAATAAAATTAGCATATACTGACACTGATAGTTTTATTATCCATGTTGAAACTGATGATATTTACACAGATTTTAAGCTTATAAATCAACATATGGATTTTTCAGATTATCCTAAAAATCATGAATGTTATAATGCTTCTAATAAAAAAGTTCTTGGGAAAATGAAGGATGAACTTAATGGAAAAATAATGACTCACTTCATAGGATTGAAACCTAAATCATACTGTTATAAAGTGTATGGAGAAGATGAAGAACATAAGAGGAGCAAAGGCATTGTTAAACATAAAGTTGCTAATGAATTAAATTATAATAAATACGAAGAAACATTAAATGGTGATTTGAAGGATAAAGTTGAATTTAACACTATACGCTCAAAAAACCATCAAATATATAGCATTAATCAAGTTAAGTTTTCTTTGTCCAATTTTTGCAATAAAATATATTTCTATAACGCTATTGAAAGTTTGCCGTATGGACATTATTTAATTAACCAATAAAATCTCGTGCCGATTATATTTTTTACTTAATCCATCTAATTTATAATACTTATTGTTAAGTAAATCCTTACCAACAAGTATTACCTTGTATTTTCTCTCACTCCAGACACTTCGGCTCTCTTTACGACTGGTGTAGTTGCCTTTACCTTTGCTATAAACTTTAACATAATCCCCCTCAGTCACATTTGGATACTTTCTATTATGCTTTTCTTTCAGTATTTGGTTTGCTCTAACATCTAAAACATTGTCTAAATCGTGTGCTTTGTTTGGTGTTGTTTGTGTGCTACTATGTATTTGACTACTATTATATTTCTTCAGTGATACTTTCATCATTTCAACCCATGACCCTTTATGATGACGAAGTCTATCACTAATCATTTTCTTAATTGTTCTAATCATTCTCTCCGCTTGTGATGCATGAGTTTTAGTAATAATTAATTCAATTCCTTCACCTTTCAAATAATTCTGTATCTTCTTACTATTTAATGCTCCTTCGTCATCACTATATATACTAAGTGGATAGCCTAGAACTTTAAAACATTCCAACATAGCATTGAAAAAAGTTTCAATATCATTAATTTCCATTGGAACTATATGACACTTTTTACTGAAAATATCGATACAAACAAAACCAAATTTAGGTTGATTTTTAACATCAACACCAACGTCATTTAACAAACTTGACATGACCATTAAATCAATTTGGAATTCATATTTTGGAAAAGGTGCCGTGTATGAATTGTAGTTCTTATAATTTCTTGTTTGCTTGTTTGGTTGAGATTTCATCCATTTAGAAACATAATCTAATGTAAAACCTGCTTCAACTTTATTCGCTTTTTCATATAAATCTCTAACAGAACCGAACCCCTCATCAACATTGTAGAACAACTTATGTAGAATTTCATCCTTATCTAATTTCCTACTCATTATAAATTACATGATATTATTTTTGAATAATATCAAACAATTTAAAAATTACATGATATTATTTTTTTAATAATATCATGCAATTATACTAAATGCTTTTGACATTTCTTAGACTTCCTATGTTTTGATAAATTTGATTTACAACTCAATTGACATCCGCAAATATCACAAATACATGTTTGTTTTGTCTTTTCTTTATAGTATGTTTTAAAATAGTTATCATCATTTGGTTTCCTATTGTAGTATCCGTTATCCTGTTTTCTCCATTCAGCATTTTTTGTCTTCGGTTCTTCTTCTGATGATATGTCGCTTGTTTCTGAACTAATAAATTCATCATTTCCTATACTGTTCCATAACATATCAAACATATCATTAGTCATTGTCATTTTCACGCCATTATCAACAAAATATGACGGCATTATATTTTATATATTAAAGGTGATTATTCTTTAAGTGATTTTTTTATTATTTTCCTATAATTAGACTTTTATTTTATTATTATTATTATTATTTATTTGTATTATTATTATTATTATTTTTTATTATTATTATTTATTTATCATTATTATTATTATTATTTATTTATTCTTATCTTCATCATTTTATGTCTAAATCATTTTTGTTATTTCTTATATATTAATTCACGGTATAATGTTTGAATTGGTTTTATATCGTCCTTTTTGTTTTTGTTGTTTTTCCATTTATCAAACATATCTTTGTATTTACTAAATTGATTTTTTGTTATTTTCCCTTTGTTCAATCCTTCTTTGAATGCTTCGTCCAACAGTTGTATGTTCATTCTTGAGGGTGCTGTTTTGTCTTTTTGTATTGTCTTTTTTGGTTTGGTTATTTCAGGTGTCTTGTCGTCTTTATCTTTGTCAGGTTGCAATCCAGATGATGCACCTTGCGCTATTTCAGGAGTGTGCTGTATTGCTTTTAGCATCTTCTTTTTTTCTTCTTTGTTCGTTTTACTTTTTGCTTTTGGTCTCATCTCTTCTGGTGCGTCTCGTTCTTGTCGTTTTTGTGCGTCATCTCTGATGTTTTCTATCGCCATTGTCTCGCTTTCATCCATTGTTATTGCTTCCAATGGTGCCTTAGCTTTTGCTTTTGCTTTCGCTTCTGCTTTTTTCGTTTTTGATTGTTTAATTACTTTTGCTACTGCCTCTGGCGACTGGGAAGAACTTGAAGCAACTGTTGCGTTAAGATTTGCCATATCTTGAAATGCTTGTGTTCCTTGAAATATATTTGCTAAATCTTGACCTAAACTTTCATCAGTTTGTTTCATTCTTTGTAACCTTTGGTTCATATCATCAAAATGTTGTTTTCTAACGCTTTGAGAAATATAACTGATTTGTTGTTCGTGTTGTTCTTCTGCTTCGTCCATTGTAGCATCCAGCGCTTCTGTTGCTTCATCTCTTAAATCATCCATTTCATCGTCCTTCGCTATATCAAACTGTTCTGTTTGATTTTTCTCATCTAACATTTTTTGAAAGTGTTGTTGTCTCAAATCTACTGTATTATTATCATAAACTGTTCCTAATGGACTATCACGAAAATAATAAGCGTTTCTGTCTATTACATCTCTTATATTCTTATTTTTATATTCTTCCTTTGTAATTTCCTTTATCAGTTCATTATAAGACGGTCTTAATCTTAACTGTGATTTTAATGTTTTCATCTGCATATCATCTAATCTCATTGGTATATAAAATTAATTAGATTATAATTTATTAATCTAATTAATCTAATTAATTTAATCAAAATCAAAATCTTGTCTTAATTGATTGATTATTCCTTTCTTCTTCTTAATCATTTCTGAATAGGATTTACCAGTTTCACTTGATGGGTGATGTCTCAATTTTTCACTTTCCAACCTTTGGATTTCATTAAAATACGCCTGTGCTTCTTCTTGATATCTTCTTTTATTTTGAAATACAGCATAATCTTTTTTAGCGCTATGACGTTCTAATTGTTCTTGTAATTCTTTCAAATATGTGTAATTAGGTTGGTGTGCCTTGTTGTCTCCTTCATAATAGTAATGTTGAGTTGATTTATATTTATTCTTCTTTTTTGGTTTGTTTGTTTCAAAAACTGCTTTTCTATCAATAACATCACTGATATTCGGTTTGTCTTTATTTTGTGGTTCTGTTATTCTATTTACAACGTTGTCATAAATTTCTCTACGACGCATAAGCAATTGTTTTTTATCAATAATCATTATATAATAATAATTAGATTAAATAATTTTATTTGCTAAATTACTAATTTTCTGTTTATTTTTATTATCTCGTTCCATTTTAATATTATTGTAACGGTCTTTTGCAGTTTCAAACACTTTATTTGCTGTGCTTTCTATATGTTGTTTTAACCTTTCTTCAACTCTTCTTTCTATTTCTTGTTCATCAACTTTTGGTAAATTATCCTTCACTCTATTACAGACATCATCTTTAAACTCTTCTGCTTGTTGTGGATGCATAATTTTTCTTCGAACAACTTTGTTAGGGTCTGGTTCTTTTTTAACTGGTATTCCATTACAGTTATGACGATATTTGAAAGTGTATTTTGTTAAATATTTTTTACATTTTGGACATTCCACTTTTTCAGTTGAGTATGTTTTAGATTTTAATTCTTGCTTTGGTTCGTGTTCTCCTTCTACTTTATTATTTTCTTCATTTATAATATTATTAGTTTCTACTTCTTTACTTTCTTCATTAATAATAGGTTCTTCTTTAATTTCTTCTACTTCCTTAGGTGCTTCATTATTTTCAATGCCTACATCTACTATTTCAATATTTTTAACCATATAATTAGTATATGATAAATATTTATATTACAATATTTTAATATAATTTGTATATAATAAATAATTATATTAAAATATCTATTATATGCTTTTCTAACCTTCAAAAAATGTTAAACTAAAACTACTTGTTGTTCCATTCATATTTAAAACTCTACCCGATGCATCAGTAAATCTAAAATGTAATCTTCTTAATGAACGCATACTAACATCATTAGCATCATTTAAAATTAGTTCATTATCATATATGAGGTTGCCGAATGATGTTAAAACTGGTACTTTCTTTATTATTGATGAAGTACCAAAACTACATAACTGGTTCCCATTAGAAAGTTCATTACAATGAATATATATATTTTTAACAGGTAAAAATGATATAAATCCACTAACAAACGGGTCTGCAGTACTATTTACTTTTTCAGTAGTATTTCCTAAAATGTCATTAATACTATTAGGATAATCTCTATCATAATCAATACCAAAACTGTAATTTGTTTTTAATTCTTTATCTGTATGGATTATAAAAAAATAAGAAATATAATTACAACTTATAGTTATATTATTTGTTTTTAATGAATAACTACAAGTAAAAAAATTACTGTTTCCATCAGTTCCATTAGTAGCAGTGTTCAATTTATTTTGTAATTCGGTTGCTAATTCACTACCTACATAACTACCTTTATCAGGTGCTACAATAAAATAATATACTGGTGCTCCTATTAATATCCCTCCTAATGTTAAATATAATCTGTTATTTAAATTATCTTCAATTGGATAAAATGAATTAGCGATAGATACTTCGTGACAAATCATTTTAGTATTTGGTCCGCATTCTTGTTGCTCTCTTAAATTAATAACAAAATCTGATGTAGATTGACTGTCATTTAAATCACGATAAGCACTGTTGATATATATTTTACGAAATCTCATTATATTAATTAATTAGATTCTTTTTTTATAATTTAATTATATATGAAGAATAAATACAGTTTTTATGATAATAAAAACGCTACGAAGTACAAATATTATTTAAAAGAAGGAAAATTAAAATCATACAATCCGCTTCATCAAGGATATAGCGAAATGTATAGAAAAATAATTAATGAAATTCAACAAGAAAAATCATTATTCAAACCTAAATATAATAATAATTTATCTGACACAGAAGGATTAAACAAAGCATATACAAATGGTAAAGGTTTCTTTGTTGATGGCAATAAACTATATGTAGCAGGCACATTTGGTAAATCCGATATTAAATCAAATATTAATGATATTTTAAGTGATATTACAATTCCTTTCGGTTTAAGTTCATACAGTGAAAGATACAGAGATATTAGTAATATTCTTGACGAAAACCATAATGTAACCGAAGTGATTAGTCATAGTCTTGGAGCGTCAGCATCATCAAAATATTTACAAAATAACCCTGATAGAAATATTCGTTTGACAACTTACGGCGCTCCTTTTGTTTCAATGTCATCTAAAAATGATGATAGTTATACTAATTTTAGAAGTGGTGGAGATGTGATTAGTATTTTAGACCAAGGTAGTATTCAAACACGAACCAATACTTATAACCCATTAACAAATCATCAATATTCAAATTTTCAAGACCAAGGAAAAGAACCAACTGTAGGTGAAGACCCGGTTAAACTTGTGATGTAATTATTTATATAAATTATTATATAAGAATGCCTAATAATGATATAAAAAATACTATAAATCCTAAAAAGAAAGTCAGGTATGATGACATTAAAAAGATTGTAGAAGACGAACCTAATTATAAGGTTGAAAACAATAATATTAAAAATAAATCTAAAAAACTATTAAATAAAAATTCTAAAAAAGAAGTTATAGATTATTCACACTTTAAAATAAATTAATTTAATAATAGAATAATATAATATTTTCTATTATTAAATATATAAAGATGGAAACATTAGATATTGAAGACCGATTACACGAAGGTAAATTAAGGTTTCGCTTGAAGGATGGTGCTTCTTATATTAGAATGAAAGAAAGTAAAAACTTTTATCCTTCATCTGTTTCAACATATACATCAGGTGGTTCATCATTAATAAGATGGAATATTACAGGACCACCGAACCAGTGGTTGGATTGTAAAAGTCTTGTAATGGGCTTTACATTGAATAACACTGATGAAACAACAGGGCATATATTAAGACCCATTGAGGCAAACGCCTTTTTTAGTCGTATTCGTGTATTGATGGGTGATGTTGTAGTTTGCGACCTTACATCGCTTCCACGTGTTGAGAAGATGCACGATGTTTTGAAGTCATCAGACCAAAAAAGAATTGACGAAAACTTAGGGTTTGGTAATTCGTTTATGAATAACGACCATAGATTCTTGAGTGTTACAACCACAGATGCAGGAGTTGTTGAAGATAGAGTTAAGAGGTCTGTAAGCACGGGCAATATGTAGGTATTAATCCTAAATCTTTTGTTAATGTATTTTATGACCCCGATTTAAAATGTTTTAAAACTGTAGATAATTTCATTCCAATTTCGTATTGTCCTATTACCGTGGAGATGTATTTATGTAATAATGCGGCAGACCCTATCGTTGTTGGTGGTGCTTCCAGTTCTTTTACTGATGCTAATACAAGTAAGTTATGGTCTATTACAAAACCGCTTTTCAAAGGAAATGTTTACACCCTCGACGATTCTTTATATGCCGAATACAGTAAAATTTTAGAAACTGGTTCTCTTCCAATTACTTTTGAAACTGAAACAATACAAGAACAGACAGTATCTGAAAATTCTGAAATTTTCACAACAATTGTCAGGAATGTTTCTAAACTTAATAAGATATTTATTTCATTTGGTAGGGAAGTTGCCCCAGCTGGTTATGATGGTTATGTTGGTTCTTTTGGAGAAATTTATAAATGGTGGAATGCTATGTATCATCCACTGGCTCAAAGTACTTCTGTATTGTATGGCGGTTATGATAGTAATTATGATTTGTCAGCTTCTCTTGTAATTGGTAATCAAGTAATCCCCACACAAGAAGTGCAAGGTGTTAAAGAAGCGTATTTACATCTTATGCATTGCTCTGAAAAACCCTTTTTAATTCGTGCAGAAGATTACCAAACACAAAAGTTTATGTTTGGTTTTAATTTAATGAAATTTGAAAATAGTTCCTATACCGGAATGAATTTAAAAAATAATTCTAATATGGTTCTGCGTGTGAAACCACTTGATGGGACTACTTTATATACAACTTCAGTAATGCCGAAAACCCTTTACCTGCTACTTCAGCACGAGTGTATTCTTGAAATCCGTTCAAATTCTGTAACATTTTATGATTAAATAAAAAATATGATATTATTAATTTTCTAATTAATAATATAATATTATGAGCAAAAACTTAATGAATATCTTTGATATTACAGCAAATAGAATTAGGCAAGTAAAAGATGGAGCAGTCAATGATATAGAAGACCTTTACGCGAGTAAATCTGACATTCAAACAGTATTAGATAGTAAAGCAGACCAAGCAGACACCTATACAAAGGAGCAGATAAATGCTAATTTTTATGATATAACTGAAGCATACAATAAGACAGAAATTAATGTATTATCAAATAATATTAGTTCAAATTCTTTTTTAATAGGTAATCTGACAATAACTTCAAATACAAATTTTAATAATATTTCATTAAATACAAGTTTAATAAGTAATTTAAATTCTACTATGACAACTAATTTTAATAATATTTCTTCAAATACTAATTTAATTAGTACACATTTTAATAATATTTCATCAAATACAAATTTAATAAATAATTTGAATTCTACAGTATCAACTAATTTTAATAATATTTCATCAAATACTAATTTAATTAATACACATTTTAATAATATTTCATCAAATACAAATTTAATAAATAATTTGAATTCTACAGTATCAACTAATTTTAATAATATTTCATCAAATTCTCATTTAATATCTCAATTACAAACAGGTTCATTTGATAGTAATTTATATTACAATAAAATAACAACTAATAATTTATTATCAGATAAATTAAATACATCAATATTAAATAATACATTAATACATAATATAACAACTACTGCAACTTTCAAAATAGCAGAATTTGGAAATTATAATAATTTCTTTGAAATGTATAATAATTATTTTGATTGCTATGTTTATGGAAATTTAAGTGGAGCAACTATGTTTTTAAATCAAAGAGGTTTTGGAGATGTAGAAATTAATAATTCTTCAATTTTTCAAAATGATAAAATATTATTAAATCATAATACTACAATATTATCTAATTTACAAGTATCAGGTTTATTTTCTTGTTCATCTATTTTAGATATAACAGGTTCTGATAGTAGATATGTTTTACAGTCAGATAATTTAGCAGGATTAATAACAGGAAATACAAATACAATTAATTCAATAATTACAAATGATAGCGCACAAGATACAGTAATAAGTCAAAAATTAGACAAAGTTAATACAACTGCGCAAACAGTAAACTCTCCATTAATACTTAGTTTAACAGATAATACTAATCCAATATTTAGAATCCAGGACGCAGTTAGTAACCAAAGACTAGAGTTTAAAAGAGGTTGTCAGTTAGACTCTTATCAAGGTTTACAAGGGGCAACTCCTTATCGACTATGGCTAGGATGGAATACAGGAGATGTTATTATTGGAAGACCTAATAATGCTTCAAGAATTACAATTAATGGTAATGTTCATACTTCATATAATTTTGCGCAGATGCACGGAACATCATATTTCGAAGGTGCTGTTTATATGAAAGGAAATTTATTTACAAATAATGATTTTTCAACGGATATTAAAACAAAATAGATAATATCAATACTTCAATAAATGGATTAGAACCATACTTAGAAACATATACACCAGATGCAATAGAAGGTTTTTATATGCATCATCCTAATTTTGTTGCTCTTTCTGTTGGCGATATTACTAATGCCAGCAATCAATATATGATGTGTGATGGATTAGTTAATAAAACAATTTTTAGTAAACCTATAGATGTGTTAGGAAATATTTATACAAATGCTTCTGTTAATTGTGATAATGTTAATATTGCTACTGATGGTAAATTAACAATTGATACAAATTGTGAATTATATAGATATGTTAGTAATTTTTCATCTTTTGATATGAGGAATAGTGATGCTAATTCGTCAATTAGGTTTATTTGTGGAGACCCTGCTATTCAATCTAATATAGTTGGAGCAGTTAATATTACTAGCGGATGGACTTTTAATACTGCTACTGCTGATTTTATGGGTAATTTATTTGCTGATGATATTTATGTTAAAAGCGGGGGAGCATTAAGAAGCAATAATATAGCACCTAATGGTGGAACATTAGTAACTGTTGATACTAACTTAGCAGTTCAAAATGCATATTTAGCAACTAATACCATTCAATCATTTGATTTAACAACAGTTTCATTTTTGGATAATATTTCCATGACTACTGGAACTGATATTAAAATGGGAACATCGGAAATATCAACTTATTATGATGGAACTAATTTATCTACAATTGATGTAATATTCAGAACATCAAACACTGCGTTTAGAGTTTCAGATGCTTCAAGTACACCTTCAGTTTTATTATCTATTGATAAGACATTTGGAACTACAGTAAATACTGAAAGTTTTACAAATAATGCTCCATCGACTTTTAATGAAAATGTAACAGTTGCAGGAACGAAAAAAATGTTGTGTAATTTAATTGAACCATCAACAGGAACTAATATAGATTTAACAGCATCAACAGTAACCATAAATGGAACGTTTGTTGATTCATCTGATTCAAGATTGAAATATGATATAGACAATGTCAAATCTAATTGTATGAATATTATTAAGAAATTTAAACCGAAGAAGTTTAAGAGACGCGATAGAAATGATAACGGTAAAACTCATATAGGATATATAGCAGATGAAGTACTAAAAGCAATTCCTAAAGAATTTGAAAATGTTGTTAGTAAAGACAGAGAGTATTTAGGATTAAATTATTTAGTTTTACCTGTGCTAGTTCATAAAGCAGTGATAGAATTAAATGATAAAGTTGAAAAATTAGAAAAAGAAATTAAGGAATTGAAAAAAGAAAAATCTAAATAAATAATTAAATATAAATATATAAATATATAAAACAAATAAATAAATAATTAAATAAAAAACTATTACATATAGATATATGGACATTGACAGGAAAGTTAAGATAAAAGTATTATTTCAAAATGATAGTATGAGAGAGAAAATTTGTTACTGCGGTTGTAGAATTACTAAGTTAAATAAAGATGAATTTACATTAGATAAATGTAATAATAAAGAATGTAATTTTAGTCATTCTAAATTTGATGAATATATTAAAGAACTAAAAAAACAAAGGAAAGAAGAGAAATTCCACAGACGAGTAGATAAGTATAGAAAGGCACTGGACCTCGTAGCTTGGGGATTATTATGGCCTATTTTAATTCCTGTGAGTATTTATTATTATATTATAATCTAAAATAATAATATATAAATGGGTAATTCGAACAGTAATGTTGAAACTTCAAGTATTGATAAAATTAATGATATTGATATAGAACAATTAGATTTAAGTAATATTGATAAATTACAATTAAAAGCAATTAAACAAATGAGTGAAAGATTAGAAAAACTGGAGAAAGTAAAATGTGACAAATTAATATATAAATTACCAGCGTTAAATTTGTGTAGTTATAGTTTGTTCTGAATTAATAATATTAAACGTTATTAACATTATTAATTAAACAAATATGAATAAAATTTACTAATAAAACTTTGTCTTTCATAATTGATGACTTTAATAGTTATTTGTTTAACTTGTAATGACATAAAATTAACCATATTACGGCTATACGTTAAATTAGTTTCATAAAGGTCTTTATTCAGAAAATAATAAATATCAAATAAATTATTTGATGTTAAAGTACGATTACGAACATGATTCAAACAAGTAAATGAGGTAGATGTAGCTAATATATCGTATTCAATTAATAATTTTAATGGTTTATGATTTTGATGTAATTTACCTAAGTCACTTAAGTTAAAAATATATGATATACCATTATTAATATTGATATTATCAATTTCAAAATATTGCATATTATTTAATTTGTAAGACTTATACACTGGTTTAAATTTATTAATATATTTTTTAATAATATTATTATTTTTTATTTTTAATAATCTAACATCATCTAAAATATACGATATTATTATGTTTTTAATTTCTATTGGTAAATAATAAAATATCATATAATATTAATATATTTATTTTTTTAATTAGTAATTTTCAAATATTGAGAAAAAAAAATCATAAACATTTTATCTGGATTCTTTTCTAAAAGGTTAATATATAAAAAACTATGTGGTTCATCAGTGGCAGTCTCATATATTTTATAAATTAGTTTCTTGCTTTCATGTAAATTATCGCTTCTAACAATTGCTGATAATTCGTCTTGCAATATTTCTATCTCTTTAAAATTTCTAACTTTATAATAAAACAAATGACTTATATTTACTCTAATAATTGGTGGTACGGTTGATGATTTTTGAAGACTTACAAGTGTTGATATTCCACTATGACGACCTCTACAAAATAAAGAATTTAACAATTTGTTATTTCTTGTTATTGCTGGATTATCAGATACATCATCCAAAATTACCAAAATATTAAATAATTTCTTCGTTCCTTGTTTTTTCTGGTATTCAATTATTTTATTTTGAGTTTCTATAACTCTTTCTAAATCTTCAACATTGAACTCATCCCACCAACACGGTTCTTTATCATTATCTACTTTCAAACCTTCTTTAATGTATTTTTTAACAGGCAACCAAATACTATCTAAATTTACAGATGGAGACCAGATAAAAATTCTTTCAAATGCTCCTCTATAAATATCAAGTATCATTGATACAAGTAAAGTTGATTTTCCACTTCCAGATGGACCGACGATCATAGCTCTCATCGGCAATTTAGGGACGACCTCATGCTTACTTTGCTTAAAGTCATATTTGATTTCATCAATTGGTTTTACATCAGGCATAATAAAAATAATATTATAAATACTTATAAAATAAAAAATATAATATAATTATATCATAATGGCAATAGAAACTATTAATTTAAGTGAAGTGGCTAGTATTCGGAGGATATATAAATTTGGTGATATCTTAGTGCCCGACACTGAACAAATATATTATGATACGATGTTATACTTTTTATCGGCAATTAAAAATCAAAATATCGTAGTATCCAAGTCGTCAATTGAAAATGACAATAACCTAGATTTTAATTTTAGAAAGTTAGTAAATTTTATGAAAGATTATCCCGATATGTATACAAATGAAATGATAAGTAGTGTACAAGAAGTTATTGATATTAATATTAGAGATGTTAGTCTATCAACTGCAATAAAACTTACTAAAGAAAATAGTTTAAATACATATTCTATTTAATATTAATGGAACATCTTTTTTATGATATGCTGGCAGTGAATATCATAAAAATGGAACAGGCTTTCCATTGTTTTCAATCAATAAGCATTGAAGCTAATCAGTTTGATGCATTGTAAAGAAAACCCCAGTGCTGAGCCCCACCAATATTCTATTATGCATGAAAATAATAAGATTAAATAACTATTTTATCTTATTATTTAATATGAAAAGGAGTTATACAGATTATATTAATATAATAGATGAAATGGAGAATATAGAACAAGTACTAATAACTGATAATAGATTTAAGAAAGTATGCTATTTTGTTTTGGAATTAATTAAGTTTGTGATACAATATATTAAAAATATAAATATTAATATAGATGGGGAGAAAGAAAAAGAATAAGACTGAACCAGTTGTTTCTTCAACTGATGAAGAAATTGTTAAAGAAACATCAGTTATTGAGTTTGCTTGTCCAATGTGTAAAAAGATGTTAGAATTAAAAAATGAATTAGAAATACAAAAGAAAGGACATTGTAAATGTTCGTGTATTCCAACCAGTTTCAAAATAAGTAGAAATGATAAGAAAATGAATATTGATAAAACTAAAGACAGTATAAACTTAGAAACAGATGTTCATAATATTGCTATCAAATGGGGACGGCATGCATCACCAACCGATAATAGTGATAAGGAAACTCAGGAAACTATACGCGAAATGATGAAAAACAATAGTTAAAATTATTTCTATTATTATTTATAATGCAAGATGGTATAAATAATATTCTTAAATTCATTGATGTAAAAGAATTGAAATTGAATAATTTTATTGAAGAATATAACGAAAATGATATATTAATTAATTTTGTTAATGACTTTAGAAATAGCAAAATTGATTTTAACATGTTTTATAATTCTATTAATTATGCTGATTTATTTGAACAATCAGATTTAAAATTTTATTGTAAAAGAATATATTCATATACTTTAAGATTTATTGCTAATTATGATAATAAAAATGCTATTCAGTTTTATGAAATTACATTGAGAAAAATGAATAATATTTACAAAAATAGTAACATTAATGTTGTTAATGTGTTTGAATGTATTAAATGTTTAATAATTTATATTACAGATAATATTGAAAAGTTTCATAAATATTCAAAATTTAGAAAAACTATTATTTGTAATTTAATTGGTAAATTGAATAATAATTTAACGAGTTACACAATAACTAATTTTGAATTGACTTATAATGATATATGATTTTGTAAAATAAAAGTTTAGTTTTAAAAGTTTTATTTTATAATATAATATATATTTACATGGATGAAGGATTAGAAAAGATTGTTAAAAAACTGAACAAGGTTTTAGAACAGAATAAGAATATTTTAGAAATCTTGCAAGAAATGGAAAAGAAGAAACCATTAACAAACAGTTATCAAAGTAAAGAAGTAGATAGAACCAGTGCTGAATATAAAAATAAGAAACAAACGTATTTAAACAAACTTAATAACAAAGAAATTAAAGAACCGAAGGCTTCAACTATGACATTTTATCAAATCGACTATGATGAAGATACAGGGGTTTATTCATAAAGTTGCATTTACTCATAGATAATATTATCTAAATATCTTTAATAATGAACTTATTAGAGATGTTTAGCGGAACAGGCAGTGTTGGACTTGTTGCAAAGTCGCTCGGTTTCAATGTTATTTCATTGGATTTGAAAAATGCTGATATAAATACTGATATTTTGAAATGGGATTATAAACAATTTGATAGGAACCATTTTGATTTTATCTGGAGTAGTCCTCCATGCACTGAATATAGTGTAGCAAAAACTAGGGGCATTAGGAATATCGAATATGCAAATAGTATTGTCTTAAAAACTATTGAGATTATCAAATATTTTAATCCTAAATATTTTGTAATCGAAAATCCTCAAACTGGATTATTAAAAAATCAGGAGTTTATGGATGAGTTTGATTTTAAAGATGTAGATTATTGTAAATATGGATTTAATTACAGAAAACGCACTAGGCTATGGAATAACATTACAACTTGGAAACCTAAAGATTTATGTAAAAAGGATTGTGGCAACATCAGGAATAATAAACATATTGAAACAGCACAACGGCTACCATCGGGCACTAAGGAAAAATGGGGAGACAATCCAATAATACATAAGCAGGAAGATTTATATAAACTACCTAGCGAATTAATTAGTGAAATATTGGTGAGTTTCATCTGACGCTAATAGGTTTTGTTGTGAAAAAATGTAGCCAGCGGGGTTGTAAATCCAACATGGTGCTATTTCTAGACACGAAGCATGGAAACACATTTCTTCATGTTAAATCAACAACTTACGAAAACCGCAAACATCACCTTGTAAGGAAAAAGTAGGCACAGTGGAGAGAAAAGACGTGCATGGTGCAAAGAAAAGACGTGCATGGTGGAAAGAAAAGACGCGCATGGTGGAAATGCTGTTTTTTACAGGGTTTCCACCGATGGTGGAAGGAAAAAACGGGCATGGTGGATGCACAATTCTGTTTGGAACATGGTGTAAAACATAACTTTGTCATTAAAAAACAGTAATAAGTCATAATGGTTAATCATACTATAATAATAACATGTAAAATTTTATATGTTATAATTATACTGTACTTATAGTTTGTAAAGATTGAAATATTTTATTTTTTCTTGATTTGGCTGACTCTTTCAAAGTGCGTTGTTTGAACTTGGTATGCTCTTTTGATTTTTTCGTGCTTTGGCTGTTTGTATTTTATTTTGTTTGATACTCTTCTGATATTTTTTGTTGGTATGTTGCTTTGCTTTTTGTTGATGTGTGTGTTTGAGTTTGTGTTCTTTGATGGTTTTTATTTTTGCTGTTTTGTTGGTATGCTTGTTTGAATTATTTAATGTTTTATGCTTTGATTAAATATTTTGTTGGGGGTTGTTCTGGTTTTGAGTTGCTTGGTGGTTCTTATCTTGTTTTCTGTGAATTTTGCTGATTTTGTTGTATGCTGTTTGATTATTTGGGTTTGATGTTAGAAGTGCCATTTTATGTATTTTTCCCCCCCCCCCACCTACCTTACAGAGGCTGTGTGCCTTTCGCCCTTAGGTGGACTATGTGGCCCGAGCTGCTTGTCAGCAGCTTCTGGATCCTCATGTCTTCAAAACATCGATTCGTGCCGGGAGATGGGGCTCATCCTCCGCGGAGAAAAACTTTGACAGGGTCAGCAATGTTTTTTGGGTTCGAGAGCAAGCAAGCAAGCAACCATTGAGTAGGTCGGGAAGGGGCAACCATCTTCAGCCAAGTTGCGAGTCACTTCGCCGGATCCCGCAAGTTGAATATCCTGAAACTGAATCTTTGAGGGCTTGGCTTGTTTGGGATATAAAGGGCATCCAGTGGGACCCAAGTCCCAATGCCACTATATTGGTTGGAGAAGAAAGGTTGGAGCATAGTCGGACAAGACATGAGCGGATCGAGATCGAGTCGGATCCAGATTACCCCGAAGACGGCTCCAACTCCTCAGGCCTTTTTCGGTTGCCACCGGAAAGGAAGCACACGCACCCGCGTGCCCTTTGTGCCCCCTTTGGTCCTTTGGAGGGGCAGTTTTCTTGTAAGCACCAATTTTTCTCCACAGGCACCAGAGGTTTGTGTACTCTTTAGGAAGTGTATCCAGCCATGGGAGGGTGCTCCGCATGCGCTTTCGTCAATTCTTTTCGCCTTGCTTTGAAGGGACACCCGTGGAAATCACATTTTTTGGGGGGGAGCCTCAAGGGTTCCTAAAAGACCCTGCGCCAAGTGCGTCTCAGATTTGTGAGACACGAACCTGCAGATCCATAGGTTTGGACCATGGCAACGGGTCCAGGTCCCAAGCAGGGCCTTTGTTGTTTTTTGTTTGGTTTCCTTTTCAATAGAGAAGCCATGAGAGAGATCCCCCCCCGGGGTGCCCACCATTCAATGAAACCAAACGGGGCTTCTGAAAATGTGGAAAGGGGGGGGGGTGGTGGTTCCGTTTGATTTCCTTTTAAATAGGGGGCTCCTTTCGATCCATTTCTGATAAGCGTTGCCAGACTTTAGCTGACCGCAACACCTTTGTGGGTTTGCTTCATACCAGCAAAACGTGAAAACCCAGGCGGACTTTTTGCAGGTCTCCCAAGTTCAGTTCTTTGGTTTGCTCGTCTTGGACCAGCATCTCTGCTACGTTTTGCGGCAGCAACACGTTTGATCAACTGTTTGCAGGGGTCTCAGTTTGGAGCAGTAGACAACACAGTTGCCCTCTGGATGGTGGAAAGAACGAAAGAAAGACAGACAGAAAGAAAGAAAGAAAGAAAGAAAGAAAGAAAGGAAGAAGGAAAAGAAGGAAAGAAAGAAAGAAAGAAAGAAAGAAAGAAAGAAAGAAAGAAAGAAAGAAAGAAAGAACGAAAGAACGAAAGAAAGAAAGAAAGAAATAAATAAGGAAAGAAAGAAAGAAATAAAGAAAGAAAACAGTCTGGAGCAGTACAGTTGCCCTGTGGATGGTGCAAAGAAAGAAAGAACATCAAGTCTGGCACCCTTGCAGATACCTCTTGGCTGCTGCTTTTTTTGTTCCTTTTCTAAGGGTACCTTCCCCATTCTGTCCATGGATCCTTCTTTCCAGAAACCCCAGAAACCCAGGGAAAAGGTGGGTTTTTGAAAAGAACGATGGTGGAAAATAATGGAAAAGGAGTCAACCCCTAGGCATGGTTGGTGTTGGGAAACATTTTACATTTTTGCTTATTGTGGTTTAGTGGTTGAAACCCAAACACTTAACTGCTAATTTCTTTATTTTTTATATATTTATTTTTTGCTCCCCTTCCAACGTCAACCAAGTAGATTCTTGCTTTTAGCTTGGCCCACAGATCTCGTGGCAACGGTTCAACCTGTAGCCCGAGGCGGAGGCCCACGATGCGCTGCGGGAGGCCCGGCGCCTCGCGGGCGCCTGGGCATACCGTGGTGCTGATGCGGCTCATGACCAGTATATTTGTGCATACGTATAGATATATATATATATATATATAATATATTTATACATATATATATATATATGCATGCATATGATGTATATTATGTATCTATGCATACCCTATCTATATTCGCACCCCCCGATGTACACCGCACATACTCATCTATCCTGCTGTACCCTGATTCGGGGCTATCACATGTTGCAATCACCTTCACAGCATGCTTGATTTGCCATCAGGAATGTGGGATTTTCCCTGTGTCGATTTGTAAGTGCCTAAATTGCCGCTGTGAGGGCACCCCTTCTTGCTAGTTTCGAAGGACACCAAGGCGGGCACCATGTTTTTGTTTGGAAACCCAGGCAGAGGGGGGCACCACACATTCTTGTCGTGTGTGTTTCTTTTTGGGGGGGTCCCCCAAAACAAACTCGCCTCCAGCGCCCGCTTGGTGCATCACCCCCTGTGCGTGGAATGCCTTGGGGCCGAGGGCGCTTCCAGTTGCGCGGCGGCGACAGCCCCCGTTCGCCCCAGTCCCGGGTGGACTTGTCCTGAGCGCCGGGAATTGGCGAGCTGAAGCCAAGGCGATGAAAAAAAGATCCTTCAAGAAATCGGGACCAATTATTTCAGGTTTTGGAGATATGTGCTAAAATTGTTGCAGATTCCTTGATTTTGTTTGCTCACCATGTTGACCAGTGATAGAGCCACGTCTTTCGGAGAAGTCCGACATCCTTCCAGCTCACAGCCCCGCGACGACATCTCGCGAGTCTGACTCGAGCAAAGCAGATGTGTTTTTCGCCAATGAGCCGCCAGCTGAGCTTCAGAAGCACGCGAGCTTCATTCACATGTTCATGATAATTGTCAAACACGGGTTCTAGAAAACAGTTTGGATGCGGTTTTTGTGGAATCTGTTCTTCCCCCTGCTAGCACTCTTTTAGTACTCTTGAAGTATCCTACAGGGATGGATCCACTAAAACCGCATCCAAGCCGTTTTCTAGACGGTAAATCCAGACAATCCTTAGCTTCTTTTGAGGCCCGCGCACTTGGAAAAACAGATGCGCTGTGCCCAACACTCCACTCCATGAATGCCAAGTGACAATGAATGCCACCAAGATTCCCAGCCATCCGGTCCCTCGGCTTCTTTTAGCTTTTTGGTTGGTTTGGTGGTGGGGTTTCCGAATTTCACCCACCAGACAAATCATCGCTTTTGTGTGGGGGGAGCTGAAAGCGGAGAGCTTAGGAATTTGAATCGCATGAGCCACATGTGGTGCTTGGCTCAGCCTGGGTGTTTTCTGCTCCGCTCGGCGGCCAGAGCTGAAGATCGCCGAAGAGCGGCGAAGTCCGGAGCGGCTGGAGCCCACAAGAGGCGGCCGAAAAATTTTTCGCGCGCGCGAGCGCGCGCGCGCGCACGTCGACCAGGAATGTGATGGCTATTTTGGGGATCCCCCCCTCACCCTGCTTGCCCAGAAAGTTCGAATTCAGACACCCCTTTGGACTGAAAGCGGAACACCGTTTTGACCCATTTTGGGGTCAAAGGGTGCTTCTGGAGGCCGCGTGGATGTTTGCCGGTGTATTTCTTTGGGGAAAGCAAAAAACGGACCATTTTGAGGATCCCCTCAGTTGGAGTCAAATCCAAAAGCGAATATTCTAACTCCCCTGAATAAACCAGGAATTCCAAGGAGGGTTTGAGAACGACAATAGCAGTCATAATCATAAATCACAATAGTGTCAGGGATACTGATAATGACAATTATGCAAATTCAGCATATATATATATATACACACGCGTTTGCCAAAAGGGGTTGTGCACCCCTGTCACGAGCTCATGCAGACCATGGTGCTCTCTTTGCTTGCCGGGACTCGATTCGGTCGACTCGGACGGAGGCTTTGGCACCTGCAGCTTATGCACTTTGCCCTCCGGGGCTTTGGGCCGCAGATGTCGCAGGCAGCATCGATGGATCGATGGATCGACGGAGCCATGCGGCGATCGCTAAGACAAGTGAGCCACGTGCTCAACACCGATTCGGTTAGATGAAGCTTAGTAAAGGACGATCCCAACCATACATAACGGCGGCCGCCTTCTTGATTCCTTACATGGTTCTAGGTAGACCATTTTAGTACCGGGTTTTGATTGTGACTCAACTGCCAAGTATGCGTGAGAAGTTCGGGAGGGAAGTTGCAGGATGACCATCTCAGACACACGGCCCTTGGAACTTTGCTAAAACCCTCAGTCCTGCTTCCTGATTTTCGCCACAAAGCCAATCAATCCCTGATGCAATCCTTGGATCAAGGAGGAAGAAGCCTCTCCCCTGATTCAATGGCGGCCTCTTTTTGAGTCTATCATGGCATGGCTGTGGGTCAAAAATAGGTACCCCAAATTGAACCCTGGAAAGCGGCAACATGGACCAAAACCTGAAGTCCAATTCCTGGTTTGATTTTGACCCGCACCCATCCTGGTTTGGTTTGCCGGCCTGCGCCCTCCCGACGCACCTTCCGGCCCGTTTTTTCGGCGCCAAGCCGTTCGCTGCCCCAGGGCCGCGCGGTGCCGGTGACGCCGGAGCTCCTGGAAGCCGCGCAGGCGCAGGAGGCCGGACACAAGCGAGCGAGCAGTCGAGGCAGTCGAAGCCATAGGTGGCCGTGGTGGTCAAAAAGGGGTACCCAAAATGGGCTGCCCTGCGAAATGGAAGGACCAAAAGCTGTGGTTTTGCGGTGGTTTACAATTTTGAGCCACACCCAGGTGTCCTTCTTGGTTGTTTTGGTTGAAGAATAGATGGCGATTCCTGGTGGTTTAATCATCTACCAGGGCCATCTGTTTCCCCGAAAAGGACACCTATGAACATGACAGCCACATCAATGGGAAGATCTGCCATCTCATCAGCACCAGTGAGTAACGCAAGCGCTGATGCCGCCGACGTCAGCAACGACGACAAGAGCAAGAACAACATTACGCACGACGACAACGCACGCGACACTAGCATCAATAGCGGCAGCTTCGACAATCGCAAAAAAACACGGCGGCAACAAGTGGGCCACGATTTACTGTTGGTCTTGGCCATGCCGTGTATATACCAGTTGAGGCTTTAGGGTAAAGCTGCCAACACCTTGGTACAGTCGGCGTGTCCAAGCGAGTTTCCAAGAGCATCGATCCCATCCTGCGCCAAGGCATGAACTAGCAACATTTGTTTTTTGTGGCTCAAGTCGCCCAAAGCTCATAGCTTTTCCAAGCTGTGAAGGGCTTTTAGCAAGTGAGCCACTTTCAGATGGGAGATGTCTACGAGACATCCAACAGCAACCGGTGCTCAACACCCGAACTGATGGCTGAGGGACGCATCCCGCAGTAGGAAAGCCACTAAGGCCACAATGCTTGTGGATCCACATGCCAGTAAAGAAACCCAAGCGTCTCAGAAGCCTCCCATGAGTCACGAAGCAGCCACTGGTTTCTGCTCCTTTCCCTTGCTATCCTCGATTTTGCCCACGACAATCGGGTTTAGCGCACAGTTCCGCATAGCTTGTGTTGCGTACAGCATGGCTCGGGGCCCGACTTGCACGCCGTCGCCCACAGACGGAGTCCTTGTGCAAACAAAGCAATTCATATGGGTGTGAATGTGAACAAGGAACCCTGTGGTGGACACCATCTAGGTGGGGATTTATGTTCACCAACCACTTTGGAGGCGGTTCCTTATTAAAGTTCATGCCATGTCGGCACAGTGCAATGTGGGGAAAAACCGCAGCAGTTTGGCTGCTGAAAAAAAAGGGCAACTGTCCAACACAGGAAGTGGGTTCCTTTCTTGGCACAAGCGAGGCTGTTGTCATCGCCGGATCTCGGAGTCTTCCGATCCCGGATGTGTGGGCCTTTTCAAGCTTGGCAAGGCTTCCCGGAAACACGTTTTTGTTTTTGTTTTTTTTTGCTGCGGGGTTAGTACGTTCCCTGACCCATGCGAAAAAGGCAAAAACAAGCGGAACCCAATGATGGATCATCGAGTATAGAATCGCTCATGAATGGTTTTTGAGATTGGTGCGTTCAGCCAGGCATTCCGATGACCTAGATGAATCGCCTGAGACTGGCGCACAAACTGACGAAGATGCGAGACAGTAGGCAGCTGTTTCAATGTTGTGAGGATAGGTTTCTGGCTGATGGTTTGCAGTCACTTTTGCAGCGGTCCGAGACATGCGCAGCGCAGCCCGGCTCCTTTTCCCGGGGCTTCCTCTCAACTTCCATTCCTTTGCTTGGGAATACTGGTTTTTCCCCTTGTTGGTTTTAAAAGGAATCTTTCACTGCTGGAAAAATCAGCCGCAAAGATTCTCCAGAGACCGTTTGGCATGCCGAGTGCATCTCGGGCCCCTGCCGAGTGAAAGTGCAGAAACACTTCGCGCCCACGCAACCTCGGGGACTGAAGAAGTCCACCACGCCGGCAAGTTAGGTTCATAGCTTAGCTGCACCCAACTGGGTGTGGCTCAAAATTGGAGAGGTGGGGCCAACCGCAGGTTTTGGCCCATGTTTCCACTTACCAGGGCAACCTATGTTTGGGTACCGTTTTTTTTGAGCGCAGCCGGATGCCCAGTTTGGGCGTAGGCCATTCAGACCAGTCTCGCAATGCCCAGGCTGCCGCAGACGATGGCGAGGCCTGAAATCGCGGAGGGAGGGAGGATGGGTGCTTTGGCCCATCTCCCAGGAGCCCTTGAAAAGGATGTCACAAGGAAAGCCTCCTTTACTAGGTCCCCCAGCTAGGTGCCCTTTCTTGTACCGTTTCTTTTTTGGGGAGGGTTCGGGACCCTACTAAAATAGACAAAACCGAAAAAAACATCGGGTACCAACTTCTTCTAAGCTCTCTGCTGGAGGATCTAGACATTTAGCCGAATGCTTGAGTGCACATCTTTAGGCGCATGTTGGGCGAGCCAAACATCCAGGGCCCCCGGTGAGTACTGCAACCAAGCTCGGCATAGTCATTATTTGGACAAAAGCCGCACTTGAGAAAAAGGAATGCGCAGAAAGGAAACTTGCCTTTTGGGAGGAGAAAGAAAGAGCACACATCAAAGCGCGCACCGTTTGCAAACAGGAGTCTGCCCAGTGCCATTCAAGTACACATGACATGAGCCAGCTTGGATCCGCCCATGGTTTCTGCAGGCGTTGCTCATAGTAAATCCACCTTCGATTTGGACCGCAACTGGCCACCCTGAACAAACCAATGTCTTTGTAGCTGGGAGGTGCTTCCTACATGGCTGAAGTCAGGGGTCCTTGTCTTGTTGGCAGATTTCAAACTCTTTTTTTTCCCCAACAGCTGAAAGCTTTGGGGTCTCAGCCCAGATAGGCTCCGGGGTCGTCCGGGGCGGCCCTGAGGTAAGGTTCCACGAGGGTTCCACCAGGTTTCCACGAGGGTTCCACGAGGTTCTGCGAGGGCTGCGGGGTGCGAGCACTAAAAAGAGCACCGCATGCTGTTGGGGATATCACCCGAGCTTTTTGTTTAGCAATGGGCCACTTGAGAAAGACTTTACAATGCTAAGTCGTGCTTGGGCGGATATTCGTCACTGATGAAGGCCCTTTCAGGAATTGCCCGACGTCTGATGACCTAACGACAAGCTTGGGACATCACATTTTCCAAGAAGTGGAGTTGCTGATCTCAAGCTGCACGTAGGGGGCCATGTTTTGGATGTGCGCACATGCATGTTTACGCAAGCCCACGTTCACATGCACACCCACAGGCACACGCGCACGCACATGCACGCACATGCACGCACATGCACGCACATGCACGCACATGCACGCACATGCACGCCCATGCACGCACATGCACGCACATGCACGCACATGCACGCACATGCGCGCACATGCACGCACATGCACGCACATGCACGCACATGCACGCACATGCACGCACATGCACGCACATGCACGCACATGCACGCACATGCACGCACATGCACGCACATGCACGCACATCCACGCACATGCACGCACATGCACGCACATGCACGCACATGCACGCACACGCACGCACATGCACGCACACGCACGCACACGCACGCACACGCACGCACACGCACGCACACGCACGCACACGCACGCACACGCACGCACACGCACGCACACGCACGCACACGCA